>VYZM01008504.1:0-28281 GCA_013398915.1 Dromas ardeola | reverse complement strand
TTTTTTTTTTTTTATTTCCCTCTATTTATACAAATTTAGTGAAGCTGTTTACAAGTACACTTTTTCACATTTCTATATTCTGGGATAATTTAACTTGTTGTGCTTAGCATTGCTTCTTTATAAGAAAGCAACATTTTTCCTTAACTCCTTTTTTCCTGAGGAAATTTTTCTACTTCTAAAATTTTACCTACTCATTTTCTGACCTTACTTATATTTGCATTCTTCAAGTCCACTCTTTTTATCTTTCTGTTCCGTCTCCTTTCTTTACAAAGCGTTGTGAAACCTTACCAAAGTTGCCTTGTACCTTCACAGTCTCAAGCAGTTTTCCTCTGAAGGTTAGAAACAAATCCAGAATAGTTTTTCCTCCAGCTTCAAACCTTGAAATTCTCACCAAGACGTCCTCTCTACTCTAAATTTGCAGTAACAAGAAGATGGAAGGGACTGCAAGTAAGTTGGAAGACATGACCAGAATTCAAAACTGTCCTTTCAAACTGGAAAACTATTAAATCAAAAAGAATTTAATTCAGTGGAGATGATTGCAATGACTAAGACAAACTTGTAGGTAGCTATTTTATATAAAAGGAATTTGGTGTAGTGAATCACAAGCACAATACCTCAGTAAAGTAATTCCTTTGAAAAAAGGCAAATAAGTAAGGTCTCTAAGCTTGCAGAATTTACAAAGTCATCACTCATACATAATTCTGCGCCCTGTCTGAAAGAATACCTTTAAAGAAAGACACCGATCTAGTGGACAGCAAAAGGAATGGTCAGGCTTTTTTGTCTTGTGATGAAAAACTAAGAATTAAGATTTGCTTATCCTCAAGAAGAAAATATTGACAATGGAAAAGGAGCAGAATGGCACAAAAAAAGAAAGGAACAAGCTTGGTCTTTATGTTCATGGAGGTACTAGAGGTAATTTCAAAATGAAAATTAAGTCTGGCCATTATCAAAAATTTTCTGTCAGCAAGAGCCACAAAGTACTTTCTCATATTGTTCCCTAAAAGAGAGCAGTCCTCACTTCTGGATCTCTTTATCAAAAAATTAAAGAAAACACGTCTCATATATTTAGCTGGCAATATTCTTCTTGCTTCAGGAAAGACGTACAGATTAGGCAGCTCTTGAGAACCCTGATCAGCACATGGCTAGAGCACTATACACAGAGCTCTGGAACAGTTTATTAGCTTTCTCCCCCTAGATTTTTCCGAAGTCACCTTAGAAGCAAGTCCACCCTCATTTGCATTATTTTCAGAAAAATGCCACAACGCACATTCCATTATATAATGTGCAGTCATGTGAAACGGGATTGGTTAAGGGAAAGTAGCAACCTGACCAATAAAGACATCAACCTGTTTCCTCCATGTGTCTGAGGAGATTATGGTTGCCTTTGAGAATTTCTGTCAAGCTGGCAATGCTCTTTCCCCTACCCCTTTTACCAGACACTCCCCAGGTATAGACAAAAAACAGAATGAGGGCAAAAACACAGCAACATGCTGCTGCTTCCCCATGTCAGTCTGAAAGCATGTTGAAGCCAGCTTGTGACGGGGAGGGCAGAGTACTTTGCCTTCTCCTGGCCTGGAGCCTGCTTTCTCTGCCCAGAAAGCAGCCTGCCCAGCAGGAAAACGCTGGTCCTGAGGACAAACACACCATCAATAAACACACTGAATGCAGTTTGGAATGTAGCACAGAGTAACTTCTGCTATGGCATTAAAAATATGAGGCCACATCCACAGCTGGCGTAGCTCAGTAGTCTCATTGTTTTAAACAGATCAATCCTGATTTATGCCAGCTGAGCGTCCCATTCATACAACATTGGTTCTTTTGATCTTTGGATTCTTGCAGCATTACTAAGGCTGGAGTTCTGAAGCAAAGCAGAATTTTTGAAACTGTTATTCTCATGTCTTTACCAAAAAGCTTTTCCAGCTCAGAACATGTTCATAAACATACCAGTTTCACAGATCTAACCTTACACCCTACTGGGCATGTTATTAGCCTGTGCAACTTTACTCTTCAAATTTTTCATTTTTCATTTTTCCTCTTTAAACCTTTTTCATGAGTTTGCTTCCCCAAATCTTTATCTTATTTAAACTTTTCTTCTTTTAAAATGTAACCTCCTTTTGATCTTGTATATATATAGGATACCAACAGATATCTCAAAGCATTAATTCCATCTTTGTGTAGAGCCTGGCCTTTTATCATTTGAAATTATTAGTTTAAATTAGATATGATGGAAGGAGAAAAAGTAAGCTTTAAGCAAAAGAAAAATTACTTTGACCAAGAAAAGTTGCAGAAAAGTGTCATCTTTCCAGGCATTTCTTTTTCACCGATATAAAGGTGAAGATAAGAGACTTCTGACTACTGCTCACATAAAAAATGCAAGTAATACACATTAGCAAGATTGGCTTTTGACACAATAGACTGGGAACTAAATGGGTATCAGTGCCTGTGAACAATAGGAAGTATACTCGGACAAATTGAAATGTATTAAAAATACTTATAAATACTAAACACAGAAAGACCTTGCTGGATCAGAAATATTCCTAGGTGAATGCCAGCTGATATAACCTAATTAAAGAACGTAGATGTTGTGAAAATCACTGCAGGAGCTACAAGGAATAAAAACAGCTTTACATGCATTCATTCCCAGACATGAGGGTTACCTAGAGGGAGCAATAACACACAGTTCTCTAAAAAGTTCATGAATCTCAGTGCATTCTTCTTGTTGCAACTAGGTCTTAATTTAGAATCTCTTGCTAGCTGATTCTTTGATGTATCTATCTTCAACTCATCATTAGTAGCATTTTACAGTCATATCAGGGACAAAAATAGTGGTTGTATCAGTGTTATGGCATGTAAGCTTTCAGAGACTATTAGAAATGCACCCACATCCGCAGCAGTGGATGAGCAAGAATTCAATAAATGAAAGCCTTTATAAAGCAATTTTCAAGAACAAGTCTCAAGTTTTCACAGAGGTGAATCCTTCCAAATGCTGCATGTGATCTTAACACCGAGTGACTGCACATCAGGAAGCAAGAGTGTCCATTTTATGCCAATGACAGCAGCACACATGCAGACAGGCTGGTGGGTGAAACATGGCGTCAGGAACAACAGATCATTCTCTTGAGAGCAGAAACCAAGTGTACTTCTGGGCTGTTCAGAAGATTTGAGAATTACAGCATTGTTTCCTCTCATTGTTTAGTTAAAAATAGAAAAACATTTGGCTGGAGTTACAAAACAGAAACCTTGTCTGACGCACTGGTAAAGTCACTTTACTACAATAGCTCCCACTCTATTAGCAACCGTTATTTGTACAGTCTTGTACCTCACAACTCGTCAATACTCTACATCGATTCTCAAATCTAAGATGGTTCCCATTTTTCCATGCAGTTGACGCTTTAAGGAGAAAAACACAAATTCACACAGCTATCAGATAAACTAAGAGGTGATGAATACTGGATGAGATGAAACTTCTTTCCAAGTCTAACTGAAAATGGCAGGAAAATATGAGCTTTCTTCATGAATTTTTCATTGTCACCTACAGCACCAAGGAGAAAGTTAGCCACAAATACTAGTTTGCTTTGGGTTGTGGGACTTTCTTCTCTCTATTAATACCAAAACTTTCCCAAGTATTTAAGGATCATGAACATCATCTATGTACCTTCATTTGTGTATTGGGCCAGTTTCTAAAGTAGTTATAATTATTCCAATGAGCTTAAAAGGAGTATAAAGGTATGTACGATTCTTATTTAAAATGTTGTCTTTTCAGAAAAGATTGCAGGTAATTGATAGATCTATCTTTTAAACAATACTTGACATTCCTAAGAGATGTGTGGATTTTCCTGCAAATAACAAGGGGTTTGATGCCAATAACATAGTTATTTTTGAAACATTTGGTGTGATGTGTTCTACCCATCACATATGATTCATGAATACAACTCTTTTAAAACCATCCATTCCTTTAGTCATGGTCAAAACATATGCCCAGCTTTACTTCAAAAATGACAACTCATGCACCAGTCTTTCCTGGCCCATGACAGTAGATACTAGGACTACATATTAGAAATTTTTTTACTTCTCTGGCTCAAGTGAAATGTGATTTATTGCTAGCTATTTAGCTCTTGCAAAACACACAGAGCCTATTTCAGTAACTGCTGAGGATATTGAGTACATAATAAGAACAAGAATACCCATGATGTAATCTTCTATGGTGGTCAAAGAGAATTCAGCTGAAAAGAAACCTGAAACTTTTCAAGATTTTGAAAATAGCAGATATGCAAATACTTATAACTCCACTGCAGTATGGATACACTGCAAGAGAAAGCAGCAGGAAAAAGTGACCAATATTGCAGAAACATTGAGAGGTTATTCTTTTGGGGCTATCAAGATTATTAGGGCTACCAAGATGATTAGGGGACTGGAACACCTCTCTTATGAAGAAAGGCTGAGGGATTTGAGTCTTTTCAGTCTGGAAAAAAAAATTAAGGGGGGATCTTCTCAATGCTTATAAATAGTTAAATAGTGGGTGTCAGGAGCATGGGCCAGGCTCTTTTCAGTGGTGCCCAGAAACAGGACAAGAGGTAACGGGCACAAACTTAAACATCTCAACGTGAAGAGGGACTTCTTTACTTTGAGGGTGGCAGAGCACTGGAATAGGCTGCCCAGAGAGGTGGTGGAGTCTCCGTCTCTGGAGACATTCAAAACCCGCCTGGACGCGTTCCTGTGCAACCTGCTCTAGGTGACCCTGCTCTGGCAGGGGGGTTAGCTTAGATGATCTCCAGAGGTCCCTTCCAATCCCTACCATTCTGGGATTCTGGGATTCTGGGATTTTGAATGATTCAGAGCAATATTCAAAAGGGTATCAAAATGGGACAAATGCAGATGAACATTACAAGATGTGCATGAATTAAAGGACAGATTGTGCACTTAGATAGACTCACCCTTGGTCTCAAGCGCTCTAAGGGAGAGGTGTCCTGAGCATATGTGACTTATAAACATAGGCTGTTCCTATGTGCTGACTATCCCCTTGTGAAGTGGTAAAGAGCACAAAACAATTCCTGAACCATTTCCTTTTCAAGCCATTTTTGGAGTCTGAAGCACTTTCTGGAAGGATAAGGAATATGATACTTTCTGCCCAGCAGAAGAACAAAGAAGGTGCTTTGAACAAACTTGAGCACTTGAAAGGGAAAGGAATAGTGGCTTGGGATAATTGGGATGTTACTTCATAGCTGGGAAGCTATGAAATAGAGATGGTAGAGTCTGTTGGAGGACTACTTCATAAACACGCAATATCCAGAGATGGCAAAACAAAGAAAGATTCCTGTAAAGTTTCTCCTGACAAGCCAATCACCAGACAACTGATCAACATTTCTGAAAAAAAAAAATGAGTTCTGTATTCACGCTCATTTGTTTGCTTTTTTTTGAGGCTGTGCTGTGTTATACTTTATCCATCTGTACAACCTTAACTTTCTAATAGCACTTCTGGTGGCAGAAGTGCTTTGTAGAAATTTGAGTTCCTATAGGTCAGCATTAACAAAGTAATTTGTAGTTACTGCTGTGTTTAACAGGTGTTAACAAAATTACATTTAAATGGAAGAAGGATGGTAGGCAATAGCTCATTCTGCACTATGCAGTGTCTGGTGCTGTAAGAGCAAGCAGTACTGCATAGCTTGTAGTCTCATAGGCAGCTCTTCAAATGAACATCACCTGTAACACCATAATTAACTTCCATTACTATCACTGTTACTATTTATAAATTATCTTCTATCTATGAACATGAAAATTATAGAAAATACGTAAGTATATCATAACATGAGCAAATGTCTGACCATCTTAAGTATTTTTCCACATCTCTCCATAGTCATTGTGCTTTTAAAGACAACAAAAAGATTGTCACCATAAAAGCTATTCTATCTAGGGATTTCCACCAAAACAGGTAACCACTACAATGGGCTATAATCAGCCACATAAGATCCTTTTGTGTAACTGGTCACTTAGCCCAGCAGAGAAACCATGGCATTAGAAGTGTAGATCTGTTCATAGCCATTAAGGTCCCACCAATAACTGGTGTGAATGCTGGATTTGCTTATTTAGTACATGCTAACTTTTTCCTCATCTTTTGGGCCATCAGGAGTCCTATATACAATTTATAAAGTTGATTTAAATCTTCACAGTTGGGCTTACATGGAAAAGAAGCCAGAAAGTTCATTAAGGCTAATTTCACCTTAAGGTCTTGATTCTGCAAAGAGATAAACTCATGCTTAATTTTAAGTCTCATTGATTTCTGCAAAGCCCAGCTGATTTACAGAGCTGAGTATCTTTTATGTCTCTTATCATCTAGATCTTATATCAATTCTTTATAGCTGTGTAAAGACAAGCAGAAAATATTTCTCACTAAAACAACAGTTTTCATATGAATATTTCAAATAAGTATTCCAAATATCATTGAAGCACAAGATTTGCTTGTGTACAGAGTACTAGTCTGAACTGTAAGCAGTACTGTTTCCATTTGGCAAATTAAGAAACTGAAGTACTGGTGGATATGTAACCAAACTTCTATTTCTAAGTCAGCTTTATTTTTTCCACCCTTAATTTATGGGCATAATTTCTCACCAGGCCTTTAAACACCTGAAAACAATTACTGGCTCAAAAAGATGCTTATTACAGGGCAAATTGAAAATCTGTTGCTAAGTTGTTTCCCCACAGTCAAAAAGCTATTGAGTGAGTCAGGAAGAAAGCCTGCTTCCTAAATCTATGATTTTTGTTCTGAATTGGAGGCCGTGTTACTAAATTATAGAAGCAAAGCTATATAGTATTCTTGGCTCCCTCACTTTTTATACTTCTCCTTTTCACCCTCATATACTTCAGGACAGAGTGCTGGCTTTATGATTCATTTTCAGACAATGAGCTTGTTTGGTTGGTTGTTGTATACTATTTCTGTTCTCTACTTTTCATTCTTCTTGTCACACAGCTTATGTTGGTATTTTCCTACATATCTTACCTTGCGGACTAATCTCTTCAAATCCATTTCTAGTATAATACTAACCTTTAAGATCCCTTATTTTAAAGGCAAAAAACCTTATTTTACTGCCATTGGTAAATTTAATCAAGAAAGGGGAAGGGAAAAAGGGGCAGGGGTGGGGAGGGAAGGGAAGGGAAGGGAANTGCAGGTATCCTACCTCAGCGTTCATATTTGAAAGGAAGGGAAGGGAAGGGAAGGGAAGGGAAGGGAAGGGAAAAAAATCCGTGTCCATAGTACTATATTTGAGCCACTGAGCTATCCAAATTAAGTCATTAGATTTGAGTGAAACCCATCCTCCCAGGAAGAAAAAAGAAAAAAAGAAAAGTCCAGTTTCTGTAACTCTTTGCTTATCTTGACCTAGCTAAGACCCAAGTCACAGCTCTCATTCTTACGAATAAAAAACAACAGCCTATATTTTCTACTTTCAGCTTGATTACCACTGCCACTGTTTCAACACTGTATGCATATGACAGCACTCTAGTTCTGCTATTATCCTCTTCCACCAAGGTAGCAGATATGGGGGATCCATAGCACCAAAGACATTTTGTATAGTCTCCCTCGTCTGTGGTATAGTTCTTCTCATTTCCAGAATAGAGTCTGTTCTGTCCTTTTTTGTTAAACTTAAGCATCAGGGCCACCAAGATGATCAAAGGACTGGGAAGCCTGCCATATGAGAAAAGGCTGAGAGAATTGGTTTTGTTCAGCCTTGAGAAAAGAAGGCTTAGGGAAGAGCTTATCACCATGTTCCAGTATTTAAAGGGTGGCTACAAAGAAGATGGAGACTCCCTTTTTACAAGGGGTCACACGGAAAAGACGAGGGGTAATGGGTACAAGTTACTCCTGGGGAGATTCTGATTGGACACAAAAGGAAATTTTTTCACAATAAGAACGATCAGCAATTGAAATAATCTCCCCAGGGAAACAATGGATTCCCCAACACTGGACACTTTTAAGGTTCAGCTAGACAGGGTGCTGGGCCATTTTCTTTGGACCGTGCTTTTGCCAAGAAAGGTTGGACCAGATGATCCTTGAGGTCCCTTCCAACCCAGTATTCCATGATTTTATGGTTCTATGATCATTATCCACCACAGTTCATTACTTATGGTGTCACGGTGACCCAAGACCTACATCATATCTTGCATACTTCTTATGTCTTTTCTTAAGCAAATCACAATAATACACTGTCATATTTTATGTACAGTACACAAATTCTATAGTAATAAAAGTCAGAAGTGAAATAAAGGACAACCATAACAGCTAATGTAAGTAATGCAAACCAGGCTCGCTTTTCTTCTTCAATCCAACAGAAGAAGAGCCATTTTTCATAGCTTTGTAACCGTAGGCCTTACATGTAGGTGAACATGAGTATTGTCAGCTTCATGAATGTCAGGGGAATATGTCTATATCTGAGGTACCACAAAGAATTAAGCTGGAGACTGGGGGGTTCTTTTCAGAGAATTCTAGCATTTTTTCCACAATGTAAAAAGTCTAAAGGACTGGCAGATTTTTATCTTTCTCTACACAGATTCAGAAGTCTCATTAATCAATCCAAACCAATCAATCAATTTCATTCTAAATGTAGATGTAACAGAAGCCATGGCTGAGTCATACAGACTAGCTCAATTATCCCCACTGGAAGGGTAAAAAAAAAATGCAAGCACTTAAGTTCTGGTCCTCAAAGAAAAAAAATCTTGGAAGAACTAGAATCAAATGAGACTCAACTGTAAGAAATATTTTAGTGTGATGTTTATGCCCAGGCAAGGGAACATGACCCTTCATCAACATCAGTCAGACCAAAAAAAACCGGATGTGTTATCCCTGCCTTTGCTATGATTGTGTCAAAAAAAGACTGCACACATCTCCAGCTTTTGAATTACATTCAGAAGAGATACACTGTGCACGCAAGCAGAAAGGTAACACTTGTTACACACCTGTAAAAGAAATACAAAACATTTTATGTTTGCTGTTTTAGGGCCTAGGGCATCACATGGAAAAGCATAAGTATAAGAGAGAGAAATCCTGAATGACTAAGAAAGTGAGTGACCTGGATTTTGAACATGTAGGAGTGATGGAAGAGCAAGACAGTGTTAAACACCTACCTGCATCTTCTTCCCTATGGGTTTAGAGCTCAGTGAACCATTTTACCTTAATATCCTTATCTTTTGCTTCCATTGTCTTTCTAATTTCCCTTCCTTACATTTTAAATGACATTAACTCCTCCACACTCTTTTCCATTTCCTTCCCATAGCTACAATGTCAGACTTGTGTTCTTATCCTGTTGGATTAATTTTTTTGTGGAGTTATAATGAATTTTCCCACCATTCCAAGCTGGCAAAGTCTCATGGTCTTCTTCCACTTTATCTGCAGATTTAGGGAGTTTTCATATATGTTGAAAACCATAGTCTTGGAAAGTTTAATGGTGGAAAAGACAAGACCATGAGCTAGATGGTATTTGTATGTCATGTTCAGTGAATGACTGAGGCCAGCTCTGAGTTTTTTCCCTAAAAAGCAACTCAACAGTTTTGTGAACTCAAGAATCCTCCAGTAATCTTAATCCCCATACATGGAGTTAAAAAAGAGAATTAATTAAGTGTGCCGAGTAAGTAGCAAAGCTTTTCACAGAGCTGTTGGTTTTATAATAGTATGCCTTAGTGTACTTTGAAGCCCATGAAATAACCAGCAATGGAAAAGTAAAGGTGGGTGTGAAGAACTGCTCTCCATTTTTTATTTATAAAATGACTTTCTGCCTCTTAAAATCCCCCACGTCTTTATTTTCAGCCACGTATCCTGAACAGTGAAACTGTTATTAATGAAGAACTGTAAAGACAAGAGAAGGAAAAAACCACAAAACCTGGAGATATTACTGGTATCTGTTGTACTTATATAGAACATGTTTTTGTCCTGGTTTGAGGTAGAACAGAACCAACTTTCTGTTCAGTAATTTTACTTTTTAGCTAAGCCTCTTCTAACTCTCTGAAATTAACAGCATACTGTGCAGAAAACTGTTTCTTCTCAGAGTGATAAGACCTATGTTTACAGTTAATGCCAAGGAATGGTACGTAGGGAGGCTCTTGCTTATACTTGTTACTGTAACAACCAAGGTCAGCTAACTTTGTTATTTGCCCCGTTGGAGGGTTGGAAGCAGAAGAGTGTAAAGAGGTCACACCCGTGGGGAGGAGTGGACAGGACAGGTGACCCAAAACTGAGCAAGACTGACCACCTGCATCATGCTCAGTATAAAAGCTGAGGGATCAAGAGGTCAGCCCTCTTTCTTCAATGGCCAGCATCCAAGGATGACTCTCTCTGTTCATCTGCCTTTGATCCTGATCTGTGCATTCCTGACTCCAGATCCGGAATCCAGTTCCCAGCCATCACTGAATCCAGTCTGGGACTTCCCCAGTGCCTGCCAGTAACATCATACTGGGAGCTTGATATGTTTTTTTATATATTGTATCTATTTCATTATTTTCTTTTTATTTTATTATTAATATTTCATTAGAGTAGTTTATTTCCTTCTAAACTCATAAATCTCTTTATCTCTCTTCTTGCTCTCCTTGGAGCAAGAGGTAGGGGAGAGCATTTGTTGTTTTGTCATTGGCCAATCTGGCCCAAACCACGACAGTTTTGCAGGGAAGGAATATTACAAAGTATGTATTTTAAATGGAAGTAAATAGAATATAGAAAAAATCTGCATGATGTTTCAGCGTACCTCTACTTGGCTAATGCTGCCATTAAGCACAGATTTGCTAAAGATAGCAGCCCCAGATATACTCTTTCATTCCATAATTATTCAAAGAACAACCTTGGTTTTCAACAAAGAGTAACAGAATGATATTGCAGACTAGTTAGATGAGAAAAAAGGGAATTGCACTAAGTGACAGCTGGACTGTTGATCTAGATTAAGATTCTCAAAGAGAATGGGAAAATGATTCCCCCTTATTAAAGAAAATGAAATTACATCATACTGACCAATCATACTGAAGAGCAAGGCAGTTTCTGATTGGCGAGTCAACATCCTGTCACTTGGCCATGGTGAAAAGCCTGTCATTCAGAACATACTTGAAGCATTCATTATGCTAATTTGTTTAAGCAGATGAAGGTACACATCTCTAATGCATTTCTCTATGCAGACAGGTATGATGATAGGAAACTTGATCAGGCAAGTGGTATGGCTTTAGAGGACAATTTTATGAAGGGAGAGGAAAGCATTAAAATAGGCAGAAGGGTAATTTGAGAGGTAATTTGGTTTTGTGAACTCCATATGACTTGAGAGGCTCTACATGAAGTGTTGATGAGTGTCCATAACAAGACTGAAGGGACGGGAGGTCAGAGTGGAGCCTCCTGTCTGTCTTTGTCTTTCATTCTTGCAAACTCAAAATGTACTCAGTCAGGGAGGAGCACAAGTACTTTGAAATGTAATTTAATGCCTAAAATAATGTTCTACTGCTGCCTTTGTGTTAACATTGTCAACCTTAATATGTCATTCCCTTATATGCAGTATTCCAAGCAATCTTTGTAGTTAGAATCAAGTTTCCTTATTCTTTCTGGAATATCATAGAATTTTCATTTGCAAAGAGAAATGTATGGGATAACGCAGAGGGATTACAGTTGGGGGGGTGAGGGGGAGATCGGGTTAAAAAAACATATTTTAATACATTGAAAGGTAGCCTTGTGAATACATCTTTTGTCTCGGGGGGGAGAGAGAGAGAGAGAGAGAGAGAGGTAAGGGGGGTGGGGAAGATCACCACATCAGAGAGGAGGAAAATTAATTATTTTAATTTAGCAATCAGATAACAGAAGTTGTAAGTGAGGAAATGTATCCTCCCCTTTAACCACTGTCAAGTTTTAACATAATATCCTTTACTGTTCTGAGTTTGTAACTTACTGAGTTTGTCTTTTTGTAACACTAGTTATATCATTTTATTATAATTGATTGACTAAAGTTTGCTAGTTAATCAGTAATAATAGCCGTAAATACAACCGTGAAAACCCTTCCATCTTTTAACATATCAGCTATTAAAGTGAATAATCTGTATCTGTTAAGAACCTAGCAAGGAATGTGGATCTCAAATATTGCTCATATGTTAGTACAGATGTTTAGTTAAGGATAAACCTGTACATGGAGTTAGCTATTCCTTCAGTTACATCCCATATTATACAGCTCATGATTGTTCATATTCTGTGAGCATCAATCTGCCAAACTAACCAGGTCCTGCTACTGCCAGCCTGATCACAAGCTAATGTTGAGCTTAAACATGGTTGTGACTCTCAGACCAGGCACTGTACTTCCTGCTTGTCAGGACTGCAGTGCCAGTAGGCTCAGCGCAACTCCCAAGGCTCTTCTTTATGGTTACTACCTCCCTCTTTAGACACTTTTTTTTTTGCAGCTTCATGAACTCTACAAATCCTGTCTTCAGGGGCTAAGCTTTCCACGTGCATTGCATAATTCTGTGTTAAGGGTAACAAAACCCTGCACTGACATGCCAAGGTCCGTCTGTGGCTTACAGCTTAATTTAACACCTGTACATAGTCCTATCAAGCCCTAGGGGATAATAACACAATTAGTGTATTGTAGAGTTTCCTTAAGTCTTAGAACTTGGCTAAACTTAGATACTATGCACTCATACAAGTCATTATTCATGCAATATATTTCTTAGTAGAATTACAGATGCAAATAAGTTGGAAGTGGCCTACAGCGGGTGCCTAATTTGACTTTTTGCTCAAAACAGGTCTAGTCAGAGCAGGTTGCTCAGTACAATGTTCAGTCAAGTTTTGACAGTCTGCAAGGATAGAGATCCTATGCCTCTTTGAGCAATATGTCCCAGCTTTTAACTGTGTTCACTATAAATTTCTTACAGTAAAGTGAATGAGCAGAATAATGAGTGCTCTAATTTAAAAGTTTTTTTAGCTTCTGTTTAGATGAAAAACATGTTCACTGCATTTGTAGTGAATGTGTACTAACATTCATTTTTATTGTGTGTATTTTTTGACAGTCCTCAACTTAGTATCCCCTACTGCTTGGCATCCTATCAGGATGGACTCTGCAACTTACTTCTGTGCTCTTTCCAGTACTGGGTTACATTGCCAGCCTGTTACAACAATGATGAGTTGGCCTGGATTATTTTGTTTGAAGCTGGGCATTTGTGAATACTGCTGTAGTGTGTTTCAGCTGATGTGACCATATAGCTCTGTATTCTGTGCTCTCTTTCCATGCCTGTCTCTCTGACTATTATACCAGAGGGGAAAAAAAAAGAAACCAAGAAATCATAGAATCATAGAACATAGAATAGTTTGGGTTGGAATGGACCTTTAAAGGTCATCTAGTCCAACCCCCCTGCAATAAGCAGGTACATCTTCCATAGATCACGTTGCTCAGAGCCTCATCCAACCTGACCTTGAATGTTTCCAGGGATGGGGCATCTACCAACTCTCTGGGCAACCTATGCCAGTGTTTCATCAATCTCATCATAAAATATTTCTTCCTTATATCTAATCTGAATCCACCCTCTTTTAGATTAAACCTGTTACACCTTGTCCTATCGCTACAGGCCCTATTAAAAAGTCGGTTCCCATCTTTCTTAGAGGCCACCTTTAAGTAGTGAAAGGGGCTACGACGTCTCCCCAGAGACTTCTTTTCTCCAGGCTGAACAACCCCAACTCTCTCAGCCTGTCTTTATAGCACGGGTGCTCCAGCCCTCTGATCATTTTTGTGGTCCTCCTCTGAACGTGCACCAACAGGTCCATGTTCTTCTTATGTTGGGGGTCTCAGAGCTAGACACAGTACTCCAAGAAGGCTCCCACCAGAGCAGAGTAGAGGGGCAGAATCACCTCCCTTGACCTGCTGGCCACACTTCTTTTCATGTAGCCCAGGATACTGTTGGCTTTCTGGGCTGCAAGCACACATTGCTGGCTCATGTCCAGCTTTTCATCCTCCAGTACCCTCAAGTCCTTCTCCTCAGGGCTACTCTCAATCCCTTCATCCCCCAGCCTCTATTGATACCAATGATTCCCCTGACCCATGCGCAGGACCTTGCACTTGGCCTTGTTGAACCTCATGATGTTCACATGAGCCCACTTCTCGAGCTTGTCCAGATGCCTCTGGATGGCATCCCATCCCTCAGGGGTGTCAACTGCACCACACAGCTTGGTGTTGTCAGCAAACTTGCTGAGGGTGCACTTGATCCCTCTGTCTACGTTGTTGATGAAGATATTAAACAGTACTTGTCCCAGTATAGACCCCTGAGGGACACCACTTGTCACCAAGATGCATACAGTTTAAACAGTTCAGCTCTGCTTTCTGCTTTTTGATATTTACCTTCATGCTTCTGCTTAGTAGTTTTCCTGCTTGTCCTGTTTGAGAGTAATTGACAGGGAAACAAAAGCTATCACAATTCTTCATCTCAGCATCCATAACCCCTGCCACGTTGCACCAATAATCAAAAAAACGCCAGTCATCAGATTTTTCTCTAGCTTTGTCTTAACCCGTCTTTCTCCTGCTTGTTGTAACAGGAGGCATCCTGAACTGGATCATTCTTACTTGTTAAACAACAGCTGAATCGGACTTGTTGTGAGAAAAGCTGGTAGGGAGGGTTTCATAGTGGAGTTGTTTCCAGTGGTGGTGGGTGGGAATCTGTTTGCAGTCACAGTGTTGCTATTACATTTAGAAGTTTTAGCCAAATAGTAACTCCCCATTTCTCTTTCAGCCTAATTCTCCTACCCTACCACAGCAACATCCTTCATTCCTTAGCATGCACAGCAGAGAAATTCTCTCCCATTCAGATACTTGTCTTGACAAAGAAATATCAGATCTTAGATATGTAATTACTGAATACAAGGCACAGAAGATACTGTATTAGTTCCTATTTCCATCTCAGTATTTTCATCCACACCTGTTGGGGTTTTATCCCATACTTTGCTGAAGGTTTAGTTCTCTTATCTTTTTATAAAGTACATTTCAAAGCTTTCAAAATTTTTTTATAAAGTACATGTAACACTGTGCATATTCCAGATATACTAAAGGGACAAACAGAGGCATTTCAACTGCATTAATTTTTAGGGCACTTTTCAAATTAATTAAGCTTAAGAAGTATGTAGAAATCCTTGACAACCATCAGTGTCAAAGAGGTGCTAGATATGGTTAACCCCAGATGGCCCAAACAGTGTTCAGAAAATTCCATTTACTTTGCCACACACTTTGAGCATATCTAAGCTGTGGAGACCATACATTTTTATGACTCAGGCACTGGAAAGAGGTATTGGTCTGATGCTTATTCCAAGATCATTGATGATGCCCTGTCAGGCATGCGGAATGCCAGCTGGGACCATTCAGCTGAGTAATATCAATGAACATCTTGCAGGATTCCCTTTAGCCTTTCTAAATATGCATGCTATCTGCTTTTATCAGTGTCAGGCAACTTGGAGGGAAAAGGCAGGAAACAGAAAAAGAAAAAAGAAGGTTATGAAATATTAGATGAAGGTGTCTAAGCCATTCAATGCACACGGCATTAGCCATATCTGCCCTCACTCTGCACCAGCTGGAGAAATACTAGCTCAAGTACGAGAAACAGTCCAGACTCATAGGCACAGAATGCTACCTTGGTTAATGTCTCGAGTTTATTTCATACACTCCATGAACTACATGTATAAGCTATACACAGTACGAAACAGCCCTATTTAGACACACAAGTAGTCTCTGAAGTCAAGGCTGGACTCTCAGCAATGAACAGAATTTCTCAGGGCAGAGATACAGACAGGAGTATAAGTCTTGAAGGTAAGGAAGGTTTCATCACAGCCATGGACCTCCCGAATCTGTGAGTATCAAGATCATAGAAAAGTCCAAACAGCAGTTTACAAAGGCCCTAAAGTTCCCAGAAAATGTGCTCTAAGACACTTTCTTTTCCCATTTAGGATTACACAATCAAACACCTCTGACTACAGACTTCAATGATCTTATCTACCAGGGGTAGAGTTTTAATATGGACTTGTAGGATAAACAAAAGTATTTTGGAAGGTGGAACTAGGATCAGTGTAGCACACACCAACATTTATCATTGGAGGGTGAATTACTTTGCCATGGCAAGATCTACTTCCCATCACCATCCCAGCTGCACCTCTTTTGAAAAATCTGACAACAGGATTGAGAAATCCTGACACAGGAAAAGAAACTTTTGAGAGACCTTTTTTGAAGAGCTAATACTGGTGTATCAATGGCTTTCTTGTTGTCGATATTATTAACAGCTCATATTAATTTGAGATAGTCAAAGCTGATAATTTTGAATGTTGTTTTTCAGATTGCTCTTTTCACTGCTTTTAAAACAGTCTCATTACCACCACTCATATTCAGGGTTACTTTTACTTCAAACTCTAGGACTTTTTGGGTTATCTTATCTGCATTTTAATGAGAAGAGTGTTTCCAATCAACTGTGATGAACAGTACTCATTGTTTACAATTTTCATGATTAATACCAGCAATAATATAACCATATTCCACGTGGTATAAGTGTGAAAGTTTAGTCCCTAGAAACAAATCTTACTGCATAAGAGGGATAACACTGTAAGTATTTACATGGAGAAATTTGTTACATTTACAGAATCTATACAAAAATACTACATACAACACTAGGAAAATTATACATCCACTGAATTTTGGCTGTGAAATTAAAAAAAATAATAGTTCTATCTTCATCACAGGCACACAAAACTTCCTACATTATACTTACCCCCATACCATTATTTTGAAGAAGATACCTCAGCTGGGCAGGAGGCATCTGCAATGCACAGCACATGAGGTTCTGGTGTATGGGACCTCAGATCTTCTAATTTCACATGTCCTAACCTTTGATGAGAATCACCCTTTCTCTTGCATAAGCTGCATAGCAGGCTGCCCACAGCTTTTACTCAAGGAAGGTATTGTCCTGGCTGTAGTGTAATCACAGCACATCTCTCCCTTTGACTCCCTGTATATCCCCAAGCCACCTTCCATTGCTAGGTGAAGTAAAATAACACCCTTTTGTGGCACATGACTTGTTAACCAGGGTAATATCTAATCTTCTCTGTCCCAGGATATCACAGGAGAGGCTTTCACCGTTAAATTCTCTTGCTGTGGTAGTGGAGCAAAACCTTTATTATATATTACCTTTTGTTTCACAAATATGTGTGTGTATACATATATGTATACACCCAAGCTCTCATGACCCCTTCTGCATGAAACTCCACCGATATTAATAATCCAGTCACAGATTAATGACAGAGAAATATCTCATTCTGATTTTGAAACCAAAAGTTTGGCATAGAGCTAAGAAGAAGAACAATATGAATTTTATCAATTGTGATGTTAAGGCTTTCAGGCTAATGTGTTCACCAGAACGCTGTGGAAGAATTAACACAAAATTCTCAAAAAACATTCTGTTAACCATTCTGAAATGTTGTACATGTTGATGCTTTATAGCACAGCCTTTTGCCCTGTTCAGTACTTGTTTTTCAAGCTGTTAAATATTGCTGCACTATGAGAAAGCAACCCAAGCAACTGATGTAAGCAGCTGGTCAGTGTCCTTCTCGTCCTCCTCACTGTTCTCCCACTGCAGCTGTAATCATTTATCTACTGGTGGTGCTGCCAAAACCTCTGCAAAAGCTGCTTGGTGGTCTTTGACTTGCAAAACCGAGGCTGACTGTCAGCAAAATGTCAAAGATGAGTCCCCACACTGCGGCTCATTTGAAATGACCACCATCACAGTACTGACCTTGAAAATGGTGAAGGCTAACTGATTAGAGATAGATCACAGGGCTTTGTGTGCCCCACGACTTTTAGATTTAGCAATATCTGCCTCTGCCCAGTTTCTGGGTGAAAGTAGCACAGAAGAGTCACTGAGAGCATAGCGTGAGAGAATCACGTCGGGTGAAAAAAAGATATTCATAATGCACTGGCTGTATGGACATAGCTACAATGAAGCAGCGTATCATCAAGCAGTATTCAGCTCGTCATCAACTAGCTATGCCAAATATGAACAGAGGCTAAATGCTTCAAGGATTGTAACACAAAACTATACCTGCATTGCTTCAAAGTACTTAGTGTTTTTACACAGCTTTCAAGTCACTTAAATGTTTAAGTGTCACAAGCAAATGTGACACCAAATGCAAAACACTTCCTTACATCACCATTTGGCTCTTAGGTTCATGTTTTCCATCCTCTTCAAACATCTCTCTACCAGCCTCCCAATTCCCTTGTAGTTCATGTTCCATTATAGCTGCCAGCTTATTTACGCTTAAGACTTATGCACATGACAGAGAAGATTTGACAAAGGCTTGACTAAGAAATAGTGAGTTTCTTTTAAAATCTATGTACTACTCATAACTATTCTTTAGACCAATCTTGGTCAACTCTGAGAAAAGCCAATATTCTAGCTAAGCTAAACGTTGCTCCATGAGGCAATGACACCATCCTAAATGAAAATCTGTTAAAAGAATGTGCCTGCTAGAGGGAATTACCATTCTCTATCAATAAGGCTTTGCATTTAACAGGTTACTACTTTATCTTTAGTCTAAATATCTAGAGGCTCTACCCTTTAATTTAATGTATAAATTGATTCTACTCTGTCTCACGACACCTAATGAGCATATTTGGTTCTTTGTCAATAAAAGCTAATGATTAAACGAAGAAAGTTAATCAGATTGAAATAAAAATAAGACATATTTCTTTCATGCTAGACTGGAATACACTATTGTCACTGCCTGTATTTGTGGAAGAAAAGTTAGATCCAGTCTGTTGTATGTTGTTTCATTGCAACAGGCAAGGCCTTCAAGCAAGAATTATTTCAAAGGCTATGCAAAGGTATTCACAGATGTACAACTCAATTTGTGAGACAAGGCAGTGGTCCTACTTTGTGTACAAATCCTCGTTAGACATCAAGGAAAACAATCAAACCCTGTCCTTCTTTCTACAAATGATAACTATTTTTAGTGCTAAGAGAAAAGCCTTGAAAAATGCACTGCAATGAAACAAAGGGAGTTTTACTCAGTTTAGCAGAGCTTTAATGTGTGTCTTAAAAAAATGTATGGAAGTATTAATTTGTTCGGAATATGAGTGAAAGAAGACAGAGACTTTAGATGTTTCCACTAGGGAATAAGCAAGCAAACTAAACGAATGCAGCAATAGGAATAATTATTTTTTTTCCCTGTTTATGATTGAGAAAGGTGTATAGCAGACATTAGCACAGGTCCACACTGAATCCCACTGAACATTGTGATTACACTATGATTCAGAATTTTGTGTAAAAAGTGAAGTCCTCTGTGTTCTAATACCTCTTAATTTAAAAAAAAAAATGCTATGCAACTTGCATTACCACAGAACAATCATAAAAGAAATAGACTATCTATACACATTAGACAAAGACAGGAAATATAATTTATTTTTTTTTGCAAAGAATTATTATTATATTCTGCTCTCCACCCAGTTCTCAATACAAACTATTTATATAAAGGAAAAAATATATATTCATTGTAAATGGTGTCAATAAAATTTACAGAAGCAAATCTCTGGATTTTGTTCCCCCTTATTTCAGAGCTAAGTGACTATTGTACCTTTACTCTTAAGCACAATGAAAGTTTGTTGAATATTTAATAGTTTGGATTGCATATCAAGTTAGTGGAAATCACTAATTACACAGTAAAATCAAAAGCATGTGAAAGAAAATTATGCAGAAGAAGGAACTCAATCACAGCAACAGTTTCACTATTAAGACAGACATTGTAAAATGTGCCTGTACTGCTTATCAGTGAATCTTGAGTGGTAATTTTTCAAAAACTCAGTCCAGTTTGTTGGGTCTTTTTATAAAACATAATTTGCAGACACAACAATTGCACGTCTACTGCTTATCTCCACTTACACTTTGGGCTGAAATCTGAGTCTGTAACAACTCAACTGGAATGCAAATCTTAGAATTATCTTGGCAATGTATTCATGCTGGGAATTATTGTCACTTTGTGGATCCATTTGCTCTGTACCTGGTCCTTTAAATTGATCTGTCTCATGGCTAGCCTTCATGTATTCCAATATACTAAAGTTAATCACATATCTTGTCTTGACTCCCTAGTAATGTGCCACCCTACCTATCTTCACGAGAACCTCATTCTCAGGATAGCAAAGTGAGAAATTTTCAGCCTAGGTGTAGAGTTTAATATTTTTTCTCAGAGGGAATGCTAGAACTACTAATCGGAATTATGAACCATGCCTGCAAGTCAGAGGCATGTTGACAGCTATCTGTTATATTTTCACCAGTGAGCATTGTCTCTGCTGGTAGCCCAGATAATGACAGTCATGATAATAAATAATGTGTTTGTATTTTAAACTTACCTTACTGCAGCCAACAATTGTCTTACCCTATTGTTTGCATGCCCCTCTCAAAAGTGGAAGAGTCACTTCAAGTTTGAATTAACTTACCATTCCAGTGCAAAACAACCACATTTGTGGAGAGCGTGGTCGAAGACATGTATTTTCAGACCCTCTTTTCCCATCAGATAAGGTATAGCATCAATATACATTCTCATCTCATTGTTAACTCTAATCATCCCAGGATGGAAATCTTAACCTTACTTGTGATCCAGTACACAAAAAATCCTAGATCTCATCTCTCTCTGTGGCATCAAAGGAATGTGATATACCAGAAGGGTATAACTCATGGTGGTGTGGAAAACCACTATAGGCCCTGTAGTTTACACAGATTTGGTGGAGGGCATTTCAATTCTTTCAGCTGCCAAGTAAATTTTCATTCATATCTGGAGTGAAACTATAACAGAAACCAGTTCAGCTTTGATTTCTGACCAGCAAAACAGCGGTGCTTGTCATGGTTTGTCCTTAAACCAAGACAGTGCTTTAAGTACTTGGTAGTTACCTCTTAAGGGACCCTATCTTTGAAAAGAATTAATTTAGTCTTTAATAACAGAGATCAGAATGAATTCATTAGTTTTCCACATTTCCTTAAAGTTTCCCATTATTTTGTCATTAATTTATGGACACTTAAAAAGAAGGGTAGCAACGACTTCTATCCTTATTTAAATAGTTCTTTATTTCATTCATTTGCTACATGAATGGCTCCTCATGTCTTGGAGAAGCGCACTCTTCACTGAATAAAAAAGCTGGTTGGATGGCCAGGTCTAACGAGTGGTGGTGAATGGATTTAAATCCAATTGGTGTGTGGTCACAAGTGGCATTCACCTGGGCACCGCACTGGGGCCAGTTCTCTTTATTATCAATGACCTAGATGAGGGGACCATGTGCACCCTCAGTAAGTTTGCAGACGACGCCAAATTGGGCGGGAGTGTTGATCTGCTTGAGGGTAGAAAGGCTCTACAGAGCAATCTGGACAGGCTGGATCGATGGGCCAAGGCCAGTTGAGATTTAACAAGGCCAATTGCTGAGTCCTGCATCTGGGTCACATGCAACCCCACGCAACACTTCAGGCTTGGAGAGGAGTGACTGGAAAACTGCCTGGCAGAAAAGGAGCTGGGGATGTTGGTCAAAAGCTGGCTAAATAAGAGCCAGCTGTGTGCCCAGGTGGCCAAGAAGGCCAATGGCATCCTGGCTTGGATGAGAAACAGTGTGGCCAGCAGAACTGGGCCTGGACTCCGGCCCCACCCCGANGCAGAACTGGGCCTGTACTCAGGCCCCACCTCGAGTACAGTGTTCGGTTTTGGGCCCCTCACTACAAGAAAAACACTGAGGTTCTGAAGTGTGTCCAAAGAAGAGCAATGAAGCTGGTGAAGGTTCTAGAGGACAAGTCTTATGAGGAGTGGCTGAGGGAGCTGGGGTTGTTTAGCCTGGAGAAAAGTAGGCTGAGGGAGACCCTATCGTTTTCTACAACTACCTGAAAGGAAGTTGAAGTAAAGTGGGTGTCGGTCTCTTCTCCGAAGTAACAAGTGGTAGGACAAGAAGAAAGACCATCAAGTTGTGCCAGGGGACATTTAGATTGGATATTAGGAAAAATTTCTTCACCTAAAGGATTATTAAGCACTGGAACAGGCTGCCCAGGGAAGCAGTTGAATCACCATCCCTGGAGGTATTTAAAAGACATGTACATGTGGCTCTTAGGGACATGGTTTAGTCGTGCATTTGGCAGTGTTAGGTTACTGTTTGGACTAAATTATCTCTTCCAACCTAAATAATTCTATGATTCTATGATTCTGATCCTATGTAGCTAGTAAAAATAACATTCTAAAACATTTTATAAAATACATGTCATCCTCTGGGTTACAATTCAGCTTATTTTAAAATCTCCTTTAATAGACATGATTCCAGTGTGGCAGAATGGCAGTTACCCATAATAAAAGTTATTTTACATTATCTAATGTAAGAGACTAAGGACAGCTACTGAGTTTCTTAAACATCTCTCACTGGATAAAAGCAGTATTTCCCCATATCAGAAATGAGGACATTTGAAAGATGTAAAGTATGAAGTCTGAAAAAATACTTGCAAGGCTGCCTCCTCTTACTTATTATATGGGCCAGTAAAGATATAAAGCATATGTGAATGTCTTGAAACAAACAAAGAAAAAAAAATTGGAAAAACTATAAGCATATGTTTGATATATTTGAAGCACATATTTAGATATTTTACATATATGAACAAAACATACAGATGGATTGGAAATATGGTTTTGCTAGAGCCAACAACACAAACTGTCCAAGTGAAAATCTGATTCTTAGGCATGGCTTTCTGAGGACAATAGTTTAATATAGATAAAAAAATGCCTAAAGGTTAAGGGGCACAGCAGGTATACAGAGGTATACCAGCTGTAAAACCAGTGACCTCAGTGGTGTAACAGCAAGTAAGGATTTCTCCTACATGTTCACAAATTCTGATAAGACCATAGCACACATAAGCCGAAAAAAAAGTAAATTATTTCTCATCCATGACTAAATATCAGTCTGGAACCAAGAGAGCAGAGACAGCACAAAATAATCCAAAAATATAACTGCAGACAGAGTCCAACTCAGTATGGCTGGTAAATCTATGAATTAATGCATGATTTCAGCAAATCTCATCATCCAAAATAAACATTTGGGTATGGCATCAATTTAGGACCAACAGATCAGTATTTTTGCAATACATCCAATCAAATCTCCCAACTCATCAAAAAAATAAAAAGACTCACAAAACCAGCAGAAGTGAGTGAGAAATGGTCAGTGAGATAAGACAAGAATCAATCAAGGCAAATATCTCTTACCTGGAAGGCAGAGTCCGGCACCATGCAGAAGCACCATGAGTTATAGATATATTATTAGATAAGAGAATTCTTCTCAATTTTTAAAATTATTTCCTGCATTTGGAGCTCTAGTAACACACATTGCTTTATGACATTTTTTTAATAAAAGTAAAACCTGAGAATCCTGCACGAAGACCAGCCTGGTGAATTATACTTTATAGTGGAAGGTCTAGATAGGATAAAAAGAGGTGGGAGATCTCAAAGGTCAGTACTTCAGGAAACTGTCATTGAGGAATAACTTATTTTTGCTTTAATAGTTTTTGTTTATTTGTTTGACTTTTTCAACATTTTGTCCCAGATCTCAGTGATAACATCCATATAGTTTTGACTTATTTATCAGCTAGGTCACCTGTGCAATTACTCTGGCATCATGTTTAAATAACCTCACCCTTGATAGGCAAAGCAAGGTTGCTGCTGAAATATGAGAGACAGAAAACGAACATTGATTTTTGTAAATAACCCTTCTAACAGGCAGGTTATTTTTATTTCATAGCATCTGTAGCCCTTTCATTTAGACAGTGTTTAACATGCCAATAGCTCAGTCCCGTTTCAGTAAATCATAGAGGCAATTGCTGAATTTTGATAATGGGTTTAAACCTTCATTATTTATCAAATCATATGTTTATGTCTTGTTTCATTAAGCAAACACAATTAAGAAAGAGTTTATGCTGCCTATTGAACTGAAGACTTGCAAATACCGTACACAGCATGTTGGTCAAATCTGTGTGTTCAAATATAGATACATATCAATAGCTCTCAACATAGGCAAGAAATGTGTTGATCTACTTTATCATCTCTGGATTGAGTACCTTTTTATTAGAATAACCTATTTTAGCATAAATTATTTTGGGAATAAAATGTACCTGAAGAGTTTTTATTTGATTCTCTAGTTCCTAACAAAGTCAGAGTACTTAAACTTCCAGGCATGGATTTCCATTTCAGCTGACCAAACCCTGTGATTTTGAGGAATTAACAAAAGTCACAGTATTTGCAATTGGAGCAAGGAAAAAAGTGAAAGCTCCTGTTGTGGCTTTTGAAATTAGATAAACTGTCAGACAATCAGTGGAACTAGGATTAACATTAGCAAGCAATTGTTTTGACTTGGCATTTCCATCCCTGATGACACTAAAACATTAATTAAGTTTAGCAGCTGACTGACATGTTGTATACAAGCTGTTGGGGCTATACCACAATTGATGAAGATCCAGGCTAAGCTCCTGAAAAGATATTCTAAACTTTGCAGCTTTTCTCCACAGAGGAGAGTTAATATAAACAATAATAACTGAGGGTATATGTCCTGCTAAAGCCTCGGAACAGTGAAGATAAGAAATGTTTGGAAAAG
Source organism: Dromas ardeola (assembly GCA_013398915.1). Classification (NCBI taxonomy): domain Eukaryota; kingdom Metazoa; phylum Chordata; class Aves; order Charadriiformes; family Dromadidae; genus Dromas; species Dromas ardeola. The sequence goes on along the minus strand of VYZM01008504.1, from coordinate 3,667 downwards.
TTTTTCATTTATTACAGCATTTCTCCTGCAAAGTCTGCCAGACTGGTCAAAAGTGAGTGAGACACAAAATCATGAAGAAGTTGAGCTGATACTATGATCAATAGTATAGTAAATTAGTCAGAACAGTAAACAATAAGGAATCTGTTTATTCAGCCAGGCTCAGGAAATCAGGTAAACGTGGCACGAAATAGTGATATAATACTTCAGGTTTCAAAACTGCTAAATATATATTTGCCCTAAAAATCTTGAAATAATCTCTTACCTGATGTTAAAACAACCAATACAGTCATCACATTGCATAGTAGTATCCTGTGGTTGTAAGGTAGCGCCTGGGACTTGCATATTTTTTTGGAACAAAATCAATCCTGATGTAAACAGCTGACAATTTCTACACTCCAATATTCAGGTACGTTCAGAATGTAATTTGTTAATAATTTTCAAAGCATTTTATAAATGTGAACTATTTAAACTTCACAGTATTATTATAAATAACACATAGAATTATTTGTATTCTTCAGTTCAAAAACCACCAGGCACATGCCCTTGCCTGTTCTTGTGTCTACTCTTTTAGCAAATGCAAATGTCAGAAAATGAATCGGTGTTTCTGCTAAGAGAATAACTTGTTTCTTATTCTATATATTTAAATTGGTTTTAATCATCAACACTTCATATATAACACATCCTTTATCCCTCCCCACTGCACACACGCTCTAAATTTAATTAAAATAACTGAAATGAAACTACAGATAATTTGTTTTTTAAATAGACTGCCACATGCTCCATTTACATAAAACCCATTAGTTTGCATTAAATACAAATTAGCTGCTGATATGAATTAAATCACATATAAATAGTTCAGAATAGCCTCAAAACCACGCATTTTAATTAATATAACAGTTAACCAGATTTATCTGTAAGGTAATCAAGGCTCTTACTCATTCATTTTTCAGTACAATAGGCCAGAGAATGAAGGGCTGTCCTGTAACACTGTTACTTTAACAGTGAAATAGAGGCAGGAGCAATGCTTGGATTCAGGCATTTACAACAAATTATATTGTTTTAAAATGATTCTGCAGCTGCCAAACCAGAGGCATTATGAACAAGATCTACATTATGGGGAGGAAATGAAGATGCTGAAAATCTTTTGAATCTTTGATATCTAGTTGTTACAGAAAATTAGGAGTCTCATAAAGGAACTGTGAAGCTACTCTTTTTTCCTAGTCATACTAAACATAAAAGTAAAATATAATATGACAAAAGGAGTTTTTAAGATACTTCTTAAGTAATTGTCATATGTTGAAAACCATCGTGCAAAAATCAAGACTCCCAGCACCTCTCTCCAAGAGCTAGAAATACCAGCAAAATAGTGTCATTCCTAGGTAATCATTTCCTCATCTTCAAAAATGGCTACAATAATATGTTCTTTGCATGGGAGTTCTGCAGTTAATGAGCATATCAAAAAAGAGCAAAACACTGCCAAAAGCTCATCTTAATGGCCCTTTGTTAATAAAAGTTTTCTAAGTTTGTAGCTACATAAACTACACGTTTTGGCATACATTTTGGGAACTTTTGAATGAAGGTTCCTTCCAAATCGCAACATATATTGAGAGAGGTTTTATCTAACAGCAACAGAAGTGGTATCCCTGAGCTCCTTATGGCAATTCAAAATTCACAAGATTAGAAGGTGCTTTAAACCGTAATGTTTAACAAATGAAAGAAACAGCATCCTGTGGAAAGTAACACATGACAAATTCAGTTCCACTGTAGCTAAAGGAGAAACTGGACACAAAAAAATGGGATTATAGTAGCCAGGCTATATAAATTCTTTGGCAGAACAGAAAGCAATTGAAGTGGCACTAATGTAGAAATTGTACAACCATTACAGGTTTTGAGCAATTTAGACTGTCAATGTTCCAGATGTTGCAAATGATTCACAAGATTTTGCTGCTGCTGCTGCTATGGCTATGGGATGTAATAGAACCAGAGTGGCTACGCAGTGGCAGAGACAATACTGGAAAACTGTGGATCCAGTTTAGCACCAACTATAAGAAGCTGAGCTACCTCATCATCATATAAATAAACCAGGTCTAAGAGACTCACCAGCTTGCAAGATCAAGCCCTGTTGTGCAAAAGTTGGGTTGGAATTTGTCTCACATCCAGCCAGTGGAAAAGGTACTCCTGAATGATTGTAACAGCATTAAGCTGATCTTTGAACTGATTAATATTTGCAAGATATGGCCCTCAACTTACATTTTTTAAAAAGTAAAGATACATTTTTCTTATTTATACTTTCAGCTGAAGGTGTATCCAATACACTGGAGTGAGTTAAACATCAAAAGTGCCTCAACTGATTGCAGGATTCAACACAGTATATAAGTATTTATATTTAACAGAAGGAGAATCAGATCTGATGTCTCTAAAATATAGATTCAACCTCTAGAACAAATTTGGCATGCATATACACTCAAAGTAATTCTACTCTGTTCAGTCAGGAAGAACAGAGCATAATTAGCAAAGAATTAGTCATCCTAGATTCACTGATTCATCTTAGCTGTGTTTTACATAAAACATTAATATACAGTGCATAATACGCTATGTGTCTTAATTTTTAAATGATTTAGGAATATTAAATGCACAGTAATGTTCTGTACAATTGACACTAATATCCCAAGGAAATATACAAAGAGTACAATCAAAAACGATTCTACACTTCTAGATAAAAACAAGGAAATATGCTACATGATGGTATTTTTTAAAAGAAAGAGGAAAATTCATTATTCATATTAAAACAAAAAAAATATTTTTAGTACTGCATCTGCTTAACATGGATGCTCACTCATACATTTTGCTACCCATAGCAATGGAACGGTCCTAATTACTTTAGAGAGGTAACTACCAACAAAGACTGACAAGTTTAACCCAGTGAATATCAGTTAAATACAGAGTGGTAAAACAGCTATTTTGCTTCTTAAAAGCCAGTTTTTGCATTAAATTATGCATTGCAAGAAACCACAGCATGGGCTATGTCAGTTACATTACTGTCATACTGGATTATGGTCTGTCCCAAGATATGACTGGCAGACTAAAATAGATATGGTGTGTCACAATAAAAGTTAAAGCATGAACAGACAAGTAGTCCCCAAAATATCCCAATATTTTTAATAAGCTCAGATACTTAACACAAGAAACTTAAATGAAACAAAACCTAAACTGTTTTTCAAAAATGAGATGACTAACCAAAGAGCCAAGCATTGAGATCCTGTAAGTACAGCCAATCAGAAAAGATTTGTGAACACATGATTACTCAGGATTGGGACCAAGTTAATTGAAAAACATGCTTTCAACTGTTTTGCTGTATTTTGGCAAATAATTTTTTTCTCGAAATACAAAAGTCCAAGAAAAATTATTGGATGAGTATGCTGTGGCAGGAATGCTTAGATAAAATTGTTCCACATCAATTATTTTCTATAATATAAGGTTATAACTCCCAGGAAAATCCCTGAAAGCAGATGCTTCCTGTAAGGCTGCATTGTCCTGTAATCAAACAACAACTGATTTCTTTTTAAAAAAATGGATTCAGAGTAAAGTCTTAACATCCCAAATTAACTTCTGAACATAGGAGATTTTAACAATATGGAATTTATGGCTTATGGGTAAGGATTAAGGG
>VYZM01008502.1:47609-65963 GCA_013398915.1 Dromas ardeola | reverse complement strand
CACCCACAAACAACAACAACAAAAAAAACCCAAACCAAACAGTCTTCAGCTTAGCAAAACAATGCAGGAGATCATTTTTGCTAAGCCTGTTTTTAAAAACAGGGAAAACAGAAGAACAATTTTTACTGTGTAAAACTATCAAGGACATTAAAGAATAGAATTGTATTTAATTGAGTTTAAAGTACAATAATGGTCAAGTTGCTTTTCAAAAGATGATATTGAAAAATCATTATCAAAACACGGAATTTTGGTGTCATGGAAGTGTCAACAGATGGTGATTTGTGCTCTAGCTCTTTCTAACAGATTTTTTGAAAGAATGTGATGAAATGTCATATGTTTTTGACATTTGGTTTTCATTAGAGAACTATTTCTCACCTGATGCCGTTTGTCTCTTCAGATGCTTTTGATGATTTGATGGCAATATTGACTGCAGCTTATATTTTATTTCTTTCACTAACTCATTCTTTTTCTTGTTAGTCTAATATTTCAACTCAGTTTGTGTTTTAACCCATTCTTCTCCAATTAAATTAATATCATAGAACTCTTAATGGCCATTCTACAGTTAAAGATGTATTGAAATAAAAAGTCTGGAAGTGAAGGTGTGGTGTTACATTTAACCTAAACCAACCTAGAACAAATAAACATGGTGCATAATGGACAGAAGTCCTTAATTTGGTAAGACTGGTAAGATACTCACTTAGAAGGACCCTGGTAACCACTTGGCTATCTGACTGTGGTGAGTTGGCCCCAGCCAACAGCCAAGCACCCACAGAGCTGCTCGCTCGCTCTTCCACCTGCAGCAGGACAGGGTGGGAAACAGGAAGAACAGGAAAGAAATCTTGTAGGTCAAAATAAAGACAGGGAGATCATTTACTGGCTGCTGTCATGAGCAAAACAGTCTGGACTTGGGGAATTTAATCTGCCAGTTAACATAAACATTACATTATTGATTCATGTACTAGGAAACAAAAAAGACAAACATTTAGACACTTGAAAAAACACCTTTCCTCTCCCTTTGCCAGCCTCAACTTCACTTCAGACACCTCTCCTTCACCAGTGTTAGTGCTGCAGGTTACGCTTGGTCCCTTCAGCTAGGCAACTCTCAGTGCATAGTGGTTTCTCTCTGCTGACCTTTTCCTTTGCTCCAGCATGGGTCCTCCATGGTGTGTGCTTGCTCTGCCATGGAGCACCTCCTCCTCCTCTGAACTCATTGTTCCCTCTGTTGTTTCTCAATTTTTTTTCCCTCCTTGTCTTCCTCACTGGAGTTTTCCCAAATATGTTGTCACAAAGGTGCCACCAGTTTTGCTGATGGGATTGGCTGTGTCCTGTGATGGATCCATTCCAGAGATGGCTAGAACCGCCTGTGTCATGCACAGGACAGCCCCTGACCTCCTTCCAGAGAGTCCACAATTTACACCCAATACATTATTATTTTTCTAAGTTGAAAGGAAACGTTGTCTGTTATTAACAAGTACATAATAGTTGTAATTGACAACATAGACAGATGTCAATGACAGTGGTTCTTCTTTGGATCTCTGCAGCACTGTCCAGGAAAAGGATATGAAAGTTACAAGTTCCTGCAAAAAGTGTCAAAATAGGTCAGCTAGTCTCCTGCTTAGAGGGCACATTGTAAAAATAGTTGATAAAATAGTTGGCTGCAGTCCTCATAAACTTTGTACCTCACATATGTATCACAAGGACAGAGACAGCATTTCCTGGTAAACCACAGAAAGTTATTTTTCTTCATTTGGAATGCTTTATTTCACCACTTAAGAGAAAATGGTAGTCAGATAAGCAGGCTGCTTTCCCTCTTGGCTCATCAATATCATTTCTCACATCCATGCTCACTGCTACTGACTGATAAAATGGGAAGTTATACTGTACTAAGCCCACCGGGAGCAGAGATGGAGATAATAGTTATGTAGCATTGAAATATGAGATGAGTCATGAAAACACAGAACTCAAACCAAGACTCTTTTTTCAGAGTGAGAGGGCAAGTATGGTGAAATAAGAAAGCAAGGAATAGCTTGTAAATATGGATACTGAATTTGAATATGGTCATTTTGGATATGGAGTGACTCATTTGGGGCAGCTGAGCATGTAAGCATGAACAGGGGACATGAACAAGAAAAGTGAACAAAGTGGAAAGAGGACAAGGCATCTGCAAATATTCTTCTTTATCATCCAATAGGATGCTCACAACAGTCCATTTGTTGCCTCAGTTCCAGAACATACCAATCGCCTCATCATAAATTAACAGATAAACTGTCAGTACTTAATCTCACACACATGGATTCTGCATGGGAACTTTTCTATTGTTGAATAAAGCCAGACCAAAGTGTTTAACCTTTCTGAATTAAGAAACAAACAAACGAACAAACAAACAAACAAATAAATAAATCATTCAGATTCAGATACATTCCAATGTCTAGAACAACTTTTGTTTCCCAGAACAGAAAAAAAACATGAAACAATGTTGGCAGTAGCCCTTTGCTTTGAAAAGATATGACAAACACCTACACAATGTCATCTCCAAAATCAGTGTATTTGATACTTTGTTTTTCTGCTGAGAAGTGGAGAAATTTGATTACCAAGCATTTAAGAATTATAGCACCAATTCATTGTTCTGTGAAGAAATCAACAATGATGGTTCTTATGGCATATCGTCAGTATAATTAAACATCAATTTATGTTACTCCATGGAATATATGAAATATATAAAAAAGTAAAAGTCTACAGAAGTTTCTCAGCTAATCAAGAATGTATTACTCACACAGAGCACAGGAGATGACAAAGAAGAATGCCTATGCATGTTCATTGATGTATAGTTTTATTTACTTGATAGATGATGAGGCTCTTTCCATCTATCTTCTTAATCTGTATAGCTAGTTTCAAAGGAAAAGTTTTAAATTATAGATTGTAAAGCTATGTTGGCATGATACAGTACTGTGTATCAATTCACTTTATGGAGCTGTTATGAAGTTAACCTACATACCACACTGACTATGTGAATATTAAAATTCTGATTAAAAAATGTTGACCTGATTCTTTCTTTCTAGCTCATATTCTACCAGTCTTATACTAATGTAAATCAACTTAAATGAATGGATTTCAACTAGCATAAGACTGAGATAAGTATTTAGAACTGGCTCTAATACATATGCAAGGAGTGAATTTTCTAATGTGGCTTACTTTGGAAAATATTACCAGAGCATAATTCATGTAATACAGAACAAAGGCATCTTTTTATTATATATATGTATACAATACATATATGTATATACATTTTATATACACGTTCACTTGCCTTGTAAACTAATATGAGAGATTTGCATCAATAAAATACATTGATTTAATAATTGCAAAAATTGTATAAATACCTGTATTTGTAAATGATATATGGCTATAAGGAGGACAGAAAATGTATTTCCATACAGTTTTTGAGAGGAGAATGGGATTTACTGTTCTTCAATGAAAGCTGTTCTTATGAACTCTTTAGGTGTTCATAAATCTTCAGCTTACAGTCTTGCTGCAAACAGCAAGGTGTCTGTGCAGTTACAGCTTCTATACTGAGCCTTATGTGACCCATTTCAGAGGATAAAAAAGCTCCAGATGATTCCACACAGGGCTGCATATTTCTCTTCTGTACAGCCTCAGCTACAGCTGCCTTCAATTTCCACCTGCCCTTGGGGCAGATGGCTTCAGAGCTCTTCTAGCAATGACCCTGGGCTGCCTTTTCTGCCCAGCAATCCCATTTTGATGCCACATTAAGGACAGATGGATATAGTTTGAACAGTCAGAGTGTACTGATAAATGCTCTGTCCAAGACTTCAGGTATCACATATTCCAACAGTTTCCCATGTGGTTTGCTCCAAAATGTCCTGAATGGATTGAAGAGTGTAAATAGTCATTGCATTTAAACACGAATCCAATCTTAAGGCCATTCAATGAATGCAGTATGCATTAGACTGCTACTTCAAATGGGAATCCACTGAATATTCATTCATTTCCCTTATAAGATTGGCACAAAATTTTAGGACTAAGGATGGAGTTAAACAATGAACTTGGTAAGTAATGACCAGAAAATCAATATCTGTCAGAACGGTATATATTTCCTTCACTAAAATATTACAAAACTTATCATATCAAGAGAAATGCAGAAGGACCAATCATATTGTATTCTTCATTAAAACATAATTTTCAGTGTGTCTAATTACTGAAATGCTGTTATACAGACATAGATAACTTTCCATTTGTGGTTATTTTTCCATATTTGTAAAAATGAAAAAAAAAAATCCAGATAAAAGAATTGCCTTGTCGGTACATGTAAATTGTATTTATGTACACACATAGATTTGCTCTTCTCTATTTATATAATTTTATGTAAACACTAAAATACATGCATATTTATGAATAGAGCTGACATTGCATCTTGGAAAGACCTGAAGAATGTTTTAAAATATTTTCATATTCTCTTTTTACGTATGTGTGCATGATACCTCTTTCTATATATAGTGTGTGTGTGTATGTTTGAAATCATTCCTTTGTACACCTTAGAAATGCAATGACTACACAACTGGAAACTACTGCTTTGTTTACTGAACCTTGGCACTGCAGGGCTATATCTAACTGCATTGTTCAAAAAAGAACAGTAATTTTTATTATTTTTAGTTTCCATTGAAACAGAAATTCATTAAATTGCAGATCTGGGAAACTGAAAGTCCTGCCTAGAGGTTAACACAGCATGGGTTGAAATTTAAAAAAAAAAACAAAACAAACAACATATCTTTTTCTGGTTTGCTTTGCATATAAATTTGTAATTTGCTAGTTTATTTTTTTTCTTGATCCAGAGCCATGATTTTCATCAAATGAACCTTCATATATGTCTACAAATCATGAGGAAAATTTACTGCATCTAAGATTGAAGTGCATTTGAATCTAGATCTCCAAAGTCTTTGATCTTGTTTACCTACTGCAACCAAACTTTGATATTTTATAAGGTCATATTCTTCAATGGCATCAGTTTCCATCTGATTGATAATGTGGGGAGATCCATTTGGTGTTTTTGCATCATGACAGTTTCTTTCCATATGTAGAAATAGATAAAGAAGGAATAGATGGGATCTAGGAGACTGCTAGTTGTTGTTAACTCAGTATTGTCACTAAATCTGTATTTCGGGGACTTTGTGGGGGCACTGACAGCTGAGATAAGGGGGAGAAGGAGTCAAATTTAACTCCTTTAATTATTATTCCCTTGGTCCTTATTAGAATTCTAACTTTTCTGTTGCTGATCTTCTTTCCACCAAAGCTAGGATTTTGATATTATGCAACATTTTAGCACTGTCATCCCTTGTGGCCATCTTTCTACCTCTGACTGACATTTATACAGTACACAGTGCAAATTGCTTGGCATGTATTTTGAAAATCAATATCAAAAAATGACTGTACTATTGATGTGGGTACTCTTACAACCTGTGGCTCTTGGATTTGCTTAGAAAAGCTCTCAAGCAACCTCCAAATACTGATTTGGCAATCCTTAACTTTGATACAACTTACATGTTTCATGCCTGCTTGTTTTACAGATGATATTCTTCCTGATTTGGTTTTGAAAGTGCACATTTAAAGCATGTACATAACATCCAGTTCATAAAAAGTAGCAGAAAACTAGCAAAAATAGAAATATGAGAAAGCATCACAATTTATTGGTCTATGGCTTTTTTACTATGATTGCTAAACAGGCATCTCAATAGGTAAATCCATTATTCTGGGGTACAGGGAATGATATAGACATACATGTATTGTTGAATTATTTTGCTTTAATGTTTGTGATTCTGGTTAGCTATTGTGATAAAAATAGAACAAGGGACAGCGTCTTTGCTTCACTAGTCCTTCAGTAGACCTTATTTTTAATTTTGATCTATGAAGATTCAACTCTCTCAGTTTGCTTTGTGGTCTTCCCTAAATTTCACTTTTTGACTGCCTTGCATGAGAAAAGTTCACTAGGGAACATTTTAAAATGACACCAGTGGCAATTTTAATAAAGACAGTCTCTCTACCAAACTTCCCCCTCTCAGGCAACATTTCCAAAAACAGGAGCTTAAATTTATGTTCTTAAAACCATATATCAACATTTGCTTAATTTGTAAAGAATGTTTATTAGACTTTTTTTGGCCTTTTTTCTTCTCATCAACTTGTTTATCAGAGTTGACCTGCATAGTAGAGTAATTAATTTTCAAGAATAGTACTTGAAGAGTCTTATAAATCATGATTATTCTTGTGCTTTGGTCTGTTCCCTAGTGGCTCAATTGGGAACTACTGTGCAGATATTTTGTCAGTTTTTTAGAGCTACAAATAGCTAAAAATACACAAAAATTGTTTATTTTCCTTTACCTAGTCAAACTAAATTTTGTGCTGTATAGTAGTGGAAATTTCCAGGTGCCAATACCCGTGCTATTTAATGCTGAAGTACTTTCTCACTTCCTACAATCTTCTGGTCTATTAAGACAGTGAACCTGGCTAGAACACTTTGGTGTAGAGCCTCATAGATTTCACTGTAGAGAGCTAATGACAATATTTGTTACAAGTTAAACTTTGTGCAGCCGTCCCTATACGTTTCCATTATTTTGCCTCACGGGATCCCTCAGAGGGAATATGTGACTATTTCCTTGGGTTTTTGTTTTGATTAGAGCAATATCTCACAAAGCAATTTCTATTTTAAGGCAGTGTAATAATGACAGGCCTTAATACATGAGTGTACTACATTTGCTTCCAATTTGAAGCTCCTGAAAAAATATGTAACTACTTATCACTGAACCCTTTGGTATAAACACATTTCTAACACAGTGTTAATGTTAGCAAACCTACATTTGGAATCCCAAAAGCTTTAAGCTGATAATTTGCTGTATACTAAGAAGTTTATAGAATATAAATTGTTCAGTGAGTCTGGATTTTTTCCTTCATTAGTACTAGCACTATCAAGGAGAATTCCTTTCTTGAACCTCAATGAAGATTCTTTTTCTACTTTGTCAATTACAGCTCTTGATTTATCAGCAGCAGTGAGAAATTATTCCTCAGAGGACAACGCTTTTCTGTTAAGGAATCTAAAATCATATTTAAAAACAAAACAACAAAAAAAACCAAACCAAACCAAAATAAAACACACTGAGTTTTACAATCCATTGTAGCGGAGATGCAGAAGGAGGGGAACCTATTGTCCAGTTTTTTGAAAAAAGGAACAAGCCAAGCAAAAAAGAATTCATGATCATTCCAAGATCAATGCTGGTTTTCAAATGTGTGAAATAAATATAAGTATTTTTTTTACAGTTAGAGTAAGTTGGCTGCAAGTAAAATTAATAGCATAAACCAAATTAATTGCAAGTAAAAATGATAACTTGTATAGCACATTATTAAGGCAGAAGAAGAGATCAAATTTATTTGAACAGCAATAAAATAGAAAACTATTAGAGCACTAAACCCCGTGAAAAATCATATAAAATCTCTCATTAAAAACATACAAATACTGATAAGATAAAGGTTGGTATCACTGCTACTAGCCTCATTAACTGTAAATGTTGTGGGGTACAGTGGACTGTAGAAGGCCTTTTGGATATTTTGGTCACAGCCTGAACTTATCTTGTCTAAATGATTAATTTCTGGAAGAGAACTGCAGAAATGAAACAGTAGCTGGAATTAGAGAGTTGAAATTGCTGTGTAAGGTGAGATTTTATATAAAAGCTTTTGTGTCATCACACCCCATGAAGCAAAGCCAGAAACGTTCAGTGCAATTCCAAAGCCTTTGTGGATTTTGAAGCTTAAATTCTTCTATTTTGGCCTGCTGTTTAATTGTTCACAATTAAAAGGTTCCAGAGAAGTATTTCTTACTTCTTCTGCACAGATGACAAAAATACTGCTAGAAAGCAGATTTAAGAGTGAAAAGACAGAAAACATGACCCTCTCCTACCACAGGAAATGAAGTAATGGTTATTTATGAGCACAATGATTGCAAAGCTCATCAAGTATGTAGTGCATATATGGAATCACACAAACTCTCACACCCATGTTATATCCATCCAGTATGGCCCTAATAAGGTAGTTGTATATAAACAGTAAAACAATCTAAGCCTCTATATTGTTCTGTAACTGACAAATTGATTAGAAGTGCAGGGCCATTTAAAGCATTCTTAATGTTATCTTTTCTATAGCACATTTTTCAAGCTCAGCTGTCAAGAGCACTTGGTAGATGGATGTTTTAATGAGGGCTGTAAAGCTTCTTGCTCAATGATCTTGAGAGCGATTGACTAGAGTCTGTTGCTAATGCTCATCAGTTATACTTTCAGGTTATGCTAGATACACTAGAGTGTAACAGATACAGAATCATAGAATAGTTTGCGTTGGAAGGGATCTTTAAAGGCCATCTAGTCCAACACCCCTGCAATGAGTAGGGATGTCTTCAACTAGATCAGGTTGCTCAGAGCCCTGACCAGCCTGACCTTGAATGTTGCCAGGATGGGGCATCTACCATCTCTCTGGGCAACCTGTGCCAGTGTTTCACCGCCCTCATTGTAAAAAGTTTCTGCCTTATAATCTACTCTCTTTTAGTTTAAAAATATTACCCCTTGTTCTACTTCAATAGACCGTGCTAAAAAGGTTATCCTCCTCTTTCCTGTAGGCACCCTTTAAGGCCACTGTAAGGTCTCTCCAGAGCCTTCTCTTCTCCAGGCTGAACTACCCCAACTCTCTCAGCCTGTCCTCATAATAGAAGTGTTCCATCCCTCTAATCATTTTTGTTGCCTTCCTCTGGACTCACTGCAATAGGTCCATGTCACCATCCGTGGAGGTATTTCAAAGACATGTTAATGTTGCACTTAGGGATATGGTTTAGTGGTGGACATGGCAGTGTTAGGTTTATGGCTGGACTCGATGGTCTTAAGGGTCTTTTCTAACCTAAATAATTTTAGTATTCTATGATTCAAACCAAAAAGGATAAGTTGTATAAATGCACATTTGCATACCAGTGGTAGGGAGGGTGATGCTCTGATGAAAAGAGTCAATTTTAGTTATCTAGAGTGGATTTCTTGGTTTATAAATTATGATGCAAGCAGAGAGCTAGGAGAAAAAAATCACATTTCCATACCAGTGGTAGGGAGGGTGATGCTCTAACAAAAAGAGTGGATATATAGACACATATGTGTCTATATATGTAAGAGTGTGTTTTTGTACTTATATTTATACGTTTACTTGTTCACAATAATGTTAAATGTTCTTATTCTTTATTTATATAAATGATCTCAATTTTCCACAAAATACAGAAGAATAGACATTCTTAATTTTTGTAGAACAAAATGTTTGAAAGGTCACTGAAAAATCTGAAAACCAATATATATAATTAATTAGAAATTCTTTTGAGCTTTTAATTAATGTTAGAAGTTAAAAACATTCAGAGTCAGCTCTTTCCAGTTCTGAGATGCTAGGAAGGGACCAGCTGTCGATGGTCCATTGAATTATATTCCTCATAAATCTCACACTGAGAGTAATTGTGTTCTGCAGGTCACCCATGTATGTCACTCCCAAGTTGTTATCATTAAACTTCTATCTATCTGAAATAGAATTTAAAAAAGCTAGAGAAGAAAATAGAGTTTACAAAAGGAAAGACTTCAGATATTTGAGAGTTTGTCATTTAAAGACATGGAAAAGGCACTGATCATAAAATCAGTAAATTAGAGTTAGAAAAAGACTAGTAGCTCTTACAAAAAAGCTCCCAACAAAGCTCTGAAACAGAAGACTTGATGCTTAGTGGATGCATACTGAGACGACAATTTGTGCTGCCTTACATAAGTGGCCATAGGGGTAACTGACACTTCTAGAAGGCTTGTGAAGCCTAGAAACTCCCTAGGAATTTGATAAACAAGAAGGGTTGTGCTTAGAGGAAGTTAATGTTAGCATTCTATAAGCCATTTCCATAGCTCAATTGTTTTGCTGTAAAGAACTATCAGTTACAAACACCAACTCTTATTTCTATTCACTACTAAGCAAAACAGCGAATGTCACAAAACGTTTTGCCTGCTTCCAAAAGCAGTATTTCTGATAGCTAGAGGTTCTTCAGTTAAGAGAAAAAAATGAGTAAGAATAAGAATAAGAATAAGAAGAATAAGAATAAGATTAAGATTAAGAATAAGAATAAGAGTAAACCAGTGGAGGAAAATAGAGAAAGCATCTGCAAAGAGGGTTTCAAGTAAACTGATGTCAGATGTTTTTTTCCATGAAGTTGTAATATACTATGGAGAAGGGAGTATGTGGAGCAGCTTATTCCATTTTATTCATTACATGGAACAGAGTGCCTGTTTGTTAATTCCCTGCAGCAAGTTTGTAGGAATAGGTAATGCTATGCAAAATTATTCACACACTTATTCTGATAGAGGCCTGCGAGATCTCTCATTGGTCCTCAAAGGTGGATAGGAGTAAAGAAGCTGGGGAAGGGCTAGATCAGGCAAGTACTATACAGACTTAGTTGCCTCCTTGAACAGCCTATTCTGGTACCGATCCTTCAGGAAGGATGAGAAACTCCCCTCACTGATCAAACTTCCAGTGAGAGGGAGGACAGAGAGGCATTTGATTTCACTTTTTGTTAGGTTAAATAGCATTCTGCCTTGCATCCAATCTTGTAAAATAACAAAAAACCCCACCAAAACAAAACAAAAGACCCCAAACTGCTATAATTGAAAAATAATAGATCTGCATATAGTCCTGTATGTGAGTACTCAGGTAAGTATATCTCCAGCATATATGCAAAGTCAGATCTAGTTATAATGCAGATAGCACATTGTGCAGCTGCACAGCCATCTCTCTGTCAAATGACTGGGAACACTCATACCACGCTGACTGACTAATGCAGGAGTAAAAGCTGCTTCAGTTCCCTGGTAAATCCAAGCAGTTCTTTGCTTCAATAATCCAAAGTTGCAAGGCAGTCTGGTTTGCACTATATAATCAGTTTTAAATCAGTTTTAACACTGAAAGATTTCTTTTTTTCTTGGTTTGTTTTTTTTTTTTCCACAAAAAATTAGTAAGCATAGGTTACATTATAAATAATGTCCCAAGAGCTAGAGGAGAAAAACAAACAAACCAAAAAAGATATACAAAAAAACCCAACCCAAAACAAACCAAACAAGAAAACAAACAAACAAACAAAGAAAAACACAACAACAACAAACAAACAAACAAACAAAACCCAAAGAGAAAAGAGAAATAACGAAGAAAAAGAACTTGAAGATAATACCCTATGGCTTACCCAAGAGAATCCTATAGCATTGTGCCGAAGGTAGTACTTTCTCTTCAGGTGAGGAATATGGGGTGAAAGCTGGCTGACATTCTGCTGCTACTGAAGCTCAACAGTTTTCCAAGATTTGATTCAGCAAGGACCTTTCATGGGAAGGTACTTTCTACCATGTCTTTTACTGCAGGAAGAAACAGAGGCCATTTTAAAAATGAAGGTGAAGAACAAGTGGACATAATGTATAGCAGTTTTCCAAGATTTGATTCAGAAGGACCTTTCATGAGAAGGGACTTCTAATGTTGCTGAAAATGCAAGGGAGAAGTGGAAGAAGTAAAACCAGAACTGATGACAACATCGCCCCAAGTAAACTATAGCTTTTGAAGGAGCTCAGATGATCTTGTCTTTCTTACTTGATACAGAGATACTTCAAAGATCATGGTTCTCCCTACCTACATACTGAGGATTGAAAGTGACCCTGAATCAAAGTCAGGGTTTTCCAAGTGTCCAAAATAATTTCCTGCTCGGTCTAGTGTTTCCTTGGAGATTTTATTTTGAAATGCTGGATCCTGTTTGGCTGAGAAGATTTGACAAGCTGGTAACCCAGGTGCAATTGGATCTATGGAAATACTGATTGTTGTCATTAGGAAATTAGTTCTTGTAATGGTGCAACAGCAAAACTTTGTTCATGGTATTACAGAAATGTACAAGAAAAGAGACAATGCAACTCCAGTGCAGTACGTTTTGAAACATTACACAGACAGTGGCTTTTAAAATGTCTGCCATTGAAAGTAACCCATTTTATTTGCTTTTAAGCTCTGTTGTGGAAGGCAGGAATCAATAATGCTCCTCTCCATTAAATCAAGACTGTTTCTACTTTCTGGTATTCCTTTCAGTATTGCCCATAATTTTATTACTCCATGCTTTTCTCACAGGCTTCAGTAATTGACTGGCAAAACTACAGCATTTAGGAAAGTTTTTTGCACTTAGCATCAAGAGACACAGAGTTCCTAAGCTCATTTCATTTGTGACTCTTGAAAGCTTGCAGTTAAGTCATGTCTCTTCAGCATGAAGCTCCAAGGAATTGCACAGATAAAGCTCGAAGAGCATAAGAAAGCTAAAGGAGAGATAGAAAAAGCAAGGGGGACTAGAAGGGGATATAGGCAACACAGAAACAACAGACAGCATAAGCTTCAAAAGGGAAGACATGGAATCTCGTGGTACACGGGAAAATCAAAAAAGAAAACAAAAGGTAACATTTTGGTGCTCACCTAACCTTCAAAAGGCAGTCTACAGAGGCACTGAAGAGAGTGCTCACAGCTATACCCGCCTCTGAGATTTCATCTTGTGTGAAAGGTGTAGATTGAGATGAATAATAAGATTGTCCTTTCAGGACCAAGACTCTGCCTATCAATCAGTTAGAAAAATAATACCAAAACTGAAACAACAACAACAAAAGAGCAAAACAAAACCAAAACAACAATAAAGAAATCTTAACAATCCCATGTTTATCATTGATTCAGTTAAACACATAATTAGCTTTTTTCTCTAATGTTTCATGCAGCTTCATTCATCTGACTGTTCCTGCTTTGCTGTCAGACACTCAGCTGTCTTTAATACAAAGTGTCCCCAGGACACCTATCCTTTACCCAGAGTATACCCAGGATACCTGTCCTTTGGAACATTTAGCCTTTATAGTGTATCTTCCTTTCTGTTGTGGAAAATGAAACTTGCTCATTTCTGCATGTTGCCATAATATGTTCTGATCAGTAGAATTCATGTGTCATTTTCATTTTCAACAGTAGCAAGGCACAGTAAGGTACACAGATGGTGACAGGAAACCAGTTTCCCATTACTGTTCTCTGATGGGAGCTTATTAGTGACACCGTGCACTCTTCAACTGAGCCACTGGATTACAATGAGCGTATAAAGCCCAGTTCTTCTCCCAGTGTCACCAATGACAAAACACCCATAGACTGTACTGAAACCTATGTAAAATAATTTGGCAGTATCAGGACCTTGCCTTTTTAGATATCATTTTTGTCTTTCCGAATCATCTGTATAATTCAGAAGAAAAATAATAGTCAAAACCTGGACAAGAGTAATGTGAAGGAAGTAGTATAATGCTTTTTATGGGACAAGAATGTCTAAGTGAAGCTTCAGATGAAGTTATGGTCAAGGGCTAGGACCATTAGGGCTGCCATTAGGTGGCTCTTCAAATGTGCTTGGAGCCAGCCTATCCCTCTGACATCATGAGTCAAGAGTTGCCCCATCAATAAATACGCACTTTCAGAGCATTTTCAATCAAAAAAGGGGAGAAATTAAATTAAATCAAAACTAAGGGGAGAAAAAAAGGAAGAAAGGCAAGAAACCAAGCAGTGAACTGGAGTTAAAGGAAAAACTTCTAAAAAATCTCATAAATGGTAGATTAGGATTGATTTCTTTTTATGTTTCCCTTAAATAGAACCGAGCTACAAAAATGCCCCTGATTTTGCGCTTTACCCTCTTCTTAATACTGTGAAGGTCTTTCCAGTGTGTGTTGTACCTCAGCACTGTTAAAATGTTCCAAACAATGTGACTAGTTCTTAGTTTAAATAGAAGTCCATTTCTAAGCACACATGGACAGATACTCATTCTGCTGTAAGGAGGCATGAGAAACAGTACTGGCAGGAAACAATTAAGATTGTTATCACAGGATGGTCAAGTCTGTGCTTCCGAGTATGTCCCATCAGTTTATATATTCCCTCAATACCAGGTCTTGCTCTAAAACATGAGAATGTGATTCTTAAGAAGTTAGGGGAAATAAAAATAATAACTAAAAAGGCAACAGAAGTAGGTCACTGGCAGAATGAAAAATCTAAAAGAGAAGGGCCAAAGGTTTCTTCAGGCCAAAGGTCTGAAATGAATACATACATCAAAGAGCCTATTAAAGCCTGTTGAAACTACAGAGTAGGTCAAATAAAAGAACCTATATTGATGGCACAGAAAATTTTATCTCCTTGAAACAAATATGATACAGATTATATGAGGTCGGGCGGGGGGGGGGAGTAAAAAAAGCTTTCTACTTTTTCTACACTATTATTCTCACTTTCCTGAGGTATTCTCACTTGAAAATGCTTCAGTGAAAGACAAGTTAATATATACCAAACCTATCATTCCAAAATCTTGTGAAAAGACATCATACCAACATACCAAATTTTAAACACAAATCATACTTCAGAAAACATCAATTCATGTAATTTTCAGAGAAGGAAGAGTTTAAGCACATCACTGATAACATACATAACGCCTGGTATGGCAGGTAATTAGAAACCTCAGTCAGAGATAGAATTTACTAACAAGTCTGTGGGCTAAAGCTCTGATTAGTTTTTAACACTGACACTAAGAAACAGAATCACTGAACTAAGAACTGTTAGTTGTCAACATACTGTTCAACAGAGCTAAAAATAAGAGTGGTTTCAATGTTAGAAATCTTATGTTAGAATCACTGAGGACTTGTAGATAGAAACATAAGGTAAAACAAAACATTAATCTGATTTGGGATTGAAGGATCTACTATCAGTTCGTGAAAATAATGCCATAACAGCTACAAACAGAAGAAAAATCACACAGAATAGTCCTGCAGTCAAAGAAGAATTTCACCATTTAAGCACAACTTATGGGGGTATAGACTGCCCTTCCCCAAACACTAAATTGGAGGAAAAGAGTCAGGTAGAACTCTCAGGGAACAACTTCAGCATTTGACACACATCAACCCTTCAATAGGCAGAAAATGAGAATAACAGACTTCCTACTTCTTTACAACAGTGCTGAGGTCTCAGGCATGATCTGTGGACCTTAGAATAGTATAATTCTGGTCACAAGGGGCCTCAGGGGGTCCCTAGTGCAACCTCCTACTCCAAGCAGGGTCAACACTCAGTGACTAAGCTGCTCAGGGATTTGACCACACAGGTCTCGGAAACCTCTGAGGACCTCCACTCCATAAACTCTCTGGACAACCTGCTTGAATGCTTAATTATTTTCAAGGTGGCAAATTTTCCTTATACCTAGTTGGAATGTTCCCCATTGCAATTTATGATCACTATCTCTCATTCTGTCCCCAACCTAATTTGCATTTCAGTAAAGAGCCTGGTCCCATCTTCCTGATGACCCTCCTGTAAGTCTGGGAGGACTCCTGTCAGGTCTCCTGTTAGCCGTCTCTTCTCCAGGCTTAATAAGTCTCAGTTTCTCAACCTCTCCTCTCCTCACAGCCCCTGACCAGATGAACCTGCTTCCATTTATCAAAATCCTTACTGCCCTGGAGCTCCCAGAAGTGAATGCAATATTTCTCATGTGACCCAGTCAGTGCTTCTCAGAGGGGAATAATCATGTCCTTCAATATACTGGCTGCAGTTTTCTGAAGAGTATTATTTCATCCCAGGTACAGGACTTTGCATTTGTCCTTGCTGAATTTCATGACGTTCATATCATCCCATTCCTCCAGCCTGTTTAAGTCCTTCCGAATGGCTCTTTGGTACCCCTCAGTCTGGGGTTGTCCCCAGACTTGATGAGGTTGCACCCCATCTCCTCTTCTAGGTTTAAGATATTGAACTGAATAAAAGATATTGAACAGTCCCAGAACTGACCCCTGAGGAACTCTGCTAACTGGTAAAATGCAAACTATTAAACACTACACTGATTCTCACAACCCAGGCAGATTTTCACCCATCTAGTAGTCCCTTTATCTAAGATCTTAGAGTCCTTACTTGGATACAGGGATGCTGTGGAAGACCATGAGGAAACTACTGCTATAGCGGAGATAAACTACATCCACTGCTCTTCTCTCATCCACAACATCCACTGCTTTTCTCTCATCCACAGCCATTGCATCATAAAAGGTGACCAGGTTCATCTGGCAAGATTCACCCTTGGTCAGCCTATGATTGCTATTCCCAAACACTATTTTCTCCTTCATGTGTTCTGAAATGGTTTTCAAAAGGCAAAATCTGCCTCCACACACAAAATCTTTTAGTGATTAATTACGACACATTATGCCTCTAAAATCTAGTTGGAATTAAGAACAGAAGATATGGAAAGGCAAAGAAGATTTTAATGCAAATAGACTGAATCAATAATCCTCCTCTCAGAATAAGGTAATTTTCACCACAGCAGCTTGGTGTAGTTGTGTGGTTCTCAAGGGACTGAGAAATGGGGAGCAATTAAAAATGCTACAAAAAATTCCTACCCATCTTTTCTCCCTTTCCACTTTGCATTTCTTCTTCTCTTTTTGAGTATTCTGTCCTTCTGAAAATAGTATTATGTTCATTGGACCTGTGAAGCTGGGGACAAGAGAAATAAGCCCAAAGCAAGATCTCAGGCCTGAGGGCAGACTCAGAAATGTTAGGGATGGAAAAACATACTTTTGCAAGCAAAATGTCTGTGCTCTTGAAGCTGGTACTGGGACTGAAAGAAACCCTTGTTGGCACACCATGCAAAGACATAGATGGCATTTCTTACCAAGGCTTCATAGAGCTATTTAGGCACTGGAAATTGGGGTGAGAATTTTGGAACTAAGTTTAATTTGGTCAGAGCCAGGGTCAGTTTTTTTATAGATTGCTGAAGGGAAAGGTATTGAAGTGTAAGTATGAGAATTTTGGTTGGTGGCAGACAGTGGGTCTGCATGAGTACCTGTATATGTATACCTGTATATGTAAACACGGCATGGAGCAAATACCTACAAAAAGTGAGCACCCTGTATAGAACAGAAACACTCATGTAATTTGAAAGCCACACATGTAATGCATAAATTTTGAATTTAAAAAAGTAAAGCTGTCAGAATTTGGCACTCCTGTTTGGTTTAGAACTTAGCAGTACTTTTATCTGGGCATGCCTGCACTAAAATTTTGATTTTTCTGCCATGTCTTTATTACCTGAATGGGTTAAGTTCCATAAAAATCTTCATAGAGTATACTTTTAAGAAATACTCAGGCATATTTTTTTGACAACTTTTCATCAACAGACCCAAGCCATAGGGCACAGGAAACCATGGAGCTATAACAGCCTTTGTTACGAGAAGTTAGAGAGATGCGGCCTCCCTCAGACAGTGCTGCGTGGTCTTGGGGCCCCCTATACACTTCCCTTACAGATTTCCTGATCGCCTTGAGAGGCAGTGATGAGTGACTCCAGCCCCCTCTGGCCTCCCCTGTGCTGAAACAGACTCTGTTTTTCAGTCTGACTTTAACATGCTCCATTGAATTTCAGTAAACAAGTCTGTTTATGAGCCTGGCAAACCTAGAGAAAAGTTTAAAACTATGCTCAAAAAATTTATTCCCAGTCAGCCTATCATATGTCAGGGAGTCCCACATATTGCTCCCATTCATGACTCCCAAGTCTCCATTTAATTCTTATCTCTTGAGGCCATGTACCTCAGAAGTACTCTCCTCTGTACTCTGGACTATTTTGCAGAGAAAACGATTTAAAAAAGAGGTTTCTTGATGCCTTTTATTCTCCCAGTGGTCCTTTCGGTTATGAATTGTGCTTTCCCTCTTTTTATGTTGTTGTTATCCAGCCACATAGCTGATAGTCCAGTTTCTCCCTGTAACCTCTCCCGTGCTGTCTGTATCTTTTTCCCTCAGGGCTCTTACTGTTCTTTCTATTGCTTGCTGCTCTCCTGCATTGCTCTTCCACCCACAACATCTTCTGTTTGCAACAGGTTTGACATTGCTCTACATATGCTTATATATACGCAGGATTTCATATGAACGCTGGACTGGGCAGCTCAAATATGCTCCGTAGATATGCTCCAGATCAAATCCTTACAAAATATGCTGATCCCACATATGCTGTCTACAACAAGAAAGGAATGTTAGAATAGCAGCAGGAGCAATGGCAAAGAAAAGTTTCTCTATTTCAATCACTTCTGAATACATCCTAAAAAAATACAAAGTTAATGTTTTGGATATTTCCAATAGTCAAAGGAATATTATTGCCACAACTGCACTGCACTCCCTTGAATTCATGACAAGGAAGGGAAAGGAAAGGAAAGGAAAGGAAAGGAAAGGAAAGGAAAGGAAAGGAAAGGAAAGGAAAGGAAAGGAAAGGAAAGGAAA
>VYZM01008502.1:4323-47526 GCA_013398915.1 Dromas ardeola | reverse complement strand
CGTGAATGAAAGGAAAGGAAGGGAAAGGAAAGGAAAGGAAAGGAAAGGAAAGGAAAGGAAAGGAAAGGAAAGGAAAGGGGAAAAAGATAAAGAAAGAAAAGAAAGAAAAGAAAGAAAAGAAAGAAAAGAAAGAAAAGAAAGAAAAGAAAGAGAAAACCCAGACATAAATTAAGTGCAATCGCAGTTGCATTGTATTTCCATAGAAGTAGGTGGTGTGACTGTAGGAATATAGTTTGGAAACAATGCTGTTTTCATTACTTTGCAAATTGTAGATCTACCACATAGGTTGGAAACTTGCCCTTACTAATGAGAGCCAAGAGAAAGAAAATAATCTAGGCTGTGAAGCAGAGTTAATCATGTGAGTCTTACTAAACCATATTGATGTCACAGAGGAGATGGGCTAGCAGAACTGCAGGAAGGTTTTTATCTTTATTATGAAAAGCAACACACACCCTAGCTATCTGCATACATATCTAAGTGGATGGGATATGTGACCCATCTGTCAAATGGCAAATGTATCTTGTGAAACCAGTGAATACTGATTTACATGATGAGACAAGGTATAACATCATTCCATCAGAGGCAGCATGTCTCCATGTCCAGAAAATTAAAACTATTTTTTTACCAACATTCCCCAGTGCATGATATCAGAAATAACCAAGGCAGTAACTAAGTAAAGTAAGCCTCAAGCATCTCTCAGTGCATAGGGCGAAAAGGCAGAAAGGAGGTTTCTGAAGAATATTTTAATTTGCAGTTGCAGCACAAAAGGGACTGAAATATACTAGGCAGGAAAATACCTACAAATTTAAATAATTACTTGAGCTAGCTAAGGCTGTGGGTCAAGAAAAGATTATGTTTTGAAAAGAACATTAAGAACAGACCAAGATCATCAACGTGCACTCTGAATGTACACTGTGTGAATTAGAATATTAACAAACAATACATTTTTTTGGAGGCACTGTCAATTTGTCCAGCAGATCGAGAGAGGTGATTCTCCCCCTCTACTCTGGTCTCGTGAGACCCCACCTGGAGTACTGTGTCCAGCTCTGGAACCCTCAGCACAAGAAGGACATGGACCTGTTGGAGTGGGTCCAGAGGAGGGCCACGAAGATGATCAGAGGGCTGGAGCACCTCTCCTATGAAGACAGGCTGAGAGAGTTGGGGTTGTTCAGCCTGGAGAAGAGAAGGCTCCAGGGAGACATTATGGCAGCCTACCAGTACCTGAAGGGGGTCTATAGGAAAGCTGGGGAGGGGCTCTTTGCAAGGGCATGTAGCGATAGGATGAGGGCAATGGTTTTAAACTAGAGCAGGCTAGGTTTAGATTAGACATTAGGAAGAAGTTCTTTACAATGAGGGTGGTGAGGCACTGGAACAGGTTGCCCAGAGAGGTGGTGGAGGCCCCATCCCTGGAGACNNNNTACTGCAGGGGGGGTTGGACTAGATGACCTTTAAATGTCCCTTCCAACCCAACACATTCTATGATTCTGTGATTCTATGATTCTATGATTCTATGATTTTATGATTTGATAAAATCCTGACCAAAATAAAGTTATTGTGAGGAACAGACTTTGAAAAGATTAGAACCTATCAAGGGTGAGGACAGGGAGTTACAACTACCAGTTACCATTTGGAGGCTGTCATATTATATACCAAAAACAGGTTCATGGCTTTTACATAAGCAACTATTGTAGAAATGTCTCTTTCCTATTCATGTATGTTAAAAACACTAAAACATATTCACAGACCCATTGCCTGGCAAAAAAAAAAAAACCAAAAAAAACAACCTCTAATTCTAGGCCATTATATTCCAGCTCATTATTGTGAAATTCTTTATTAAAACATAGAAATGAAAATTCTGTGATAGATTGGTCAGTTGTAGCAGCACAAATAATCAATAGTTTAATATTAGAGATGAACAATACATCACCAAGGTGAAAAGGTAGACACAGAGGCTGAGCTGGCTCCAGTCTGTAATGAATTCTGCTGTCTTAATTTGGGTGGAACAATGTGAAAATCAGATTCAGCTAGGGCATTTTGGTTATATGCAAACATACAGAGACCTCATTGTATGAAACTAAGCCAGCCAGGGAAAGGTACAGGTCTATTATGGCAGAAATGGGTGATTGTGCAACTGGCCTTGTTGGGTTTTTTTCTTTCTGAAATGTTTGTCAGAATATCTTCGTTTTTATATTGAGCTAGTTTGTCACCTGAGAAGGGTACACTATTTATTGATAGGGTACTGCATCTGATTTTTTTTTTTTTCCTTGTTTTATGTCTTTTTGGAGGGGGAGGGGAATTATGAAATGCCTATGATACTTAAAGTGATCAGATTCTTAGGGCTACAAACGAATCAAAAAAAAATAAAGTCACATTTTTGTGTACTGTCACAGAATGTTTTTTCCTGTAGAAAGAAAACTAGATGCATGCAAGATCTTTGTATCTCATTACTTTACCCTTTGCAGTAAACAAGGGAACTAATAAGCACGGGCACATATGTGAGTTTGAAACACAGGATGTTCACTGCACTCCTTTTGAAAAGCAAGTTTTAGCCCAGGTGGTCAGGTAGAGAAAATAGGTTACCTATCTATAGTCGCAATGTAAAAGATAGCATTGAAGAATTAGAGGCATTCAAAAATGGTATCATTACAGACTTTTATATGCTACTAAAATATATGTATTGGATAATGTCTTATACTGCAGAGAGGGTCAAACCCAGAGATAACATCTCATTTTTATCACATATTTGTTGAGAGAAATGAAGTGCTTGAGTTCAGCACTGCTTGCAGGACTAATGAATAAGTCTGGAATCACCTGTAAACCCAGGTGATAATAACCTAACAATACCAATATCCATGGAGTAAGATTTTATCCTTAAATCAAGACCCAGAAAATCTAAAGTAGGAGAGAAGTGATAAATATATCTACTGTTGCAAGAGGTGGAAAGTGAAGGGAAAGAGAACAAGAAGATATTCTGAAATGGAAAGAATTACAACAGTGCAGAAATTTTCCTCCCAAAGTTATTTCATGCTGCTCTTAGTTAATTAAGATGATGAATCTTCAAATTGATAAAGCATCTCAGTCACAGGCTTAGTTATAGTCCCCTGATAACCTTGCATGGCTAGATCCTGAAATTTTTTCAGTCTTTTTGAAGTGTCATTAACAGCCATCAGTTTTTGTACTTAGAGACATCAGTGAATAGGGATGCCACAGAACAGAATCTATATTCTTTTCTCCAGATCACCATTTAAGATTTTTCCCCTCTTACAGAGTTTCTAGTATCTAATTTCATAAAGAATGCCTACTATATGTGTTCATTTGGGTAAATGCTGCAGTAGGCAAGCCGTATACACCTTGGCTGCTGAGTTTGCACAAATCAGAAAGGTTTAAATCAGAAGGCAACAGAGCAGCAAGAATTTGTGTTTAGAATAATGAGAAAGGAAGTGAAATAATGAATACACATTTTTATCAGTGTTTTATTCTGCCATATCAAAATATTGAAGGATATTGAGAAAATCTGATGCAACATATTAAATTTCCTATTTTGTGAAGTTATTTAAATACATCTACCACATATAAGTATATTAGCAAATTAGTGGTAAATATCTTTACAGTGGAAGGAAAAAATGGTTGTATGATACTTTACAGAAAATAAAAATATTTTCAAAAATGTAAATGGTATAAAAATGCAAATCTGTATCTTTGCAATTATTCGAAATACAGAAATTCCAGCAGACAAAGCAATGACATTTCATGTGACTGCAGAAGGAGGAGTTAATAACAGTTTAATCCAGAGATGTCATGAGAGGTTCAAAAATCTCTCAGGAGGATAGAGATTGATTAAAGGAAAGATGGCCTCTGATCCTGCAAACTCAGGGCGTGGGAAGGCTGAACTGGAGAACATTAAAACGTGATGGCTTGTTCATTTTTTTATATATATATATAGTGCCTACAGATTTTCAGGTTTAAATAAGTCAAAGCCAAGTAACCGTTATTTCATTTTTGCATTAGTTGCTTTACATTGTTTCTAGAGGAGAAAAGGAAATTAGGCAAGTCTTTCAACAGATTTATATTCTATAGAGATGCTTATACCATCATGTTCAATTGTGCTTTCACTGTAGCAGCATAACTGGGACTAGATAACTTATGTCCTTTGCCACAGAGACCAGCATCCCATGTTCTGAGTATAATCTATGGTATGGATAAAGCAGCAACACTAAACTCTAGAGGCTGAGACAGCATTGCATCCCTGCAATGATACCTGTACGGAAAAAGAGCAGTTCATCAGAACACTTCATCAAAATTCCTCTGCATATTAGTGGTGGCATATTGGCCTGCCCTTCCTGAGCAAAACTTCTTGTTATCCATATGTCTGACAGGCGGAACAAGTGTTTAACCATGTTTTTATTAGTAGTTGACCCATGCAGAGCTGGTATTTTAGATGGCATGAGATACTTGGCTAAAAAATAGCTTTTGCACTTGCAAGTATTTTTTGCTGCCTTTTAGACTTAGTAGAGTTGATTAAAGGTGTCTTTGCAAAGTAGTTAAATTCCTTTTCATTGTCCTCAGTTCACAGATCAGCAAGGTCTAGTTCTGCAGTAGCTTCAGGGCGGGTCCCTGAGCATGTCTCTTCATAAGGAATCGAGAACAAGCAAGTACCTTGGCCGCAATACTTGGTGCCTTTGATCATGTTAGCTACCCGCACAGCACCAGTCAGGCTGCCTCTCTCTCTGCCACTGCCAAGTGCACAAATCCAGAAATGCCCAAACAAGTATAAAGCTGCCAATCAGGAAGAGAGGAGATGAGAGGAATCTCCTTCCCCCTCCACTCTCACTCTCCATTTCCTACATTGCTTCTCATTCCTACAGCAGCTGGAAGAGCAGAGCTTGGGGGAGCAGATCAGTGGAGCCCATGAGGCCCTGGGTGCTTTAATTTGTGCCCAGAATAGGTTCCAAAAAATGTGTGTGATGGAGCAGATCTGGCAGCCACTAATGTACTCATATGTTTTCAGACATTTTGAGTGCATGTGAAATGAGCACAGGGCTGCTTCTAATTGGCCTAACAAGTAAATAGAAAAATCCAGCTAGCACATACTCTCGATGTTTATGGCTGGTGTGAGCTAGTTATGTCACATGATATTGTTTTTGACTCTGGGTCCTGTGGACCTAAGACACAAATAGTAACTTTTTGGGGTTTTTTCTCACTTCAAAGTGCCTGAAAGTATGTGCCAGACTAGTGCTTTATAGCACTGATTTGAAGATGTGGCACCATTCAACATGTGAACAGTGACAAAAGCCTGCTAGAATAGAGCTAGAGAACTGTTCAGGCAGGCCAGTATGATGCTACATCACTAGTATTGCCTTGTGGAAGAAGTTCTTGTCGAGAGCTATGGTCATGCCAAGAGTCACGAATATACCATGTTGAGTATGTATAAACAAGAGCCTTGGGGCAAAAATTAGACAGTTTGGATGAGCTGGCATTCAGTGCCCAAGCTTGCCCCACTTTCCTTCTAAATTTTTTAATTTTATCTTTTTATTTAGTCATGTAGATGTGTACAGAAGATCTATTTGTTGTACTTAAGAATGTAATTCTACTACCATTGATTTTCTGTCCAGGGCACTTTCCTATTTCACCAATGCCTGATGCATGCTGTGGCTTCCAGGAAGCATACAGAAGTTTAAGAATCTCTGGACTTGTTAGTTATAAAATGCTTCAAATTTCACATGAAATTTGGAATGAAATTAATTGTGCCAGAGAAAATCTGCATGATCCCACTGACTACAGTAGCTGAAGAATTGACACGTCACCATGAGGCACACGAAGAATCAAGGAATCTGAATTTTTCACTTAAACTTGAATTTAGGATTGATCTTTAAGCTCAGATAACCAGCTAGTGCTACAGTGGATATTTCTGAGTGAGATCCAAAGCACTTTGTGATAGCAGTTTCTTGAAAATCTTGAAAGTTTAAACAGAGCAGCAGAAAACTTTAGATAGTTTTCTGGCTGGAGAAACTGATTTTCAGAATTTTAGTATACCCTAACTTCCCCTTTGTATATTTAACTCAACCTTTTGAAAATTTTCCTGATAGAAATTAGGATCTGCATCTAGTCTGTAACTCATTTAAATGTAGACATAAGGACTTTAATACTTTTGTGCTTGCCAAAGTGGACATCTGAGAATTTGCATAAAAGTGTGTTGCTGTTCATCTGAGTAAATGCTGCAAAGTCACCTTTAGTGACAGAAGATTGAGGCTGACTTGGAGATTCATGCAAAAGCCATTTAGGTCTAAAGGGGGCTCCCTGGTATTATGACTTATATGGCACCCTTATCCTATAGGAACATCAGTGGATGCTGGAAACGCTGTTCAGTCTACAGCTGGCATAATCAGGTTCTTATCCTGATAGTACCCTAGCCAAACAATTCAGAGAACTGCCTCTTCTCATTCTCTGCATTATCAATGGGCTTTATACCATGTCCACACATATTTATTGACCGCTGATTATGGGTACTGAGAATAATGCAACAGCTATACTGTGGTGGATTAACCTTGGCTGGATGCCAAACCCCCTACCCAAGTGCTGTCACACTCCCTCTTCTCAAAAGGATGGAGGGAGAAAATAAGATGGAAAAGCTCATGGGCTGAGCTATAAACAGAAAGATCATTCACCAGTTACCATCACAAGCAAAACGGACTTGACTTGGGGAAAACTACTTTAATTTATTGCCAATAAAAAAGTGAAGGATAGTGATAAACAAAGACAAAACTAAAACACCATCCTCACATTGTTTCTTCTTCCCAGGCTCAACTTCACTCCTTCAGTCCTGACTCTTCTACCTCCTCTTCCCCCTGAGCAGTGCAGGAGGATGGGAAACGGGGTATGGGGTCAGTTCATAAGGTTTAGTCTCTGCCCCTCCTTCCTCCTCATACTCCTCCCCTGCTCCAGTGTGGGGTCCCTCCCATGGGATAAAACCCTTCATCAGCTGCTCCAGCATGGGTCTTTCCCACACAGGACTGCTCCAGTTTGGGTGCCCCATGGGCCACAAATCCTTCCAGGAAACCTGCTCCTGCGTGGGCTCCTCTCCATGGGCTGCCACTCCTGCCAGGAACCTGCTCTGGCGTCGGCTCTCCATGGGTTGCAGCTTTCTTCAGGGTGCATCCCACCTGCTCCACCACAGAGTCCTCCACAGGCTGCGGTGTGAGTATCTGCTCCAACACAGCCCTCCATGGGCTGCAGGGGGACAGCCTGCCTCACCATGGTCTTCACCAGGGGCTGCAGGGGAATTCCTGCTCCAGCATCGGGAGCACCTTTTCCCTCTTCTCCTTCTTCACTGATCGTGGTGTCTGCAGGGCTATTTCTTTCACATTTTTCTCACTCTTTCTCTCAAAGCTGAGGCACAGTGGTTTTTACCCTTTCTTAAATATGTTATCACAGAGGCACCACCAGCATTGCTGAGGGGCTCAGCTTTGGGCAGCAGCAGGTCCATTTTTGACCGGCTGGAAACGTCTGTCTGACATGGGCGCAGCTCCTGGTCTCTGCTCAAAAAAGCCACTCCTCCAGCCCCCTGGCTACCAAACCTTTGCCACGTATACCCAATACACATATATATATATGAGAGAGAGAAGGAAAAAAAGTAATTTGTAATGTTAATTCAACATATAAATCATTCTGTTAATGTGATTTCAAGTACGGGCTGATGCTATTCCACTAATGAGTTTAATTCAGTTCTATTTTTTGTACAATCTTAACACTATAAAATGATTTCTTTCCTGTCAGTCTTACTCTCATAAGTTATTATTGCACTTGCATTTGCTACGTTATGAATTGTTCCCACGGCTGTAAAAGTAAGATATTTCATTCATTTTGACTCCAGTTTTTTCTATTAAACTTGAATCACTTACTTTTATTATTGAAGGACTGCGAAATTAAACTGTATTATGAAAATGCAATAACATATTCTCTATGTTATTGGTTCATATCTGTTTCATTTTTAGCCACTGCTGAATAACAATTGCATAATACCGCTTTCCATTACAAGCAGTCATTATTAACCTTTGAGAACTCTTTTTATCCACTGAGATTCTGAATGTTTGATAGCAACACTTGCTTTGGTTTTAATCTATTTTATTTGTAAAAGAGCTGAGTTAGCAATACCGGTCAAATGTAGTAAACTTAGAGTAATTTTCTGTATTATTTCCACCTCTGCTTTCAACTTTAATATGCTGCTTTATCACAGAGAAAGATGAAATGTTGTGTGACAGCCTGATAGTTTAAGTTTCATTACATGTCTGATCCTTTTCACGCCAGTATCAGATGAAGTGCTATTGTTCACATTAGTGCAAAAGGAGAAAGGCTCCAATGCATACATCTTTGAGTTAAACTGAAAATCAAATGCCCTCAAGACAGAGATTTTACATATCTATTTTAGAAACCGTGTATATCTGATAATCTCTCTAATACCCAGAATATGTGTTCATTGCACCATGGTGGTAAATTAAACTTAATACAAATGAATAAATTAAGTTTGGCAAATATCAACTTCAACAGAAGTCACAAAACTACTGTAAATCACCATAGGTGTTACATATTTGCAATTAAAGAGATGAAAAATGTGAAATGATTTGACCAAATAATAATCTTTCAACAAGTATAGTATTTTGCTTGCCAAAAGTTACTCAATTTACACAAATGGTTTAATTGGAAATTCAATTAGTTTAATGATGTTTTATCACTATAAGCATGATCTTTAGGCTACTGCAGAGTTAAGAAAAGATACACAGAGATGTATCTCATCCTATTACGAAGTATTATAACTTAGTTCATGGACTGTGTCCATTTTCTTAGACATTAGGCATCATAAATCTCTCTGGAGTCTGACAAAGGACAGAAAAAGTTTGCCATTCCTGTTTTTATTTTCAGGTGCTTTAGAACATTTAAGACACAATGTTTCTTAACTTCCATAGCAAAATCGGAGCTTCTTAATCACCAGGTCAATACAGTTATCATTTTATGAAAATAAAGTTACATTCTGGTTTTAGTCTGTAAGCCTCAGGAATCACTTACATATATGTGAGGAGAAGATCTGTATAACTTGATTATCTGAGTTAAAATATCAGGGATCAACTTCAGTGATCCATGAGGAAAACCATGGACCAAGCACAGAGTGTGGCCCATTATCGTTGTTTACTTTCTCTGACAAACTGGACAAGCCAACGCTAATGGCTCCCCGTGGTCTAGTAGAGTGAGAAAGGTTCTCATGGGCAGTAGGTTGTACGGGGACCACATAATCTACTTTTTCAACTGTAAGAAGCAAAGAAACAAAAGGCAGCAATAGGGCCTTTATCTGCTTGTCTGGGGTAGGTAATTGACTTGTTGAGACAACAATTTAATGAAAAAACAACTAGAATCTCATGAAGATAAATTGAAAGAATATAATCTCAAATGACTGATTCTTCTCAAGGCATCTCATAAGCAACAGAAAGGGGAAATATTTCATGCTCTTTCCCAGACTCTTTCTATGTCTGGGTGAAACTAGTTTACAAATTAACCTTCCAGTTAAATTAAATAGGATGAAATGTACATCTAGCAAAACCTAATAGCACTCCTGTGGCGGCTCATTCACTCATTTCAAACACATATATTGGTCCTATTCCTTTGTTACCAATGAAAGGTGGCTTGTGCTGGTCCAATATTATAGGAAGAGTACTGTCTAATAAGAAAAATTCTTTTTCTCTCAGGAAGAAAGTTCTTTGTACTTCTTGAATATTTCCTGCTGCATATATATATATTTCTCTTTATACTAGAGAGAGAGCATATAATCCTAAATTTACTCTATCCATTTTGTGAAAGTAAGGTATTTTATCCAGACTTCATATGATGCAGTTAAAAATGTTCAAACCCACATGTGGATTAAAAAAAAAGTTAATTTTATTTCCAATGAATTAGTGTAAGAGGGAAAAGGAAAATGTGAAATTTCTATTCTGTTTTTAAGAGCCAGACGTTTTCTTCTTTTTTATTTTTCTCTTTAATAATGGTTATAATATCTGTGATTCGATGAACTCTTGAAAAATCTTCCTTTTCCAATTTGAATGTCTAAATAAGATAACTTTTCTCATGTATATATATAACTTTATAGGTTGGAGGTTTAGTAGAGCAGAGTAAGTGAGGAGGAAAAGGGGAAAAAATAAAGAAACGAATTATGAGGGACTGTGTAAGTGAAAAGTTAATGATAGAATTATAGCCTTTTAAAAAACTACTTGACACCTTGTAGGAGAGCACATTGTATCCACAAAATGAAAAGAAGAAAATGGAAACCAAGGCTGAGTGCACTGTGACTGAAGGTATGACTAAATAGTGAACTAAATAGCACCATAACTTTCAGTCTCAGCCGTGTATTGACAAATCAGTCAGTTTTCCAGTTCTGTTACCACCATTTCTTGAGTTCTTTATCTAGCAATCACAATTTGACTTAATCTGATTCCTGACCTCATTGCAATGGTTTTCCAGTCACTGTGACCATATCTTATTTTAAGAATTAATTGAAAAAGTGATGGGTGGGATTTGAGGAGGAAACAGAGAACCTCTTTTTATTTTGTTTGGAAGAGAAATAAAGAAAGATGAAAATAGGAGCACCCATTCTTTTTAAGCATTTTGAGACCTCTTAAATTTAAATCTAAGTGATTTAAATTGTATATGATTTTAAATTCACAGATTGGAGCTCAGTGTAAATTACTGTAAATTTGCTAATAAGGCTAAATACAGAATTGCATTCCTGAACTAGTGAAAAGGCAAGATGATTTTATCTATATCTATATCTATATCT
The DNA here is from genome assembly GCA_013398915.1 of Dromas ardeola. Classification (NCBI taxonomy): domain Eukaryota; kingdom Metazoa; phylum Chordata; class Aves; order Charadriiformes; family Dromadidae; genus Dromas; species Dromas ardeola. The sequence continues at coordinate 36,707 of VYZM01008502.1, read as the reverse complement.
ATTGTAACTGTTTTTTAAAGTAGCTCTAGGATGCTACATGCTACCTATTATCAGTATATAAGAAAGTAGAAAATAGTAGATGCAAATATATAGCATTAGCCTATTTCTTCTTTTTCCCTGACCCCAACACTCCTGGAGGCTTTCAAGGGGTCAATTTAAGTTAGAAAACAGCAATGGGAAGCAAAACAATAATAAATAATTATCTAATGATTTCATGTCTGCTTTCTGAAAATGTTATTAAAAAGGAAGTTTTTCTACCTAAAATATTGAACTACTGTCACTTTGAAAGAAATCACCACCTGGCACAGTTTAAATGTGCATTATCCTGTGCTTCAAATTAACACCCAGAAGAAAATATTCTGAGCGCTGATTGATTAATGAAAGTAGTGCTAAATGGTAGCAATAGAAAGTATTTTGCTAAATCCGTTCCTTCTGATATAATTTACCATAATAATGACTACTTAACTATAGTGAAATATTTTGAAAGTTAGAAAATAATAATGTGACTGCTCTTCTGGTGGTGGTGGTGGTGGGTTAGCTGTTTTCACTCCTAATAAAAATAAAAAGACTAGAAATCAGTATTCCTATAAAATAAAGTAGGTTGGGTGATTTTCATGCTGTCAGACATACAAGATGCTTGGACTATTTATTTTTTTTTTTCTAAATGGGAAAGAAGAGCTTCTTGAGAACATCTACAGGCTCCTCTCCACATGAGCTGATCCATCATGTCACAGTTCACTTCAGCTCTTCACATTGACCTGCGCATGCTACACTGATGAGTTGTGTTTAATGGAATAGTGAGCTGCAGTTAGCTATCTGGTCTTTTATTCTGAATATTTTAATTCATGCTAGTCCTCCTGAATTAAAAAGTATCCAACAACAAAAATATTGATAAATCACAGAGCAAGCTGCAGTTAGTTTATTATTGTGGACATGTCCTGAGATGAACTTTCTCACAGCAAAACTCATCTTGTAATGAAAAATTTTATCTGTCCTAATTCAATGAGTGGAAAGCTAAAAGTAATTATCTACCGATTATTACAGCTGTAGCTGGCACATCTATAGCCACAAGAATGTCAGTGCTTCCATTATAAACCCTGTTATTCTAGGTTCTAAAAATTTGCAGACTGTTGAAACTTCATACAAAAGTTAGAAGATTAGAAGCAACCTCTCTGAAAGGAAATTTTGGTGTCCAGCCATTTGCAGATTACATAATTGAAGAAGAATAATAGTTTGCTATTTGAACACGTATTGTGCAGGCTTTTCAGTTTGGAAAGACTTGACTGAAAATAGTGAAATTTACCTTACACTCAAGACTCCCTATACTATTTAAAACATAACAGCATGAGTTTACTTAAATTACATTCATCAGGATTATATAAACATCACATGGTAGTTACAGTAACGTTCTGGATGACATCATGGGGTATTAAATTTTGTCTTCTACTATAATAGTTACCCCTTCTGATTGCTGCTAGTAATGACTCTTGTTCTGTACTGCATCCAGCCAACCCTCATTTGGAGAAGTGGAGGGAGGTTCTTTTGTGAAGAGTGGGTTTCTGGAGCTTCTGACTTTAGATATTTTGAAGGAAACTGGACAAAGATTTGCAGAGGTGTGTCATGTATTGCCAAGTCTGTCAAACACAAGAGAGGTATAAATCTTTCCGATACCCCTTTTCTGATTTATTTTGTCCTAAACCTATGAAGATATTCTCCTAAACCTGTGGAGATATTCTCAGCTTGTAAAGAACAACCAATCCAATTCCATGGAAGGACTGAAATATGTAGTATACTTTCTAAAAATCAAAAGTAACAGATAATAAGCCAATTAAAATCTATGTTAAACTTTTTATAGATTCATCTGGTTGGGAAAGCTCTTTCTACCTGTCCCACTTCATGCTCATAATAAAAGTGTTGGGAGAGATAGGACAGACAGGCTTGGTAGCAGAGACACAACAAGAAAAGACAAGAATGATGTGCCAACTGCAAAAGGTATAGAAATGGTACTAGCCAAATGTCAAATCTGCAGCCAATGACACTGATATTGCCATATCGCTTACTGAAGTATTTCCTCTTTGAAAGTTAATGTGTGGGGAAAAAAATACGAAAAACTAAAACATTCAAATGAGCTAAAGCTAACAAACCAGAGCCAAGCCATATTAAGGCTGTGGTATATTGGAACTGTAATGCTCAATTATGCCCCAAGAGGTGGCAAGCCAATATTGCTATTTCCTGCATGCCAAGAAGCGTGGGTTTTTGCATTCTATTTTTTTTTTCCCTCCTAGATTATTTAAAAATACCACAAAAAAAAAAAAAAAAACAAAACACCCAGACAAGTCTTAGGCATGTCATCCACAAGGAGAAGGAAATTTCTGAGGGAAAAAATAAGTAGTTTATTTTTAATTATTTTAAAATTCACAATGTTACTGTTTTAAAAATGTGAACGTACTATCTAAACAGACTAAGTAGGCAACAGTCTATCAAAAGCGTCTATCTAAAATGATAATAAAATGAAAACCATGAAGAAATGAAATTTGGCAGTAGTGAGACAGAAAGCTCCTGCATTTCTGAAAGAAATTTCTGGTTCATGAGGTAAACGTTGAGTCTGAGTTCCTCTGTCAGCAATTATCTTTTTCTCCTGAATCCTCCTTTGGGATCTGTGAGACCTTTTCTTCTTGTCATTATCAGGGCTGAACAATTCTGTATGGTGGGGTCTGTATACAGGAGATGCTGTATGGACTGATTTTCAAAGCAGAACCAAGAAGTTCTTAGTAAGAATAAGTAAATATATATTCAGGCATTTGTGTCCTATAATCTTTTTTTTTGGTTGAATTAGACTGGCACAGGATGAAAACAGTTTGACAGATTAGCTGAAAACGAAAGAGTAATGCAACATTTCATTCTTGTATTTCCACTGACATTTTTTCTGCTTACATTCAATTTCAACAGACGTTTTTGGAACAATTCAGAGAAAACCTAGCAATCTTGCTAGCATTGTCTGTAGCATGTTAAGTCTTGCTGCAGTGGAAAGCAATGTTAGGATGTTATATTACATCTACTGTTGATTGGTAGCTGTGGTCACTCAGCTCCCTGCAGGCATAACAAGTGCTCCACAAAACAGCTGTCTCATGCACAAATTGACCATACCACATTGTTTTGATTATTGAGTTTGGCAGAGACAGCTGATGGAAGTTGCAATGCATTTTCAGTAAGCACTTATGTATACATGTTCAGAGGATTCATTTTAATTCCTTCACCTATCTGTTTTTGATAAAGCCTAAATGTTTGTGCAATAGCAGGGATTTTTATTATGGCAGAATTGGTTTACAGGGTAGCATTATATCATTCCATATGATCTCAGTTAATTTGCTGTGGCCATATTAATGGGCATGGTGACATCTTATATTGCAAATTTCATGATTGATTGCAGATGCTCTTCTTTTGGCTCCTTCATGGACTGTGTGTGATCAAACAAGTTGAAAGGAAAGTATTTGATAATTCAGGAGCTGGCTGGAAAACCTCTGAAATACTAGAGCTTGTCAAAAGGATACAGGATTGATACGTATGATTCATCTACTGATCGTATAGTTCAAATGAACTCTTATGCCTTCAAAACTTGAAGCTTTACTGACCCAACAACAGTATAATAATCACTGCTTGTTTTCAAATCTGACAAATTTAGCTGTCCTTTTACTAATATCGTTGTTGGCTACTTTTGAAGATAAAAATTCAGATCTGGGAACAGGTTCCAATTTTGAAATCTTCATCCTTAAGTTATATAGGAGTAAACAAGTAGATATTGAAGAACAGTGAAATTTATGCAGTAGGACACCTTATGGAAAAGTAGAGCAAAAAATAATGTTTTTCCTCATAGTATTGGTATCTCAGATACATTTTGTTTTCATTTTCATAAGGTAAATAGAGCTGTGCAGCTATTACTGAATAAAAAAAAAAAAACATTGCTGGGTAAAAATTGACTGATCTATAAACTGGCAAATCCAAAAGAGATAATCTTCCTTTAGTATTGAAGTAGACTGCTTCAAATTTCCTCTCTAGAGATCAAGAGTCTGAGAGTTATTTATCTGTTCTTGGAAAATATGAAAACCTACAGTTGTCCAAGTATTGCTAATAAAATTTACCAGGAAAGTCCTTTACTGGAATCATATAATAATAGCTGACAACGGATGTAGAGCAATGACAATTGGAAAAAAGTACTTCAAATGTGAACCCACATTGCTGGCTCTAAATCACCTCTTCATTGTCCACAAGAAGACTTGGATGGCATTTCAGTTAAGAACTTTCTTCTGTATATCTTGGCAATACAAAACAGTATCAAATTTTAATGTTCTGAAAGTAATCTTGAAGATATTATAAAGGCATCAAATAGATGAATAGTACAGAATCATTCTAGAGACCCTAGTCATAGAGAATATGTGAAAAATGCTGCCAAGTTGCTCCATGTTGTGGTTTAGATGGTTTGGGATTTGCCATCAAGGAATAATGTGACCTGCTTCTCCCTTTCCCCTTCTCAACATTCCTCTTCAGTTCCCTCTATATTGGGCAAATTATCCAAATTTAGCCTTATGGCAGTTTTCACAATTAGAAAGTTTAAGGGGCCTTCACCAATGTTTATATTTGACCAATCATCTTCTTCCGTGATGTTGCAAAACTAAAGTTCTGCTCTATGAACTTGTTATCAAAGTCCAATGAAAAAGTTGACACTGAAACCTGAAGGGGCAGGTATTTAATCTGTACCCATCAAAAAGTGAAGAAACAAAGATTGTTTATGAATAACAGCAAAAAATATTTGGATATGTACTTGGATGAACAGCAGTGGTTATGGATAGAAGGGAAAAATATTTGGATGAATATTTTGAGGTAAGTGAATTACCTGAGCATAATCATCTGAGATGCAAGCAGATATGAAACTGCTGAATTACAAGAGATGAACAGACAGTGAGATGGGTGCCTATTTTTTTCCTGTTCGTGCACAAGAAGAAGATAACATCCAATAAAATTAAAAAGAAAAAAAGAAAAGACCAAAGCTGATTTATTAATTACAAAATGAACTGTGAAATTTATTGCCAAACTTGACCTTTAAAGCCAAAATGTATTATATATAATGTGGGCAGAATAAAACTTTCTGTTGTAAAATGAAGAAAACATAAATTTCTACTGAAGTCTTTCTCTGTACAACAATAATCCATATTTGTCTAGTAAGGACTTTCCTCTACAATCTCTGGAGGCATCTTCACTGCAAAATCTGAACTAAGTGGACATTTGATCTATTTGGCAAGTTCTGTGATAAATGCCTTTTTTTTTTTTTTTTCTTTTTATTAAACAGCACTTTATATGTAAAAGGATAACTTTTTAAACTTTTGTTTATATTTTACTTTTAATAAGCTTATTCCACTTTAACAGGCATTCTGCAACTATTGTCAGTCATAGAGCTTGTCTTCTAGAACCCCTAAATTGTCAGGGAATCTGTTCTTTGAAAAATGAACCAAAACCAGCTACACGAGCACCAGAATGAGTCTCCTGTAGTTTTGGATTTCAGCAATGAATGAAAGCACCTGCTTTTTTTTTTTTTTTCTATTTTTTTTTCTACTGTGGTTGAAGTATTTTCATGGGTTTCCTCCCATGTGGATTATCTGGTATTCAAGAATATCTGGAGTGAGGCTAGATCTGTTTGTTATGGTGGCACACACCTATACTTTTTAATACTATATGTTCTTTTTGCAGTTTCCTTGGAGTTTCTTTAAAGCACTTAGGGAAATGTTAAAGTACAGTTGAATTCCCTGGGATTTAAGTCCCTAATAATTTTAGTACTTGCTAATGCATTTCTCAATTAGAAGCTCAGTAGATAAAGTTACGCAGTTGCTGCACTCTTATCAAGGAGGTCTACAGAAAAAAATCAGTGCAGATGGTGTTGTTGCAAGCATTACAGCTATTACAATCCAAGTCTATTCATTCAGCATGTGTTGGCTGATAAAATACGTGCACCTGATACTGCACATTTCTGATGTTACTTTCAGAGACACAGACTAGTTAAAACCTAATAATGAAGAAAAGCTATTAGGACACATCTTTGGTTCACCTACTCCAGTACCTTCAGTCATTTTTCTAACGTTGTGCATTGCATTTTGGTGAGCATTTATATTTTCATTAAAAATGATACATGATGGAATGAGAAAATGCTATAAAAACTACTCAAAATAATTAAAATTACTCAGTTAATCTCTCCTTATCTTTGTAAATTTCCAGTTTACTTACTTTGATTGTCACAAATCCTGAGGATTGATTGAACTCATGAAACAGCATCTTGCTCTCTGGATTGCTTGCCAACTTCCTGCAGTATTTATTATTTCTTGAAAGTTATATTTTTATAATTTGCTCTTTATTTTGTATGAGGTTCATCCAAGTTGGAGAATGTTGTTGCTTCTCCAAGAAGAAGAAAATCTTCTAAACCAATAAAGAGTTTCAAGAAGGTCATCTTAATATCTTGACAGAATACTCAAATCCATATTAAAAACGTTGTTTGTGGGATCATATTCCTGCCCATCTTGCTGTTTGTTCTCTTTCCACAACACGTTCTTCGAAACCGGGCACACAAATGTTCACAAACAACATAAAATAAAAGGTCTGGAAAATACCATAAAATCAGATGAACAGACTTTCTTCAGATAAATGTTTGCAAATACCCTTGTCCTGTTATCTATCCGTGTCTTGAAACAGGAGAATATAGAATGAAAAAGTGAAAGCTCTGTCTCTTTATTCTCATGTTAAAATTTATTTAAAATACATTTTAAACATATAATTCAGTTTACTGACATAACCAGAGGGGATGTATTTCTCAGCATTTTGAATTTCTACTGAAATCATGGGCTGTACACTTGTATATATTATCTTATCAAGAACATAGTGGTCACAGTTGTATATTGATTCAGAGCATTGCAAAATGTATACATAAATATACGTTCACCATTCATGCTGTGTTATTCACAACAGTAAGACAGTGCTATTCTGCTCCTTCACTGACCAACATTATGATCATACTGAAAATGTTGCGAGATAAATACTAAATAAAGATAACATAAAAGGATAATAAATTCCAAAGAAGAAACAGAACATAAAGAAAATAATCAAAACTGAGTGAATTATACACCATGAATACTAAAAATCAGCTATTTTAAGAACATCTGTAAACCAGCTTTTTTTATGTCTTAAGCTTTTTGTGAATAGTTGTGCATAATGTTTTTTAAAACTGAAATGGAATCTTTAATACCTTTATTTTTAGTTTGGATCATGTTGTGTTTGGTCTACATGCAGATTTTTTTATGTGGCTCATTTTCTCAGAACTATGAAAATTATTTTTTAAGACTGTGGGAGATAATTTTAATAACTACTTGTTATCAATGTCCTACGTCAGTTGTGATAGGTAGTGCCACCTTTGTTGATTACACAGCAGATGCAAAGCATAATGAAAGGATTTTTAAGCCAAATCAAATGTTCTGACTAAATGTTTCAGAACTTTTAATTCATTAGTATCAGTTACAATAATGCAGTGTATCTTATAAAAGCACACTTTATTTCCAGTGAGTTCTTTAAACTATATGTTTTTTCAGGTAGTACAATGACTTTATCCCGGAGAAAATAAAACAATTTTGTTCTTACTGACTAACAAAAAAGCTTCAAAATAAAACAATAAAATAAATGAAATTATAAAAAAATTAGAAACGATCTGGAGCTGTTGGACCAGATGATGGAAACACTAGCAATCACAGGCCTTTCCAAGCATAGACAAGCGTGACTATAGAACCAGAAGGTATTGGAAGCAGATTTGAAAACAGGCTTATTTCTGCCATATAGCTTTCAGAATAGCCTTTTGATACATTTCAAAGCAGTTTTAAAAGTATGCATGTACCTTTATCCCCATTTACACATTGATACTTGGCCCTCATTTAACACTGTTAATGTTTCATACCTTAAATAGAAACGCCCACTCCATCATATGTGTGTCTCTAGAGCCCAAAGGACTCTTTCCTTTCCTCAGATATTAGAGTTTATGCTGCATGTGATATTATGCAGAAAAGGAGTAGGATCACCACCACCAAAAATCATCTCTCACTAGATTGTTCAACAGGGCAAAGGAGACACAATTTTTCTACCCCTTCATCAAACACACCTGGTAAACCTACATGACCAAAAGGATGGAAATAACAGGCAGGCACTGATATAGCAGTTTATGAACAAATCTGAACAGAAGCTTTTTTCATCATTCCCATTTGTTCCAGACAGATCCAAAGAAAGATCTTTAACATGGATTCATACCCAAATATAAGAAGATGATCAGAAAGTTAGTCTGAATTATAATTTGAAGCCTAGAGCTGAAACAGTTTTAAGGTCTTCGATTCCGCTCCAAGGTCTTAACCTTTAGTCTGGAGGGGTAGTTCTGGCTGTACTTTCTCCACAGGAGGAACTGTTCAGCAGTGAAATGTATAAACTGTTAAAAAGCTCCTTGATACCATTGCATGCATCTGATTCTTTTTTTCTTTTTCTTTTCAAAAACTCATGAACGTGGACCAGAACCGAAGTGTACTCCAGCCCACCTATGCTGTCTACGTGATCTGAAAATGAGGATCCAAATTGCTTTAGACACCTACTATTTGACTGTGAAGAATATCTTGTTTGGAAGTACAAATGAGTTTATAACCCTGGTGGTGTAGTAGTGGTAAAAGAAAAGTTGCAGAGAGACCAGAAAACTTTTTAGTATATGTGTCTGTATTCCAAAGACGTTGAATAAATATAACTAAACATGATTAGTATAGCATATATTGGAAAGGATTACACCCCAAATACATTTGAGTATTGAGATGACACTATACAGCTTCTCATGCCTTAATACGTTGAACAATAGTTTGATTTTACCTCCTTTTTTTTTTTTAATGCAGGCAACAAGATATATCCTTTCCCAAGTACTTCAAAGTCACATTGGACACAGGTGGTCAGAGATGAACAAAACATACTGAATGAAAAAGCATTGACAAAATCAAAAATCATTCAGACTGGTGATATTTTAAAGTGGGTAGATAAAATTTAGGATCTGAGAATCTCACACATGACCTTACCTGTAAAACTGTGAAGACAGTTGTTAACACTGAACAAAAGATTGCAGAACTCTCAAGGAAACAGCAAACATCTAACAGCCGCCTGCATCTCACTCACTAATCAACAGGTGTACAGGTACACAATATTTTCTGAAGCAAAAGGAAGTAATTACAATATACAAATGAATTATCTTAACATTTTTGCCCAACAGGCAAGAAAGTTAGCTTTTAGAATACTATGATACAACTACAGTCAGGGTGCATCACATCATATTCATATGTTCAGCGTTATCCTACAAGAAAAAAATGTAATCGTGATATTTAATAGCTATTTCATTGGCTTGTACAATTAGATTGATTTGTGAATAAAAGAAAACAGTCTAGTTAATCATTCATTTTGGGAATACCCTTTCAGGTATCTGATTTGTAACAGTTTGTATGAACTAGCGTTCTTAAAATTCTATATACAAAGCCTTTTTAAATGCCAAAAAAACCCACCCCTTCTGTATTTTGAACCACTATTCTTTCCTACTCTTAACTGTCATTTAGTGGGAGTTCATATGATTAAAAATGTTACTGGGAAGTATTTTGGCAAAACTACTTATTATTTGTTTTCTCTACAGTGCTCTACAGTGAATATCCCTGCAGAAACTAGAAAGTAAAATCTTATTTTCTCTAGACACATATTTCAAGTTGATGTTTGGGGCTTTCAAAACCTACAATTTCCAGGACCCCCTTATTTTCTAGGACACTTTAAGGAGCAAGGCATTCATTTTCTAAAAAAACCCCTTGGTTTCTATTTTTTATGTAGAGAGATGTATTCAATGATCTTTGAAAACCATTGTAAGATTTCTAAGTGCAGCACTGACATCTTACCAGAAGCTAAGGTGCAAAGAGCCATTATGCAGGCATAACACTTAGCAGCTTCAAGAACTGGGAAAGGGAGATAATGGAAGTATAACTTTTCAAAAAAACATTCCCACATTCATCATTCACATGAGACATTATGAATCGGTACATAAGACACAGTGGTGTGATACACTCTTTCTATCCCACACCCTCTGCTACCCAAATATAAAAATTCAACTAAACTCATGCTTTCAAACTGTTTTGTTTCTTTGAGCAGCGCCTGAAATTCAGACCATTCTCTGTGGGATGGCAAATTCATTGCCAGTAGCATTCTGCTTCTTTTTTTGTGCTACTGGGCATGGGCAACAAAATTATACCTGTCTGTAGGATAGTTTTTGCATTGGTTTGAAAAGACAGTTTTCATCAGAGCAAACTGTTAGAGCTGTGAACCAGCACAGGAAGCTTCAAACAAACTGCTCTTCATTGGATTTTATAATATTCATAATATTACTAAATGTAATTGTTTGTTTATGTAAGATTTGTTCCCTGTGCCCAGCAGTAATTCTTGCCTTAGTAAATCTTTAGCATTAGCTCTCCAGACATATTTCTGCCAGAGGCAGAACAGCGGTCTTGTCATTTGCACCCTCACAACCACAACTAGTCTCTAAGGATAGGAACAGGTAAAGAATACCATACATGAAATTTGGATTCAAAACTAGACAGCAGATTGATACTTGTTTTTCCATAATTCATAGAAAGGTTAGTTCGTATTACTATTCTTTTCTGAAAAGCCTAATATTTTCTCTCGTCATAGCATCTATGGTTTTTTTAACAATTAGCAACAATTTTTAATTTTTTTTCCCTTTTTTATGATACCTTTAAAACCAAGATAAACATAACTAGCTTTTCACATGTTTAAATTTATATAATTGGTGCTGACATTAGTTTTATAGGCAGAGAATGGAGCTGTGCTAACTTCTATTCCCTTAGTGGTTAGAAGCGTACATGATAGACCTCTTAGTGGAAAGATAGCAGAGGGCAAAGAACTTGAGATAGAAAGATACTTAAATACATCTTGAGAAAGAGGTACATTCTTAAATTAGCAGGCAATTGAAATTAGTAATTATTCTAAAGTGTCTGATACCGAACTTCTTTAAGAATGTGCCTTTAACAAGAAAAGGGATATGAATTATCCAGTCTTGCCAACACTTAAAGAGATTGCTTCTGTAAACAAACTAATAGAGCATTAGTTTAAGCTAGTTATTTAAACAGAATCAAATATATTAGGAAAAGATCCGTATGCCAATATAGATGTGGTTACTCTAGTGTTTTTCGGTTGTTTGGATTTTTTTTTGTTGGTTGGTTGCTTGTTTGCTTGGTTGGTTGAGGTTTTTTAACAGTCTATTAGGGCAGTGAATTTTTACATCCTAAATCAAAAGACTTGTGCTAAAAAAAAAAAAAAATCGACAACCTTTGTCAGGTCAGAAAATATATTGAAAATCATTTTTTATAAATACTCTTTCTAAAGGTCTAGAAGGACAAGCCTGAACAGGTTCAGCAGCTACTCTTTTGGAAAGGTAAAAATATTACTCAAGGATATTATATATGTGTGCCTGTGAACATGGGAGGAGATTTGCAGTTTTTCTTTATTAGAAGTGCAAAGAAAACTGAGCCGAAGAACAGAGAAAATAGAAAATAAAAAGATATTTATGCAAGCTTGGAAAAACCCCTTCATTTCCTTTTAATGAAAAAACGAACCATATTTTGTAAATACTGCATATGATAATCAGTTTTGTGGCAAGTAAAAAGGCTTTTCTCCATTCAAATAACTTGCATTGTGAACTAACTTGACAGAAATGCAACTCAGGGCTGATACTGTGATGGGATTTCTACCATTCCCTCTTTATTGGGCGTTGAACATGCATTTCATGTTTTATCTTTTGTGCAAAAGAGTACTGGAATGGTTGCAGGGTTTTTTTACTGGAAGTCAGAGCCCTGGATGCACCGCCTGGGCCTGCAGCCTCTGCCAGCCAGGGCTCTGGCTCCCTGAGCCCCAGGCCGGGACTGGTATGGCAGAGTTTGCCTCTTCTTGCTGGGGTACCACAGACTGCGCCCATGTGGGTGAGGGCACTGCCCTACTGAACGTGCTGCCACCCCCAGCTCCCCACTCCCCGAACCCAGTGGCCCAGCCTGCTCTTCCTGCGTCCTGAGGACTCTGCTGCAATATGTGAAAAACTGAAATATGTGGCATCCCGTGATGCTTGATGTTTTAACATAGCACTGAACTACGGTAACACAGCTCAGTGCATGGCAAGCGAAAACCAACAGCATCAACCTAGGGTGGGTGTGCACCTTCAGTGCAAGACAACCTCCTCATGCACATCCAGTGATGTTTCTCAAACCCCAGCATGAAGTTTAAAAGTGAATTATTTTTTTTTAAAGATCGTTATGTAAAAAGGAATTTAACTGGTCTTAGAAAACATCATGCTCACTTTCACTCCTGGAATTTCTTTCTAAGAGCAGCATGGGTGACTTTATCCATAGCTAAGAAAATTGCAAAACACTTGTTTTCTTTCTGCTCTATCTAGATTATTGTCCCGAGGGGCAATGATCATTACAAAACCTCAAGGGTCCTGTGAACAAAGAATTGCAGTTCTATATTGAGTCTGACTGGGATGGAGTAAAGTTTCCCCATAGCAGTCCCCATACTGCTGTGCTTTGTATTTGTAGCTAAAAGAGTGTTGGTAACACATCAATGTTTTGGCTACTGCTGAGCAGTGCTCCCACAGCATCAAGGCTGTCTCTCCAACCTCACCTCAAAAGGCCAGTAGGCTGGGACAGGGCAAGAGATTGGGAGGGGACATAGCCAGGACAGCTGACCCAAACTGACCAAAGAGATATGACATCATGCTCAGCAATAAAAAGCTAACAGAAAGAAGGAGGACATTTGTTTTTAAGGTGTTTGTCTTCCAAAGCAACCACTAAGCATACTGAGATCCTGACAGGAAGCAAAGAATAATTTTTGTTTTGTTTCTTTTGCTTCCGCACATGGCCTTTGCCTTTATTAAAGGCCATGTGTGTCCTTTATTAAACTGCCTTTATCTCGACCCACGAGTGTTTCATCTTATTTTCTCCCACTTTCTGGCTGAAGACTGGAGTGATAGAGTGGCTTGGTGGGCATCTGGTGGTCAGCCAAGGTTAACTCACCACACAAGTGCAAGCCATGTTATTCAAAACTGCTTTGCACGCTGAAATAACTAAATAATATATCAGCATGGGGACGAGGATCAAGAAAACATGGCCAATCATACAGTTATGAAGGAAATGGTCTTTCTCCAGTCCTTTTAAAAAAATAGAGACAGTGGCACAAAACCAAACCAATCCAAAAACAAAACTGAAAAAAAAAAAACAACAAAAAAACAACCCCCCAAAACCAAACTAAAACAAACAACTAAACAAACAAACAAGCAAACCAACAAAAACCCTAAGAAAAACCCACAGAAGAAAGCAAGATTCAGTGAAAGAGCAGGAGGTGACAGATGAAATGGAAAAAGGAAGAGAATGACTCTGGACTTCATTAAGAAATCTAATGTGAGCAGAACGAGCAGGTGAGGATGATGAGGAAGCAGAGGTACAGATATGTGCACTGGTGTTCTGTAATTCTGCCTACACATTTATGTCTCTTGTGCTCTATGAAGTGTAATTGTTTTACAAGCAGAAATCTATGCACTATATACGTCAGCTTCCGTGAGTCCTTGAGAAATAAACTGTGAAACAAGGTTGTGTTTGCTAAAACTGATGCTTTGTTTTTTTGAGGATACACACTGATGTTAGACATGACTAAGATAGCTGGGTAGTAGCTTGTCCCATTTTTATGAAGCCTTTACAACAGCTATTTAATTTCCTCTTTGAGTATATTTACATGCAGTCTTCTTTTGTATTCTGGGGCTGTGGGTTCTCACATCTTTTCAGCCTTCCCCTCTAAAAAACAATTACATACTGCTTCTCAGACTCTTTTCCAACACATTCTTCTCAGCCTCCTGCTGACTTTAAATGGCATTGTTGCAGCACCTTCAGTTATCTTCACTTAAATTCACTCTTTCCTTTACAGAATTATTCTTCAGTTCACTTCTGTAGAGCAAAGATGTCCATCTCCTTTTTGACTTTTTAAATATAACTTTAAAGTTTCATGCTGAGCTTTGCGAAGCACAACTGGATGTGCATGAGGAGGCTTCGATGCGCTAAGCCTGCCCATCCTAGAATGATTCTTAGTTGCTTCTCAGTTTAAAGTATCTTTGGGAAATCTTGTAGCCACATTGTGCTGCTAAAATTTACCACCTCTGGAGGCTGAGAAACTTTATGAAGCTTAGAAGTTTTTTCTTCTCTTTAATTTTTGAAGTTTCTAGAAGTCTGTTAGAGAATATTTTTTCCTAGTGTGTATGCATTTCGTTTCCTTTAAAACAGCATTGTCTTCTTACTTTTGTCAAGTCACAACTATGTGGCCAAAATGATCCTTTTTCATGTGTTTATTGGGATTTATAATTTTATCTGTAAATAACAATGCACTCTGAATTTATTTGGTGCTGTGGGTTTTTTTTGTATTTTTGTAGCAAACATGGTAGAAACACTATCCTTCTAATTGCGGACGTGATGCACTGAAGCATCTGAATTCTTCTTTTATTTTTTAATCTAATCTAATTGATGCATGAAATTCTGGAAGAAAAGCTTGCTTGCTCTTAGTCCTCTTATTGTGAATTTATTTTCAATACTTTGTAATTTGACATCTAAATCTCTAATATGTTTGTATCTTACCTAGTGTTTGAAGTATGTCTGACATAACCCAAGCTCGGTTAAGAATACAATAAGGGGCTTCAATGAAGAAAAATATTGCATAATTTTGCATCTTTGCCTGATGATGTAAGTCAATCAGACATCTGGTGATTTCAGTTCTCATGTTCTAGAGTAAGAGTTGGTCTGGTTTTTATCATGAGGTGGTAGCAACCAATGCCTTATCCAATGAATACCACTTCCTTGGAAAGCAGTGACCTATTTTCATTTTAAAATGTTAAATTTTAATTTCAGTTTTCTTTCATGTTGAAGTTCTCAAATATTTGGGCTTCCCAAATACACCTGTTTTCTTTTGTTTACTCTTCCATTCTTGCCATCACTGCCTTCCATTTTCACGTTAAACCTTCTTAAGATATTTTTCTGCTTTTCTTCATATCTCCTCAATAAGTGGTTGACATTTTTTTTTTTCAAGAATTACTTTTAAAATATAGCTCTGCAGATTTTTAGTTACATTTTGTCTTGCATTTGAGATAATTCCTTTGCACTTACCAGGGACTGACTGCAAACCAGAATTGTTTTGACTGCTCTGAAACAGATGAGTATGTGTAGAATTTTGTGAAGAAAGTTAGATTAAAACCCCAAGAGAACTCATGCTTGTAAGATAAAAAGCAATAGATATACCTGAAAACAAATTTTAATGTAAGAATTACTAATTTTTCCAATAAAATGCAAATGTTGACTATATCAATTTAGCTTTACTTTAACTTGTCACTTTTCAAAGATATTGGTTTTTTTAGAAATCTAATATTTAACCATATCTGAATCTTTATTAGCTAATCGAAGATATTTCAGTGATGGTAAAAATGGAGAGTTGTTAATGCATACTTAAACAGTTTATTTCCACTGCATCCTTCTACCTGCCCATCCCCTTTCTCGTTTTTCACTCACTCCTCTCAACTTCTTCTTTACTCCTCATTTATTAACTTCATATTTTATAGAGAAATTGCATTTAACTAAAGATAGCCAGAAGGACTGACTAGATGAATTATTCCAGGTCTCCAGAGTGGTAATTTCAACTTTTTCTATTGATATAAGGCTGCATCAAAAATGTTGCCTAATGGGTTTATTTTGACCCTCATGGCATGAAGACTACAGAACATTATATATTACTACTTTAAAGAGAATTTAAAGGTAATATTGGTATTCTCAGTGATTAAAACTACTTAAAAAAAATAATCTCCAACTGCGGAGATCCGTAGTGTTGTCCAGTGAATCCTGAAGATTACCTGTAATTCTACCTACTGCCTCTCATAATACAAATTGACTGGTAAATTAATCCTTGCTTCTACTTGCTGGCCAGAAGTCACTCAAGCAGAGAAGCTTGTTGTTTTGAACACCTTGCTCATTTACTATACATAATTTACTGGACTTATAAGGCCCAATATTTTATGTAATGCTTTAGACTAGGGCTAAGTAGTTATTCTCAGGAATACTTCAGCTCTCCCCACTCTCACCCACCATTGCACCACTGCACCTTTTCCACTTATGTGAATAAAACTAGTATAAAGCATATCTAAATTACTATAAAAATGGTATTTTAGTAGTTTATGTACATTTATCAATGCATTTTCTTGATATGCTTTCAGAGATGTTCCACAACAGAGAAGTGCATAAATAGGTGTGGTGACAATGAGTAAGAAAGAAATTGAGAAAATATATGAATGAAAAATGTTACTATCAAAAAAGTCAATGGAATGGGCACTAATGACAATAAGCACTGGTATAGTTTAAGAGACAGATGGCATTTTCAGTTGTGTGTTTTATATCTGAAGGTGTCACTACCATTCAGGACAGCTACAATTGTCTTTGTGAAAAACTGATTACTCCATAGCAAAAGGTTTTTCCTATTTATAGGCTTGAAGCAATATAGACCTAGTAAAAGTTCATATCAGCAGCTATATGAAGACATTTATTTGTATATAGAAGCATGTATATATGCTTCTTCAACACACATGGAATAAGACATGCTCTAGTGGTAGTTCATGTATTCCCATTTTACAGCTACATCAGAAGAAGGAAAAAGAGGAAATAGGTCAAGTAAGGGAAAGCTGTGGATGTTATAGATTGTGGCAAAACAGCAGGGAACCACAGATATGACTTGTAATTGGGAACTAAAGAAGTAGACTGACATTTTACCAAGACTGATACAACTCTAAGATTGAAAGTGGGGAAAAAAATGCTACCAACAAATACCATAGACTAAATTTGCTTTATTTACACTGGTCTGTTTTCTTGTAGATATGATTTCAATAACAATGTCTAAGCAATGCCAATTATTTCCCCTGATGAATACTAATTAGCAACTTCATACTCTAGTAGCTGGACTACCAACAAATTCTTCATATTTTCCTCAGTTTTTTAATATAAGCAAATGAAATCTACTCTGATTTCTGTGGAAAAAACAGAAGATTGAAGTTATTTGCTGAAGATAGTATTTGAGTTTACTACTAGAAGGATTAGATTCTCCTATTTAATATTTCCAAGGTTTCAATAGCAATTTACTCAGTAGAAATGTGATCAAGGGAGATAGTTTTTTAGAATATTGATAATAATGAAATATACAACAGTTTGTTTGGGGGTTAATTTTAATAGAAGTTTATCATGTTCTTGGATGTGTAAGAATAGACTTTTATGACCTACATGCTAGAAACTTTTGGATATTTCAAGGGCATATATGAAACACTGTCATCTCATAGAAGAGCTCTGTTCTTCTGAGGTTCACAGTCATAAAACTTAGCACATATTCAATACATCACACTGTAAAAGTCTTTGGGTACTGACAATTTTTTGCCTACTGATTTTTACTCCTAATCTTTTGCCTAGAAGAAAAATTAGTTGTGCACAGTGTGCCTGAATTCAGAGATTAAAAAATTGAAAATATAACTCCCTGACTTTCAGGTGTGTTTTATGTGCCAAGAACTAGGAATTGAATGGTACACAACTGATATGCAAAACTTTGATTTTGAGATTTGACCCAATATAGCATAGAAAGATGTCCTTTCTCAGCCTGTTCCCACACACCTGCTGACATTTGAGCCCTGTAATCCTTGACTCTTATCTCCTCAATCCCACTTGTTTAAAGAGATCCTTCAGAAAGACAGACTAAAGTCAGGCAGGGAGAAGCCTTCTCCTGGTCATGTTATATACATAAGGAGGATCTGAAAGATTCATCAACCTTCCACTCAGTTAATGCTGCCATTTGCTAATCATTAATCCAGGAAATCTCTTTCCCTTAAACCTGAATGATAGTTCAATGTCTGTGTCAGCTGTTTCTATTATCTGTTAAGTAGATGGTCTCAAAGGAATGCAGAATTTGTGAAGGCTTATTATCAAAATTGGTTTATGTGATACTGAGATGCGTGCTTCTAGAAAGTGTACTCTGGTGTTCTTTAATAAATGGCCCATGTGTAGTATTCCTTCCAGATGGAAAGGACTAGCAGAAGGGGTCATCTCTTACTGTATCTAGTAAATAGGATAGTGCAAACAAACCCATCAAACAACACAACAAGAAAATTTATTGTATTTTGCATATGCAGTCCAGATTGATTACCACAAGCAGTTTTAGAATCGGCCTGATATGTCCTAGCGTCACCAAGACAAAAGGCTGACATTGCACCTAACTTGTACATTTAAAGATACTTGAAATTATAGAAATTTAAAATGCAAATTCAAGTTAATCTGTCATATTGACCAAACTGTGAGAATATCTTCTAAATTCCAAACCTGCAGTGTGTGAGTTAAAAATTTTTAGTGCTGTGAATTGGCATCAGTATTGAAGAAGGTGAAGACAAACAAAGAAGAAATACTTCTACCTCGGTTATGTCAAGGGCTATTGCTCATTAGCGGGCTATACCTGGAATTAGCTTGCAGAATAAAGGGGTAATTTCTTTGGCGCTAGTGTCACATGTACCATGTGTTTGTCTGTCTGTGATAATCTTTACTTTATTCTCTACAAGTCTTTATCTGAAGCTGCTCTTCAGCAGGGTCCTTAATTTTAATGACTATGAGGGATTTGATCATTACATGGTGAATCTTTACCTCTCAGATGTGAATGGCTTTTTAAAAAGTGCTCCCAATTTCAACAAGTAGTCTACTGCAGAGTGACATTTATAAATTGAATACTTTGCAATTCTCCAGCTGTATTACATGAGGGTTAATATTTTTGCCACTAGAAATGCCTTTAAAAATCAACACTTTTGATCTTTTGGAACAGTGGGTAAGGTAGGGGAGCTAAAAGGATAAATTCAAGAGGGATATCTCTGAAAAAGATGTAATTATTTATAAAATATTGGAATCTTGTGCCTTTAGGTTTCTGATATTTTTTTCCATAAATTTTGTCATCAAAAGAATTTTTTTTTTTTTTTTTTTACTTTTACAAAATGACCATGCATCAGTCATTTGGATCAGAAAATACGTCAATTTTTGCTGCTAGTCATAATGATTCTGTTAAATTATGGTTCCTTCTTCTTCTGAAGAGCTGGTTAAGCCATTTATTAGGAATAACATCCATTTCAGCCAATACAGAATACTTACCTATTCTGAATCTCACTTGCTTCAATATTTGCCATTTGTAAATGGACATTGAATATTTTGGCCAAATATTTTGCTATCTACAGATTGTAAAAATTTAATTCCAGTTGTTCTGTATTCTCTATTAATGGAAAGTTTGAGACCACTGCAGCAGCCTATTTCTATTCCCAGCCAAGTTAATGAAAGGTTTTCAATTTGAAAATTCCAATTTGAAAAAAACCTGGATCTCTACCTCACATGACAGCTTCTCCTCACTGATTTGCTGACTGTAATTTTTTGGATGTGCGAATGATGAGTAACAGTTTTAGACATTTGCAATGGATATATGTACACTTAGCATTTTTTGACCGATGTTGACTGCTGTGACTCTCAGAAGCTCAGTGACTCAGTTATCACTGTTCTGACAGCATAAATGGGCTTTAAAGTGGGCATAAATTACTTTTACAAGTCTTTCCAAACCTCTCTGTGGTAGTAGAGTGGTATAAAATTGTCTAATATAAATTAGAATTAGGCTTACTGTATTTTGCTTATTTCAGTTTGGCCTTGGATTTTTTGTGTATTTTTTCGTTAATTATGAATCATTTCTTCATAATCTAAATTTCCTTATAAAATGAGTTAGGAAAATTTAGTTTAAAAGTTGAAAAACAACTTATCATCAGGCACCAAACCATTTAGCTTTTCTTTCTACATTTCTAATGATCATAAGTTAATAAATCAGAACTGCAAGATTTATTTCTCCTATATATTGTGCCAAAACCTCATCTTTTCCTTTCATGTTAATGGAACTACAAAGTAGACTCAACTGGTTCAAACAGCCAGGCTTTGATTCCCTTTACATTCAGGTTACCCCCAGGTTATGGAGCTGACAAATTTTGTTCTGCATCACATCTGCTCCGCAGTCCCTGACTATCAGAGAGCTCTTATTCTGGCTGCCAGATTAGTCCCTTGGGGTTGGCTGCTGCAGGAAACAAAGCAGAGCTTCAAGTTGTGAACAAGACATAATTTGGCTCCAGTAGTTGATAAACTATAAGGATGGTTGACAGCTGTCTCGTTCCACCTTTCCCAGTTCCCCTTCATGTTGGTCTCTCTGGCAATGGGTCCCTGTTAAACCTGAGTCTTTTCCCCTAAAGAATCATTGCTTTTGCAGACCTGTTAAAATGTGACCTAGAAAAATTTATGTCCCAAAGTTATGGGATTCAGGGTGCAATTTGAAACACTTTATGTGGTAAAGTCGTAACATTAGATATTTCTTGCCTGAAGTTACAGAATTAGTATAGGCTCATAAATTACCCTTTAAGTCAGAAATATAATTGCTGTATGATTTTTCTTCAGTAGCTGGGACTGAAAATTATTTTAAAAATGGATTGCATTTGCCCATGGTATTGCAAGCAGACTGATGTTTTGATGATGGTTGAAAAAAACCACCACAATAACAACAAGAGAAAACTGGTGTGTTGCCATGAAAGAAATTGCTTTATATGAACAAAAATAATGACATATTTGAAGAATTTCATGTGATGTGGGAAAAATGTGTTTTATATCTCAATCAAAACAAGATCTATAAGAAAGAAGCATGTCAGATCGCTAGGGAGGTTTTGTGGGGGAGAAGTAATACAACAGTTCAGAACAATATTTTACAAGGAATTTGTTTTGCTGCTTGTCCACAAAGCTTTTAAATCATCATTTTATCCTTTTATCAGTATTCTGAAATCAATAGACATTTACAATGAAAAAGATAAGGAGTTTAAATGGGATTATCTTTACCCTCCCCTGTAAATGTATGACTAACACATGAATTACATACAGGGTTAATGCAGTGTTGCTGTCTAATGGGCAGCATTCATCAACATCTTCCCCTCCTTAATCTTTTTGTTAAAACATTCTTTGCTAGAGACCTAGGATTTCTCTGGTTTTACTTGCAGTAAATCCTTTTATAATTATTCTTGGCTTGACTTGATACCCCACAAAAACTGCTTGTTCCTATAGACAATGCCTCAAGAAGGAAATGAGTGCAAATATTTTAAATCAGAGGATTACGCCAAAGCAAAAGAAAAATAAAAAAGAAGTTTCATGGTTATTTTAAGTATCCACAACCAAGGCCTGGATTACTGGTGCATAATATCTGTAGCTCTAATCATACTGCTGAAATGAATCAATTGTTGATTATTTGAAATGGATGGATGGGATATTGAAGCCCTCTCAGAAGAATCTAAATTCCAAATTAAGATTGAAGAACATTGCTTTGACTTTGGTTATAATAATCCATGAAGATTTATATATTTATATGTTTACACAGATTCCCCAGGATTTACTAGTTTACTGCAGCTAATGACCACTCTCAGCCCCCAAGCCGTGTTCAAAGACTTCTTATTGTACAGCAACCTCATCTGAATTTGTTAAAGGAAATTAAATCATGTTCTTTGAGTTCTTTAACCCCTCTCCCCTCAATTTTTTCCTTTAGTATGCCTACGAATAAATAAAAAAGAATGTCAATGAATTACAGGTGACTTCTCCCATTATTTTCTTGTCTACTTATCTGCTGTTGTGGGTTTTGTTTTTTCCTTACGCTGAAAAGACACAGATACTGTTCAATGTCCCGCTGGCACTCCAGATGCTGGGCCAGAAGAAGGCAAGTTTGAAGCGTGGCCAGCAGGTCAAGGGGGATGATTCTGCCCCTCTACTCTGCTCTGGTGAGAACCCACCTGGAGTACTGCGTCCAGCTCTGGAGTCCTCAGCACAAGGAGGACATCGACCTGTTGGAACGGGTCCAGCGGAGGGCCGCAAAGATGATCAGAGGGCTGGAGTGCCTGTGCTATGAGGACAGGCTGAGAGACTTAGGATTGTTCAGCCTGGAGAAGAGAAGATTCCAGGGAGACCTTATAGCAGCCTTCCAGTACCGAAAGGGGGCCTACAGGAAGGATGGGGAGGGACTCTTTATCAGGGAGTGTAGTGATAGGACATGGGGTAACGGCCTCAAACCGAAAGAAGGAAGATTTAGATTGGATATTAGGAAGAAATTCTTTACGGTAAGGGTGGTGAGGCACTGGAACAGGTTGCCCAGGGAAGCTGTCGATGCCCCAGACCTGGAAGGGTTCAAGGCCAGGCTGGATGAGGCTTTGAGCAGTCTGGTCTAGTGGGAGGTGTCCCTGCCCAGGGCAGGACAGTTGGAACTAGATGATCTTTAAAGTCCCTTCCAACCCAAATCATTCTATGATTCTATAAATTTCCTATAGATCCTATACCATGTTTTTCAACATTGTGCTGCAATAACACCCCTGAGAAATCTTAAATATGGTAGAGCATCTCAAAACATGTTCACATAATTGAATCTATACCTGCCTACCTAATTATGAAGGGATAAATTACCGTCCAGGTTACTTTAACTATATTTGATTAACTCTCCTCTGCATTTGTTGGAAGCCTAGACATCCATCTCATATATTGACACCTTCATCGCAGAAATTTAAAGAGGAAAGTTGAATCCTACCCTGTGGTGCTGGAGACAGGCTGTCTTTTTCTTCTCTTTGTTCGCTGCTTGACACAGAGGAACTTGAACACCAAGTGCAATACGTTGTTAATTCAGAAGTTTTCACTGCTATGGCAGACTACATGCACACTCTTAGTGCATATAAGCGCATATCATAGTGTGATCTATCTCACACTGGAAGAGCTACACAAGTAAGATGAGTTCATCTAATGCTTTAAGTACACAAACTAGTAATTTCTGGGACTTTGAACTCATCACATTAATGATATCAAGAGACTTCTTGTTGATTGTGAGAAAGTGCTGCTGTTACTAGTAACAGGACTTAGATTTCATTTGGCACAAAGAAAATACAATGAGTTTCATTTTTTGAAAAAAAGACTTCTCTGTCCCTTCTGAATATAGAGGCATCTCTTGGATTAGATGATCAGATTACTAAAGACAGAGTTTTTCTGGAGATGTCTGTTTGAAGTACACATCTTTAATGCATATATCTCTTCAATGCCTAGAGGTGCTCTGTGAATTCATGACGGGACCTGGCAGTTCTATGCTAGAGGTCATGACCCAAGTGGAGTTGTGCTGGTTACAAATTGGATTTCTTGTCTAACAGAAACTTCGTTACTCATGCCACTATTTAAGATCATAATTCTGATGGAAACAGAACCCATTCTATAAAAGTGGCTCCATAATTAAAAGCTCTAGAAATCATTAATAGTGGTTACTGCAAATAACTGCAAATGTTCAGCTCACAAGTAGATAGAGAGTAATCTTACTAACTCATTGGTGAATAACTAAGCTCTAAAGTACCAAGTAAATTCTAAAACTAAGGAATCAAAGACAAGTGAGAGGTTTTTGGAACTAATGATACTCATGCATGTCTTTCTCACATATTTTCTGCTGGCTTTAGTTCAACATTTTTCTTTCCTTGTTTATGCTGTCAAGTTAGACTGCAAACCTTTTCAGCAGGGAATTTTTATTGCTCCATGTCTTCAACATGTGTGCAAAATACAGTCAGCACTACAGAGATCATTATCATTAATGTTAATAGCTCTGTCCGCATGTATTTAGCAATGTTAAATCTAATAATTACCAAACATAAAATGTTCATAGAATACGCAGGTTATTTATAATTAGAAGTGTTAACATATTTATTGCTAACTAACATTTGAGTTATATTCCTCTCCTTGGAATAGCTTTTTTAAGAATTCAGCTTTGCTTAGGCAGATAATGACTGAAGGTCAAACTTGTTACAGGTTAGTGAGAACACAGGAGAGATCAATGCATTGGGCGTCTGTTCTTTTATACCGGACTCTTTTAATTTTTGGAAGTTTACACTACAGATTGCGTATTGAACATCCAGCATTCTGGATAAAAAAGCTAAGGTTTCTGAAATTTTGTTTTAGTTCAGTTATTCTCTGCATTTGGGAAGGAGTTAAAAAAGTACTAAAAATAAAAAAAAAATATATTGATCTGTGGTAATCAACAGTATACTTACATCTTTTGAGTACTTTGATATAGGTCTTTTGCAAGTTTGACTTAGCTATTTTCTTGTTGGCCTTTGAAAAATTGCTGGCAAAGCTGGGAAAAATTCCCAGAATGGGGAATTAAACCAGCATAATCTTCAAACAGTGAATAATATCACATATTACTTTCTCTTGTGTAATTTCTTTTAAATTATTTACAGGTAAATTATGTAGACCTGGATACATCAAGCAGGAGATGTCTGCAATATAGATGTCTACATCTGGACTAGTTACCCTGCTGTCAGTTTGTAGTCAAGAGAAACAGGCACTTTTAGGAGAAGTAGATATGCTCAAGTCTATGGATAGAGAAGAACTGTGCCCTGGATGTGCCTCTTTCTCACAAACAAAGCCCACATGGCAGATGCCTTCTTTATTAACATGTTTTCTGCATCTCATTTCAGGTACCTTTAAAATATTTGCTGAGTATTAGCAAGTAGATACTTTAGGAAATTGGATGAGATCTTCACCTTGACATTTGAAAAGGGCCAAACCATCATAAAAATATCACATAGGAAGTAAGACAAGCTTTAGCTCAAATGCATACCAACATTTCATGTCCGAAGCCTTTTACTCTCTCATCAAGAAAAAGTCCTTGCCACATCATAGTGCAGACCTCAGCCTACCCTCACCTGCAGACATTAGTATGTACCTCACCTAACCTAATGCCAGTGATACAAGTCTATAGATTCGTTCACAGACAATTTTGTTGACATCTCACAAGAAAATCGATTTATAGGTAACTTGAGTTTAAGCTGTCTTGCTTGGTATTCAGTGAAAAGTGGAAGCCAGATCTTATGCCCTTGCCTAAGTGTCAAGGAAGCACAAAGCTGGATCTGAGAAAGTGCCAAGTATTAGTCTGCTTCCTGAAGCAGTACAGTGTAGGTGAGATTACATTTTTGTACTGTTTTTTGTTAGGATAGAGTTAATTCTCTTTATTGTAGATTGTATGATGCTATGGCTTGATTTTCTGATAAAAACAGCGTTGATACCACACTGATGTGTTAGTTATTGCTGAATAGCTCTTTTCACAGTGTCAAGACCTTTTCCGCTTCTCACGTTGCCCTGTCAGTGAGCAGGCTAGCGGTGCAGAAGAACCTGGGAGGGGACACAGCTGGGAAAACTGACCTCAACCGACCAAGGGATATCCCATAACATATGATGTTGTGCTTGGCAATAAAAGCTGAGGGAAGAAGAAGGAAAAAGGACGGACGTTCATGGTTATGGAGCCTGTCGTCCCAAGTAACCATTAAGTGTGATGGAGCCTTTCTTTCCTGGAGATGGCTGAATGCCCACCTGCCAATGGGAAGTAGTGAATGAACTTTTCATTTTGCTTTCCCTTACTGCACGGTTTTGCTTTACCTATCAAACTGTCTTTATCTTAACCTGCAAGCTTTCTCCCTTTTTCCCTTCCATTTCTTTTCCCCATACCACTGCAGGGAGTGAGTGAGTGTCTGTGTGGGACTTAGTTCCCTACCGGGTTTAAAACACACCACTTCTGTAGCTCCTTCTCTAGCAATATTCAAAGCTAAAGGAACCATCTTGATTTCACTGAAGGTAGATTTCAAAGAAAAAAAATTAGGATATTTAAAGCTATGAAAAATATTTTTATTATTGATGAATGTGAAATTAATTTATAAAAATGAAAATAGACAAATACGTTCAATACTACTTTACCTTGTAAGGATTTAGATATACTTAAAATCTTTACACTATTGTATTTGCCCAAATGACATCCATCTCTACATACTATGTAGCATACATTCTATGTAGCATACTCTTCATATGAATACATATCTAATATGTATCCCAAGACTTATGTTCAACCACTAAAAATATGCATTTATAGGTTCCTAAAATTGTACAAATTTAGCTATATTTAAAAGAAGATGAAACATTATTTCACTAAATGATATCTTTTTTTTTCAGTTTCTCATTCTTCTTACTCTTCTTGTGCCTCCCTCTCCTGACATATCTTACATTTTGCAAATTAGAATAACTGACGGAGAAAATAAGGAAATGGAGAAAAACAGGAAATTATTTTTTTAACTTTTATCAGAATTTTTTTTAAAGCAAGCCTTTAACGCAGGGTAAGCTTCTTAGCTTTTGAAAATAGATCATTTATTTACCAGCTTCCCTTTTATTTCCTACACTATGATTAGTCTATATACTTTTTCTGATTAAAACCAACTTAAATATGAAATATGAAATTAAATATGAAATTTTACTGATGACTAACACTCAGTATTCCTCTCACACTAGTTAAAAAATAGTATCTTAAATTTATCTCCAAAATAATTGTGTTTGCAAGCAATTTGTTCATGTGCACATACAAAATTCTCTGAAGATATAATTGCCATGCAAGATAGCAGAAAGCGTGACAATATAGGCCTCATCTTATTATTTGCCTGCCCTTACAGTGCTCTAATTGAGAAAAACTGTGTAAATCCTTTATTCTTTCTTCCCCCCCCCCCCCCCAGAACTGAATCTAAGGAATGAGTACCACGTTATCCTCCATATCTGTTTGCAATGTGGTGCACAAGGACTCTACTAAGTTCATAGCCAACGGCTTTATGCACTATGTGGAAGCAGAACAAAAGAACATCACTTATTCTTTTCTGAAGTCTTTTTTTTTTTTGTTTTCTCCCTTCTCAGAGTTGGAGGAAAATATTAATTTATTAAGCACGATGAAATCTTGCCAACAGGAAAATAGTCCCATTAAACTGGAAAGTAACTCACGTTTGTCTGAAAAAAGAAGTCTGAATCCGAACATACATTAAGCTGAAATAAATTAAGTGATACTCAATACACACAAGTGTCTGTCAAGCAGGATCACATGCTAAAATTTCCCACTTAGAATCACATTTAATGTATTTTACTTTTTATTTTCTTAGATTACAGGAGATATAATGTAAGTTTGAGTTATGGTAACCTAAAAAGCCGTTCTACTGGAAATGAAAAACAATTGAGCAACATAAACCATTTCAGTTGGGAGAAAAATGAAGGTATAGAGAGTTGATCTTCTTAATTTTTTCTTTTTACTCAAATCTATATCAGAGTGATCTAATATTTCTTCGTTTATCTTTTTTATCTAATCTCACATTCATTTCTTATCCCCTTAGGGTTATTCTCTATTTTATTCAAAATGCAGTAGATGTACTTATGTCAGTGTTGAGCATCCTTTTTGCTTGGTTAATTAGTTACAAGTCTGCAAAGATACAGACCTATTTTACGTATTTGATTTCTTTTATATTTTTAATTGTAACAAGGACCAGGACTCATTAAACCCATGTGTGATTAATGTATTTTCCTCAGGTATTTTATTTCTGTCAATTCTGTCCTTCTATAGATTCACTTTGTGAATTGAATCAGGGAGATTTAGGAAGAACATTTTTCCAGATCAATGCGTGGAGCCTTGATTTTGTAAAGATTCACTTGTACATGGACTCCTTTTAGGTTACAGTTGCTATTACCAAATGCTTTCAATTGTAATGCTGACATGATCAGTTTACAGCAAAAATAGAGCTGGGTTGAGGACATCTAGGAGTATGATCTGTGCATTTCAAGAGAACAGAGGTACAGGCAAGGTAATGAAGATAAGTCCAATGATTTACAGGAAATTCAACAGAAAGAAATCAAATACATGAAACATATCCTTGCCCATTATTAGGTCACACAAAAAATACTGAACATTAATCACTGATACCATCTGTTCATTTCTAAAAGAAGTTTGCAGTGATAATAATAGTCCATTTTGGTTTCATTCTAAACAGGATGAATATTAGTCCAGAATGTGTTCTCACAGATTAAGCTTGAATTAATGGCTATTCATCAGTCATTCATATTTATCTAATAATGACACAACTAAATTAAGAAATTCCTTGAATCAGTGCTGTCAGAAAGTTACAGCCACTTGAAAGCTGTTTAGTGACTCATGTGAAATAGATCAGTCATTTTATTCTACATGCTATAATGTAAATAGGGTCAGCATAAAATTCATGTGACATTTGCCCTTATTCTTGCTTCTGTTGGCTGATCCTGAGGGCGTGTTCATAGCATGTACACAGCACAAGGCGAACAGCCTTGAGTAAGGTTCAGAGTAATTGTTGGTTCACAAAACATGATCCACAGTTGTGGATAAACACCAGGGAAAATTCCAGAAAATATAAGTCATTATACTGGGTCCTGGCTACCAAGCCTTCCCTCTGAAAGGCTATTTAACTGAGGTATGCTGTACTGACTCATGTATCTTCCATTTTCAGACTTCGTTTAACTACACCTGGATAGTGAAATCTCCCTTTTGCAGTGAAGACCCTGAGGCTGCAGTTTTGAGGTTAGGTTCTTTGTCAAGCAATAACGTATTCCCTGAGAGGTGAATGATGGAGAAATTTTAACCACCCTTGTTTTCCGCAGCTAGTACATATAATATTGGAGAGGGCTTTGGTTTCCAAAGCTGTCCATTAGGAACCATTCATGAAAAATTAAACTAAATGCTTAAAAATAGGATTTTGTACTTGGAACAAAAACATTTCCAAAAGAAAGAAACCACTATATGTGCAAAGGGAATGCAGGCTATGATTACTGCCTCACGAGACGCATGGTAGTACACATATTTCACTCTGGCACATACTTTGTTTACCCAAAATATTTTTTAGCTTGAGGGGTTTCAGAATTTTAATGTAAAATTTCTTGATGTACTTTTTATTATTTAAAAGGAAGATGCTGTCGAGAACATCACAAGCATTGTAAATTATTGTTTATGTGTCAGGATGTAGGTGCCACTGTCAAACCTATTTACAAACATCAGTTCCTTTTTAGAAGTAGAAAAAAATATTTGGATAATCAGAATATATTACCCAACATGTATGTGGTTGCATCACACACGCACTACATTAGATACGACAATGAAGTACCTGGATGGATAGCCAGTTGTACAGAACATAAAGTAAATGTGGGTCTTAGAATAATAGACTACTTGGAATTTCAGTCCTTTTAGAAGCTTGATGGGATGACAGAATATTTGGGTTTGTATTTAGACAAATCTTGTACCTAAAAGAAGAAGAAAATTTTATACAAAACAACTTCAATCCCTGGGTATCATCTGTCCTTATGGAAGTGAGTGGTAGAAGAGAAAGCCTGTTTCTACAGAGTGGTATGGTACCATTGTTTATTTCTGTAACTGAACTTTCTGTATATTCTTAAATATATGGCTTTATCATTAAAGATGAGCAATGTGAAATATATATTTCAGCAAAAGAACAATGGATAAAGTGGAAAAAAACTGTGATAGAATAGCGGCTTGCCTAGCAGTCTCTAACACTGGTTTAAAAGCTAGGTATTCCAAAATTCGTCAGAATTACACTCTCACATAAGACCTCAACAAAACCATTCACAGCAAACTGTACTGTGCTATCATACAGCAGTTTGGCAATACAGCAATGTAGACAGAAAGTGTGTTTTTCCAACAGAGCTGACATAGCTATCCTGGGAAGACTTTCCCTTTTATGTAGAGACATGGACTATGCCTAAATATAACTATGTGTTTAGCCACAGTAATTCCAGCTTTTTAAACTGATAGATGGAGGAATTAAAGGCTGCATAAATATATGTCAATTACAAAAATTATAAGGTCAAGTCTTATGCTAGTCTCTAATATGCAAGGAAAAAATCTCACTCATGATAGAAGTGTTTAACAGCCATTGGTTCTTCTACTAGAAAATGGACGATAATACAGATACTAAGTATTAGATTGGTCCTATCCTTATTTAGGCCTACTGAATAAAAGAAAAAGTTAATTAGAGCAGGCATTAGGACAAAATAGGGAAAAGAAGTGCAAAATACGTTATCTATGTTATCCGTAAAACGTGTATGAATTCTCAGCTTTGAATAAGTGAGTTTTGCCATTAATTCACGTACAGTAAGATATCCAAAGTTTGTTAATTTTTGTCATTCAGCATAGTAGAAGTAGGTCTTGCATTGGCAATTCATTATTTAAAGGGGAATTATTGCTATTCTGAAACTACATATAGCAGCAATCAGAATTAAACAGGAAGATAAAAAGTTAAGGTTGCTTTTGAGAATTGTATTTAACATTCATAGATGCCTTTCCTGCTTTGAAGTATTAACCTAAGTGTTTATCAAAGAAGACACAGCCTTAACCTCTGGCTATTTAAACTGAATAAAGACCAGATGTTATAATTCCAGGTTTGGGTGCAAACAACATTTCTCTTTAAGAAGCTGTGCATTTTGTCATAGCAATTTGTGTAAAGATAAGAAGTTATGAAGTAGGCTGCCAAGTTCTCTCTGGTTCATTTATTATGATTTTTACTTCTGACACAATGTCATGGGTTCAAGTCTCAAAGTGGCACTCTGCAGCGCTCTACTGATAGAAGAGTTATCTGTACTTTAGGTGACATTTTAAAATAAGCTCTCTGGCAGTTATCCAAATGTATGCTAAAAATCATAAGAGGTATTTTCAGATAAGAGTCGAAGATAATAGCACTCTCGTGGGCAGCATCTCTTCTGTCTATAAAACTCACTCTGATACCCAAGATTTTCTGTGAGCTGTTGCTGAGCACATGTGTAATGGCTGCTTCATTTTCTGCAATGTCATTTGGTAACAAATTCCTCATTATCCTTCAGAGATGTTCAGTATCTGGGATTTGAGGAGCATTTTACAATCAAATTCTATTCAGAAGCCACTAATCTATGCCACACAAGCTTTTGTCACTTCTTATAAATTAACTCCTTGATCCCAGCAAATGTTTCACTCTTTACATGCCAAGGTAACATACCCAGATTCTCTGAAGAATTGCCTGTTCAGTGATAAGTTAGTAGGTAGTAGAAAAGTACAATACCTGGGCATATGTAGGTGGGATAAGTAGGTTACCATGAGGGTAAGTGTTCCCCTAGGAGTCTGCCAGGCACCACATTTTCCCTACAGGTCTAGTTAGGCCTGGCAAGAAGGGAAGTCTGTTCACCCAAAGTAACCAGAATGAATAAGACCAGCGGTGTGGACTGCTTGATATTGATCTTTTTGTAAAATGGTCTTTTGCAGTCTTCAGTCATTGTCATTTTCCCTTTCAAGTCAGATTTTTTTTCTTTTCTTGGGTGTGTACAGTTCTCAGCTTATTTTGCTATGATGTATTTGAATACTACTGTCAGTATTGGTGACATTTTTGTGGTAAGAGCTACAGACAGTATGTTTTTTCTCTATCTAAGAGAAACATTTTTTTCATGAAATCTTTAGGGCTTTAATTAGGATGACATACTTGACATACCTGAATGTGTATAATATATGTCCACAAGATACTTCATACTGTGGAAACTATAGGAGGGCTACCTGTATCTATCCCTGATAACTGATTCTTCTCTCACATTATTATTACACTGATAAACTCTTCATTAGGCTTTCAACTGATCTGTGCAAAAGGAAGAGACCAGAAAAACAAAATCCCTCTATTCTGACCCTCAAATATCTTATATGTGTGGATGTCCTTGTTCTTCTTGTGATAAGAAATTAAACTATTTTTACTGATGGAAACTATTGACCTATTCATCTTAAAATTTACGTTGTTTCTTTTGTTAACGCTTTCTGATTCTACAGCTAATTCTCTGATAAAAGATTTTTGAGCAGTTGTGTTTTGTTAGATGATGAAATGGTATTTTTCATCTTGCGTCAAGGTCTTTGTGTACTTTAATTTTCAGTGCCTGGGATAATAGCGTGTTAAGTACTGTCCAGTCGGAAAGTAGAATTCAAGTCAAGAAATATGATTAAATTCAGTTACTCCTTTGTGTCTAATTCAGCTGAACCTGTGTTAGAGGTTGTGGTGCCACAGAGTTAATAGGTATTCCTATGAATTGCTTAATGCACACACAATAAGTAGTCTGAAGTCTGAGGAAAAAGGGGTAATTTATCTTTATCAGACTACAGTTACAGCTGTGTTTGAGAGAGTCTATAAGGATACAGGGGTCTGAACGGATTTGCTGTTGTATTAA
This sequence comes from Dromas ardeola, assembly GCA_013398915.1. Lineage (NCBI taxonomy): Eukaryota > Metazoa > Chordata > Aves > Charadriiformes > Dromadidae > Dromas > Dromas ardeola. Next base: position 4,371 of record VYZM01008502.1, on the reverse strand, counting down.
CTGAATTCTTCAAGAAGGCTTCTTTTTTCGCTAAAAAAAAAAAAAAAA
>VYZM01008501.1:43988-68234 GCA_013398915.1 Dromas ardeola | reverse complement strand
CCCACCCCCCAAAAAAAAAAGTTAATTTAGGGGAGCGCAGTAAAGAAAAGTTGAAGTTTAAATATTTCCACCAAATGAGTTTCTGTTGCAGGCTTTGGCAGAGCAGAGCAGCTGCTAATCGTTTCAGACTGCCACAAAGAGTTCAATACACACACTCACAACTCTCGGGGAAAAAAAAAAAAATCCGAAACAAGCTAATTTCACAGCACAACTGAGCCCACTTAAACAACTAACTGCTTAGTGGCTAAGATTTATAAACACACAAGTTCCATCCAGCCAAGGCTAAAATACATTTGCAGATGAAGGTGCAGACTGCGTAAGCTTCTCAAAAGTGATCCTCCGAGCCCCAGCTCTGCATCTGTAATAGCTTTATAGTGTGTAAAAGCTTATGTCACGCATCAAAGTACTATGCGGAGTATTGTCTAGCAGGGGAAAATTTTCAAAATAAAGGCCCGCTCCCCTTGTAACTGAAATAAATGAGGGGAAAAAAATAATTAACGTCATCGGGACAGAATGAGATCACTCCGTTTACTCAGCCCAAGCAATAAGGACGTTAAGTAAAATATTTTTAAAAGGGTTTTCCACTTCAGGACTAATATAGACATTATCTAATAACTTCTTCCAGGAAAATGATGATCTAATATGCACAGGGAAAAAAATATAACCTGATTAAAAGGCAAAACGAAGCACAAACCTACCTGAATTTGCAGCACACTACAGCACTTGAGGCTAAAAGTAACTTTCTTATAGCAGGATAAGCAATTAAGCAAGGGAAAAGGAGAGAAGGGCAATTACTCACAAGGTACTGCCTAGCTTAGAAAATCCGCGCTGGGGTAAATCATCCTAAACGCCAGCTAGTTATTGGTACAGTCTGTATCGCAGCCGCGCTTACCCTAGCGTAAGTCTCATTTATGTGCTTTTCTCCTCACTACTTTAAACTAAACCCGTTTAAATAGATCTACATTAAGGATTTGCAGCAAGACAAACTTAAACCCAGTATTTAGTTCTCAAATTTCCATGTAGAAGAGGCTTCAGAAGGAAGAAACAAGTTCATGTGTGGGCAGAACTTGACGTTATGTAGTTGAGATAGCTACTTCTGTGAAATATATTGTAAAGACTTAGTTTGGGAAAAGCAGTTTAGATTTCATATAAACACAGCCAACGTGGCTACACGATGTTCTTCCCCATCAAGCAGGGTTATTAAGCATGCGTATACTGCACTCTACCTTCCACGATATCCCTCTTGTAGTCACTATCATTGTCGCTGTCTGTAGGCCGATAGTAGATATAAAACCCTTGGATAGGCGTGTTGTTGTTGCTTGATGTGATATACTAAAAGAGAATTTTAAAAGACTGCGTTAGAGAAGAAAAATTTTAATTGGTTCCTGCTGAGCCATCATCACTGAATCTCTTACCACCTTGAAATGTGTATTTTTTTTTTTTTTTTAATAGGGTCGTGCAAGCAAGGCGTAAGGGGAGGTTTGCGCAGAAATAATAGAGGGAATCATAAGTTGCTGTGGATGTGCAGACACAGCTAAGATGAGCACAATGCCAGTGTTCTCCGAGGGCTGCAGAGGAGCTCTCTGCTCCTCGGACCAGCTGAAAGCAGGAGGACAGGACAGGACAAGAGACTGAGCTGGGGGTGACACTTTCCTCCCACATCACTTCCCAAAGCCTCAATTAGGGTTTGACCACAAACAGCCTGAAAACGTGTGCAATTAATAGAAATGGAAAAGTTAAGACCATTTTTACTTCAGAAAGAGTTAAGGTCTCTATCAAACTCAGCTCAAGAACATTTTACTTTAAGTTATGCAGCCTCCTGAGGAACCAGAGGTTATTTTAAGTTTATTATCCTTAACATCTCTTAAGGCTGAGCTAGCAGAGCAAACTAACGCTGGGAACTCTACACGTTAAATCCTCCAAAGTACACCAGGGGGTTAGATTTCAAAACAAGAGCAAAGAATTTCTGTGGGTTTCAATAAGGACTTTAAAGTACTTGTTTACAAAAGATGAGGTAACAGGGGAAAGGAAAACGTTTCTCTAAGATGAAACCTCTCCTGGATGCGAGGGAAGGCGACGGGTTTTAAATGCAGCGCCCGCTTCCAGCCATCACAGCCTGGATTGACAAAAGCAGCAGGAATTGCAGGAAATGAAGCCAAGGCGCTCGCAACTCCTGGCCTGAGCAGGGATTTGGACAGAGTTAAGCCCACTGGTGCCTCTGGACATGTCTGTGCCAAAGCAGGTGGACCAGGGTGGCTGCAGCCTTTCACTGGAGCTGCCAGTTGGGCTCACATCTGGTGTAACCCGAGGAGGTGGCGCGGGGCATCCCCAGGGAGAGGGAGGTGGAAGGAGGCTAGGAAACAGCAGAAAAGGCAGCAAACAGCAAACAGGGCTGCTGAGGAGGAGGAAAAAGGGTTTGGGAATGGGGGACAAAGAGCTCAAGAGGCCCACGGCCCCATCAGTTACCCAATTCCATACAAGCATGAAGAATCTTAGCCCTCTTCTAGGAACAAGATCATCTCTGAGTCTTTGGGGGGAACCACCACTCCCTGCTCTGCAATCAGCTCTTAATCCTTGATTTAAGAGCTAAAGCAGTAAAAAAAAAAAAAAAAAAAAAAAAAAAATCAGTCTGCAACTGTGACAAGAACAGGAGGAGACAGTTATACCTACCGTCCATTTTAACATGATCTGAGTGTCACTGATGGCTTCCGTATAAGCAATGTGAGGTCCTGCGATGGGGCGGTTGGAAAAGCGGCTGGTAAATCCGGCTACTTGGTAAGGGCGAGACGCTGCACTGCGCGGGCTCTCCCCGTAATTGTTCACAGCAATAACACGGAACCTATACATTTCTCCTTTTAAGGGAAAAAGTGAGAGAAAGACGACATTGTAGCAAAACAAGCACTAGAAACAGGATTCCAGGAGAGACTAAACAGATTAGGAAGTACTTCTTGCACAACATCCAATTAGAAAAGCCATAGGACTCACTGCCACAGACTCATGCGGACAGCAGGAACATAAACAGCTTCTAAAAGTGATTGGGGAAATTCACTCCAAAGAAATCCAAAGGCTATTCCACACAGAGATGGAGATGCCTCCATCAGCTCAGGAAGTCCCTAAACTGCAAACTGTTGGGCACCAAGATGCCTCAAAGGACACCTGTCCTCATCTGTTCCCCCTACTCCTGCAGTCTTTCCCTGAGCTGTCAGGGCTGGACACTGGGAGAAGTCAGGAGAGACGTTTTTCCATTAACACATTTTTCTCTTTTTGCATTTTGAGTGCTTACTAGAATGACAATTAAGTTAAAAATAGCAATAATACACAACCCTCCTCTCCTCCATTAAATTATGGTGGGTTTTTTTTTCCACATGGAAAGCCAGAAACCAACTTGAATTCAAGTAATGAGCTCCTATTCCACCTAATTGACCAGAAACAGGGTAATCCAAGCAGAAGTTAAAACGAAACAACCAAAGAGTTGCTGTATTCTCTCAGCAGGAGTGCAATCAACAATAGCAACAACAGCTGAGGTGAAGGAGAGATCATTTTTAATACCTGGCTCCAAGTTACGGACTTCCACAGACAGCTTGGAAGGAGAAATGTTATCAGCTGCAATCAGCCAGTCACTGTTTCGGCCCAGGCGTTTATACTCCACTTTAAAGGCAGTAATGGGGGAGCCACCGTTCGCTCGTGGTATCCACGTGACGTAGACGGAGGATTCTGATGCTGTGGAGATCGTGGGTCGGTCAGGAGCTTCTGGAACTGAAATGAGAAATTCAGTCACAAGAGGATTAGAGTCAGATGAAACTTCATCTTCTGTAGCAACTGATGAAATCAGTTGCTGATGATTCAATTCGACTGCACATATTAAAAAGGAGAATCTTAAATCCTCCCGTTATAACTACTCCCCTTACTCTACTGGAAAAGATGCTCGAAGAGCAGAAAACAGAGGAATCAGTGACTTTATCAACATAATAACAAAAAAAAACATATGGTGTTGCACTACCCCAACCCATCTCTACACAGAAACAGAAACACATACAAAGTGAACAGGAAAAATTTGGTTATCATTTTCAAAACCCCAAAATTCCCCCCCCCACCACCCCAATGAAACTTCGACCCCCCCCACACTAATGAGCACTGTATTGCCGGAGAAATGAGAAGGAAGAGCAAACCAAACATGCAGTGAATGATATACTTACTGAACTCACTTGAAGTTACAGACAGCAGTGGAACAGAGAGAACGGAAAGAGGTGGCATTAGTAAATCTGGTGATAACCATTTTGACGACCGATGAGAGCCTTAAGGCTTTACTAAACTAGCTTATATTCATTAACATGGAGCTGGTCACTAATGAGGGGAGGAACTGAGCAAGGAACAGCAAGCAACCTCTGGAGGCATAAAGCATGCTGAGCATTTGCAGCTGGGCACATGTAAAGTGTCCCCTTGTGTGGCTCCTCTGATATTTAGCACTGTCACAAGCATGCAACGCGCCTCACCTGCACTATTAATAAACGTCTCCAATCCCCTTCGGTTTTACCCAAACTTTAGACACCAAATCACCTTGGAGGTCACAGCCCCTGAGTAAATTCGCCTGAATCACATCAGTGAGTTCAAAGGGTGGGGTGGCGAGAAAAAGAGCTATAAACATGCTGTTTTCACTGGAAACCAGGCTGAAAGTCACACCTCCTGGGAAGTGGCTGTATCTTCTTGCCATCAGAAATAAACTAACCCCGGGAAGCCACAGGAAAACATTTGGAACAGATACAAGCCACTTTGAGAACTTAAAACCCTGACACAAGCATCTCCCGTTTCCCCTTTTCCTCCAGATCTTTCACAGTGAAAGAAAAGAGAAAACCAGAGTACTTAGCAAAACGCAACAGCAAGTTCGAATATGAGCAGCAAGAACGTGGGTTACATGTGAAAGACGACTTTTTTTTTTTTTTTTTTTTTTTTTTTTTTTTTGAGAGCCACACATACAGGCAACAGCATCCTTGGAAATACTATACACTCACTAGATTAGGGCATGCGTTTGCTAAATTCATAGTTTCAAATACCCCACCACAAATGCCGAAGTCTGTAAGAAACGCACTACTACTTGGTGACTTCACATCGCTGTGGGAACTTGAGGCACCAAGCAGGTAAAAATGCAAACTCACTGACTGCAATAAGGTAACTTTCAGTTAGTCCCGAAGTATGAACTATTATCTTTTACTCTGGAGACACACAGAAGAACAGAAAACCCAGCAGACATCTGGCCTCACTCGCAGAAGTCCCACAAGAGAGGAAAAATACCTGTAAGAAAGAAGCCTAGGGAACAAATAGGAAATAGAAGAGGTAACACAAGCACCTAGAGCAGTAATAAACACAAGTTAACTGAGATGTCTGTGTTTGCAACACAGCTTTTAGCACACAGATTACGAACCATCCATACACCTACCTCCGCTGTGTCGAGACAGGTCTGGAAGGACTACGCCGAAATTATTTGTCCCTTCGTGAATGACGGGATGTTTAGGAATGCCTACTGGTGGAGATGGAGCCTGAGTGTTTTTCGAGGATGATGTTCTTTCTAAGAAAGATTTGATATACAGTATATCAGCTGAGGAATTGGATAAGAAAATGCTGTTTGCTGCCTCTCACAATATGCTCATGTCACAGATCACTGGCTGCAGCGCAGGGGAGTAAAGCCCCAGCTCCAAATCACAAGCGAAACTGTCAGGATAGCAATCAGGGAGCTTCCACAGGGGAGAAAGAGGAGAGTTTCCCCACCAGCCCAGGGATAAGTGACCATCCGTCTGCCGTGCTAACACCAGCAGCACTGCACTTTGCAGTGATGCCACCAGATCCTGCCTGCATTTCAAAGCCCCTTCTCATCACGAAATCACAGCAGGTGGTGAAAATGGCCCACCAAAATCCATGTCTAGAGACAGAGGGTCAATAAAAATGCCATGGAAGCTGCGTTTGGCCACAGCTGGACCCAGGATACCGGGCTGAGGGGACTTTCGGCCCATGGCAGTACGTATATATCATGAATTCACAGATTTCACAAATACATTACATTCTTAGCTTAAAATTTTAAGCTATCTGGTTCTTGTACATCAGTATGAAAAATATCTGATGGTTTGCATGCTTAAGAGCACAGCCACCAGCCTCCAAGCTTGAAAGAAAAAAAATTGCCTCAATTAGAAATGCTCTTTTGCTTGTCGCTGTCTGCACGTAACTATCGAAACAGCTGCCTTCTGGTCAGCTGAGAGATTTCCACTAAAGCTTCTGCAAACCAAACCAGAAGCACTTTTCATATATCAACAAAACTTGATGGTGCAGAGAGTTTCCTTGGTGATACTCTGAAAAACCTCAACAAGGACAGGCTGCTCACCGACTTAGCTCCTTTAAGCAAGAGGAACCTTCCAATATAAATCTTAATAATCATCCCAAAATTGAGGAACCTTACAGTTTAAATCTTAGTAATCATCCCAGAAAGAATATTATCCAGCCTTTAATAGCTTTTACTTACCAACAGCCCTGGTAATGCTCAGGAAAGTCTGCCCCACAGCTATTTTAGTTATTAGAGGCTGTTCTTTAGCAATTAAATTGCAGAGCATTTCATATATGGCTTTGCAGACAACATACAGCTGATGTAATTTAAGTAAATGTCCTCTCGGAAGCCGAGGACACAGGGAACATTGTGCTGCCCCTACCTTTGCTGGTACGAAACGTCAGCATGGCGGGCTGGCCCTCACCAGCCGCACTCCTCGCCACCATTAAAACCTCGTACAGGCTGGAAGGCTCCAGCTCGGTGAGGCGCAGCTCGTTCTCGCTGCCGGGGACGCGCACCGTGTGCCACCTGCCCACCGCGCTGACGCCGTCGTCCAGCTGCGCAGGAGAGTGAGAGACAGCACGACATCAGCAGCGAATTGCACAGAACGCCGTGTCATACCCAAATCCCGCATCACTTTCAGCATCCAAAGGACCTCCGTCGCTTGCCAAAACTCCTCGCATCTACCCATGATTTGTCTCCAAGTGCTTCTGCCACAAATCAGCACTTTTGTAGTGACCTTCCCGGTGCTCCTTCAACAAACTCCACTTATTTTCCCTCCTCCATACACACACATGCATTTGTCTTTGGAAAAAAATGGTCATTTTCACTTGTGGCTAAAACTAGCAAGAGACCAAAATGATTTGAAAGACTTCAATCGGCCTTTAGCTGGCAGCACGTGTGACATTAAAGGGCTGGACCCAACACCCTAATGAGAAAGATATGTTCCCTGAACTATCCCAGCTTTTCCTGGACTTAAGCATTTTAAAATATTTATTGGCTAAAATGGGCAACAAAAAGTACATCTTAGTTACTTCTTGAGACTGAGGAAAAAAAGTCAGCAGGGAGACCAAAGATTTGGTTTTTATTAATGCATGTTTCCCTTTTTTTTTTAAAAAAAAAAAAAACAACAAACACCACTTTTTAATTTAACAGTGAAATCACCAGCTCCATTTAAGAAAGGAAAGAGATCCAGGGTAGTCTCTTAAATGGTTGACCTTTACAGGAAAGCACTACCCCAAATCCCAAAGGAAAAGACAAAGATTCTACCAAAAATAAACTAGTAAACAATATAAGACTTTAATAAAACATGGAAGGCAGATCTAAATGCTGTGGATTACCAAAGGTTATGCCAGAGGTCTTTGTTCAAGCATTTTCTTCTGAAGCGACCACTCTTCTATGGCTTTGATTCCCCCAACTCCCCGCCCCCGCTTTAAAAATCAATAAAATAATTTAATGACACAAAGAGAACACCACCCTAAAAAAACACAGTCAACTCCCTGCCAAGAAACGCATGAGCAAGCAGATTTAACGTGGAAAGGATTGTTACGAGCAAAGGGTAAGCATCAAAAAGGTCAAAGAAGTATTCAAAGCTTTCAGCGCCTACGTGAACCAACCACCTTTGGATGAGAAACTGGGTCAACAGACTTTGGCACCAGGTTTTCAGGAACTAACAGGTCAAAAAATCTAAGCGTTCCCCTCCAGGCTAAGACAAGATCAGGATGTAGAGGATTAAAAAGCTTACGGAAAATAAACCAAACGGCTTTGCCACGCAGAAAACTGTTTGCTTGGAAGAACGGGCACAGGCCTTGCTGGGTTCTGATTTTAATAAAAGAGATCGCTGTTGACGCACCATTTTTAAGGGCGCAATAGGTATCTGCTTAGGAAATATTAGTTCACCTTTGTGTTTGATAACTTCAGTTTAAGAGTGCCTCTTTGAGACACAGAGTAGCAAACTCTTTGACATGTTAGGCTAATACTCGGCTTCCCTCCTGATCTCAAGCGTACCCACCAGACTCAAGCTTGTTCACACAATCATTTTTAAGCATTTTTAACATCACTGAAGTTGCGCACAATGCACCCTGGAGCCCCATTCCCCACACAGACCACAATAGTACTGTAAAGGAAATAAAAGCCTGGGGTCTGCTGAATAAATCTCACTTAAAACTAGATAAAACAGCGTACTCATCACCAGCTTCAGTCACCCCTAAAATGAGCCTCCTGCGTGGCTGCGGTAACGTTGTGGTTCAACCCTATCCTGTATTCTCTCTGGCCCGACACCACGTTCTTGTTAGCGCCAGCCCTGCAACAACTACTGCGTGCTGGAGAAACCTACACCAAGGAAATCCACCTGCTTCCACGCTCCGGAGAAACGTTACCTTGCGGTATTTGACGAAATAGGCGTTGATGGGCAAGCCCCCATCCCTCCCCGAGCGCCACACCAGGGTGTACATGTTGGGCTTCAGCGTCTGCGGGGGGCTGAGGATGATGGGGGCTTCAGGGGGAGCGGCGGCGTTCGAGGCTTTTTCCGTCACAGCTGCATCCAAACGCACTTTTGTTGGAGGCAAGCTTGAAAACACCATTCCCGCATCAAAATCACTGCGGCTTTCATCACTCTGGGCAATCTCCATTTCTTCGGCTTTGGGGACAGTTTCTGCAGGAACTGTAAAGGGAGGAGCCCAGTTACACCTCCACCACAATGCACCTCTGCCCCACGTCCTGGCTTGAGCCACACAGGACTAATTTCTCTTCTAATGCTGGGGAAAACTCCACTTTTGGAAGACTCTAGTGTCTGAATTTGTGAAAATATTTACTTTATAGCCAGCTAGGCTCTGTGGGATTCAAAGTCTGGGTGTTTTCCTTGCCAGGTGCAGGGATGAGGAGGAGCGAGACCCGGGCTCTTGACCCAGGCTGGCCAACAGGATTATTTCATACTACGAACGTCACATTCTATATAAATTAGGAAGTTTGCTGAGGAGTTTCTCTCTCCCTTGACGGGGGAGAGAAATTCCTTGCCCCCGTGCCAGACCCTGAGCCCTTCCCTTCCTCCCGAAGCCGCAGCGCTCGCAGGGTCCCACATTTACTGTCCCCTGCTAGGAGTGCACGGCTTCCTGCTGATAGAATTGGCTGAGTATAATTCTTGTATATCTTATATTAGTATCAGGATTAATACTGGTTCTTTAGTATTATTGTTAATTATTTAGTCTTATCCTATTAAATCTACTTATATGTCAACCCCTGTGTTTCCTTGCTTTCCCCGATTCCCCTTCCTGGGTTGGGGGGCGTCATGGGGTGATAGAGTAATTGTCTGAACAACAATAAATTGTTACGGGTTTTCTCAAACCACAACACCCCAGAGCAGAGGGGACACTAAATCATTTAAAAAACATCATTTCCAAACAAGCCCTGGCTGTAAAAAGCCAGTTCAAGAGATGCCCGCGCAGACCCGAGCCTGGTGCCAAGCTGTGCCCTTCTGCACCAACTTTTTATTTCCAGCGCAGAACACTGGGGCAGGTATTTTTTGGTTTGCTTTTCTAGGGGGGAGTTTGGAGGTTTTTGGGTTTTCTTTTTGTTTGTTTGGTTTTTTTTAGACAGTAGCAAAGAGAGAAAACCTGAAACATGACACCCACAGGCATGGTTCGACTAGTATCTCTGACAAATTAAGTAGTGGCAATGCATGTTAAAAGAAAAAAAAAAAAATAAAATATATAGCCACACTTGTGACACAAACAGAGTAATTTTAAATTAATCGCAGTTGTACAAGGAACTTTTCATGGCGTAAACTGGCGTGCACACAAGAGGACATTCTCCTGCCTCAGTTTCTGAGGTTTTAGCTGTAATTTCGATCAGCTTTGGAAGTTGCACGACTCGACTACTTCATTTGAAAATTTATGCTGAGATAAACTCGGTTTATGGGCAGATCTAATGTGCAATTTAATACCAACGCATTTCTAGAAATCCTGCTCCAGCCTCCCCCATCCTATTTACTTTGCCTGGTATGAAAAAAAATAAAAATATATATACATATAATATCAGTAGTTTGAAAGGGGCTGCGAGACAANTTAAAAAAAAAAAAAAAAAAAGAAAAGCAGTGTTGGGCCGATGCAGAGCTTGTCGGCATTCCAGGCAGGAAAGGGGCGGCAGGTTGGACATCTGAGATTATCCAGGACAAGAAAACGTCAGGGCTTAAAGCACGACCGTTTGGGAACCAGCGCAGCTCCTCGAAGTCGCACGCTTGCAGCGCCGGCACTGCCAGATGTTCCGAGCCCTGTCCCTCCTTTCAGATTTGTGTAGGTTTATGTTACATGCCGGGGTCTGGAAGAGGGAAGGGAATGAAGGGAACTTGGTTTACAAAACAAACAAATTCTTTGGTAATGTAAAGCCTAGGCAGTGTTAGCCTGGCTGACTCAGATTCCTCCAAACCTCCATTAAAATACCAGCAGCAAGTGTGGCTGCTATTTTTGGCCACTTTTTTAAAAAAGCTGGGAAGGAAAGTTCTCTTTTTCAAATTGAAGACACGCTCTCAGCAAGGATCCCTTGTTTGTTTCTTCTGATTTACCTAGCAATGCCACAAAGCTGGGAGACAGGAAGAAGGCAACAACGCGGGGAGGATGTCCCCAAAGCCAGATGGAGTTTACTTAAAACACCCCCAGAACAATCTCCAAGCGAAAGGGTATCTACCCCTGTCGGCGAAGCAGCAGGGAAGGGATGCCGGGCGTTAAAATTGGAAACAAATGCCGTCTCTGCTGGAGGAGGCAGAAGTCCCGCTCATTGTGGTGGACCCGGAGGGTTTGTGGGTGGGCACGGCGCGGTTTGACGCCTGCTGGCACGGGGGAAAACGGACTCTCGAGCGTGGAGAATTAGTTGTGGTTTAGGCTGGTGACAGGGGACCTGCAGTCATCGCTGTGTTTATTGCTGCGAGAGGGGAGTCGTCAACAACTGGCAAGTAGTGTGTTTAAGCAAGTTTTTTTCGCTTTGTAAAACAACCCCCGGATAACAATTTCCATTGAGCAATTCACATCTAAGCTCTTTTTGCTAAGTTTCTGGCATAATTGCTACCCATAGAAACCAGCAGATCAGACTTCTGTGCGCTGCTGTGTCATTATGCAACTTTTTTCGGCTGTTGCCATCCCTTTCCCCTTGGCCACTGAGACTTACTCTTCTTCTTCAGCTGCCCAGCGAAACACAAGCAGCACCGAGATGGGTCAGACTAAAGGCTGTACGCACCCAAAATCCTGCTTTCAACAGCAACAAGAGAGGGACCAAACGTCCCCAGTTTGGTTAAAAGAACGCATTCATAGCTTTTACTCGCATTCTCCATAATAACCAGCGTTTTACAGCTCGCTATCCTGTCTCCCCTGCAGCTGCCTTATTTTGAAGGTTCAGAGCCCTCACCTTTCCAGCCTCTCCTCCTGCAGAAACTATTCTTATGAACCCAGCTGCTGCGAATCACAGCGCCTTTTCTACTTCTTCTACACCCTTCTTGAAACAGGGGCGCAAACACATGAGCAGATTCCAACCCACTGGCACGGCCAGGGTTTGCCTGGCAGCAGAGCAACCTTTGTATTCTGTCTCCGCTGTGCAAACAGATCACGTTCCCAGGCGCTGCTTCCCTGCTCCTTACACAGCCGGAGGATCCTCCCTCCTCTCCAAGCACCTTAGTGCAGGTGGGGAAAACACTCTGAAAATCTGAATGCAGCACATCAGCAAAGTCACGACGCCTGGCACGTCTTTCAAATCACCCCAAGACCTCTCAGAGGTGCCCAGCTTCTATAAAAGACAGCTTCAGCCTGCTCTCCGCTCTATCACCTACAATAAATGCTCCTCTTTCTTGTGTTTTCTACTAACCTGCCTGCTCCCCAGGCTCCTGGAGTGTATTTTTCTCCTTCATTTCCATTAGATTAAGTTATTTTGGAGAATTAACCCTGCGTTAGTGGCTCTGGGAAGCTACTGCCGTGCATGCAACCACCACAACTGTCTAAAAAAGACTTAAAATAAGCGCCGTGGGTATAGACTCCTAAGGCTATCATTTTACGTTTTGGTGGTTTCTCACTATGATGGTGGCTTAAGTTGCCCTGCCCGCTTTTAAGACCATGCAATGAATCACGTTGTGGAATAGATCCAGCAGAATCAAAAAAAGACTTTTTTTTAAGCCAAATAAACTCTCTTACTGTGTGCTTGCACAAGGCAAATCACAGGAACAAGCTGCTGAGGCTGAGAGACGCTTAAGTTGATCCTACGACCAAAGAAACGCATGGGAATCCCAGCTTAAGCCGTTCAGGTGCTTCAGAAGTGCTACCTGGCACAAATTCTTCATTAAAACATCTAAACGTTTGAGCATGTTTTTTGGCACGGCTGGGAACTGTTCTAAAACCCTAACAGCTCCCAGAAACTACTTAAGGGCTTTTATATCAAAACCAAATGCCTCAATCACCCTCCGCACCATAATCAGCAGCTAGTACAACGTATTAGAAACCGATAAAAGTTAATAAACAAAACATTAAAATTGAACTTACTGCCATAAAACTCTCAGGCAAAGCAGTGGGATTTTTCTATTTGACACAGCCTGAATTCTGGGATGGTATTTAGTTTTGTGTTTCCACTCAGCAAGGTCCAACAATAACTTATTTGAAAAGCTCTATGATGGGATCACTTTCTTGAGGTTTCTTCTTTCCTTCGTCCTCTAAGTGAACCTCTAACCATCTTTTCAAATTATTTACATGAGTTTTGAACTCTCATCGGTGGTAACAAAGCACCTTAAATATGAGGCCACACATTAAGTTCCACTGACCTTAAATCTCACTGACGTTCACCTAAACTTAATAAGGCAAGACGCTGAAAGAGCTGAGAAACTTAAGTCACTTCATGTAACTAAAAATCTGCATCTTGGTTCTTGTGAAGGGAACCTGGGGGGGCTTAAAGCTGTTATTAATATCACCTAATATTCCGATGTGAAGAAGGGAAATAGATCTTTCCCATCTTGCCTTTTGTATAAGAACTGTCTTTTCCTAGTAGAAAATTCAATAAATTTTTTTATTTCTTGGATAGTTTTTATCCCACCTCAAACCCCACCCTTGAATAGTTTTTATCACATACAAAAATGCCAAGACCGTGCAACGCACAGTCATTTCTCCTTCGCCTAAGGTAGAAGGGAGGAACCAATCCATGAAGACAGTTGACTCCTCTGCTTCGTTTCCGTGGGATACCCACACTGCCTACCTGCCGTTAATTTCTTATTTTGAGGCATTTCTCACCTAAACCAGGGAGCGGGAGTTGACTGCACAATTTTGTGCTTCAAGCTTACCAACTGTAAGGAAGGCTTTTGCCACCACAGAGCCGTGCTCGTTGATGGCTTCACACGTGTACTCCCCGCCACGCTCGGGAGTCACGTTCCTCATGTGCAAGGAGCTTGAGCCCGCCTGGGACGTGGAGGAGGAGGTGGTGGGACCCGCAACAGCGCTGCCCGGCGTTGCTCGAGGAGGTTTCCGTGGTTTGGAATGAAGCACCTGTGAAGGGCGGCTGGTAATAAGTCCTCTGCTGTCGTACCAACGGATCACGGGGACGGGTAGGCCAGTGGCATTGCAAGACAGCGTAACGTCCCCACCATCTGCCACAGTGACGCTTGCTGGCGGAGAGACTATAACTGGGCTAGAGCCTTTGCCTAGGGGGAAAAACAAACACCCAAAGAATGAATTTGGCTAAGGAATATGATGCTTAACGCCACAATGAGTCAATACAATTAAAAAAGTCGCGCATGCGTCTTCTTAACCATTTTAACAGTTCTCTAGACTTCCATTCCAGACTGACAAGATCAGCTGAGACTCGTGCTGGTAGAAAACCAGGCTCAAACCACACTTCACATTTTCTAAATAACGAAGACTTGACTGTCAGCAAGGAACACTGTGCAGGAAAGACTGGCTTTGTCCACTCCGCAGACAAGCAGGTTGCAAAATATCTGCTCAGCCAGCCTCTGCGCAGCTCACATCAACCTTAAAAGGCGCAGAGAAAGGAAAAAGCTTCAACTAGACGTGACAGGGAGAGAACAGGAACAGCAACGGTGTTGCCAACACCTTTGTACTAGCAGAAATCAAGTTCTCTGGGTATTAGAAAGTATCTTGGGCTGGGAAGTGATCAAAAAGACTCTTGGTAACTGCTTATCTGACACAGGGGAAGTGGGAATTAACCCCAAATCTGATGATCGCTTTGTAAATGTGAGGATATGGAACAGGCAGAATTACTCGTCAGCCAATTCCCCTAAGAATATCAGTTCATCCAGCACAACAGGACCATGTTTCTATTTAAGAATAAATGGTGTCAAATTCAATCATAAACTGATTTAATTGCAGCTGGTAATCTAGGTTTTAAGTATCAAGTAACCACGCTACCCCAGAAATACCTACATCTCTTAAAATTGAACTGAAAGCACCTTCTTTGTAAGATTTGTTACAAGCAATGGTCAGAAACAAACCAATACATAATCTGAGGCTGGGGGCGGGGGGGGGTAAGCCAAACAGAATAAAGCTTGAAATACAAATGCTTAATTTGAGTTCTTGAGGGCTGCGAGTGCTTCTACCTGGCTGGACACGAAGCCTCCCAGTGGACTGCTCAAATCCCACCCCGTTGTTCGCTACACACTGGTACAAGCCGGAGTCCGCCTGGGTGACACCGCGGATGCGCAGACGGTTTCCCGTCGGCAGATGCCGTGGAGAGAGCCGGAGGGGGGCCGCATTGTGAAGCCAGGTGAGGGTCGGTGCAGGGCTTCCGCGGACCTCGCACCAGAAATGCACAGTCGCTCCAGCGGCCACGGTTTCATCTTGCAGTCCCTTGGAGATCGAGGCAGGTTCTATAAAGGGAAATAAGTTTACATAAACCGCTGCATGTTGATCTTAGCCTAAGTCCTGAAAAAAAATAATGCAAAACATTACAGAAACTTATCCCATACAAAGGCTACGCAAGCACTAAATAATTCTAGTTCTACAACAGCCTAAGGCTGTTTTTCCCCACACACTTGCTTGTTTTAATGGTCTCTCCCTTCTATTCCAAACAGTCACATGTTTGCATTGATACTATAAATAAAACACCTGTATTCTCAAAATAATTCTTTAGCAACATCCCCATAGCAAAGGGTGTATTGTGTGTCAACAACCTGTTTTGAGTTACTCTAATGTATACATTCCAAAAACCAAACAAAAACAGTCATGGAGGCAAAAACCCCAAACAACAGGAAAATCTGCCACAAAGGAAAGAGGAGATTAGGAACGACTTGCAGCCACACAAAAAGAGGCCAAATATATTTCTTTTGCTTTTTTTTTTTTGTCCTCATCCAAACATATCACTTCTCCTCGCCAGCTTTTTGCTTATATACAACCTCAAAAGAGAAACATCTGATCTCTGGCACATTATTGCCACTGTATCCCATATACACTTGGCACTCCACAGCAAAATAAATAGATCAGTTCTTCCCTCTGAGTTTATTATCCTTTACTGTTTAATTATTTCAGACCGCAAAGGATTTGAAGAGATAAATAGTTATGGATCTTAACTCAGGAGAGATGAGGAGATATGGTCATTACGAACATATCATATTCTTTATTTTAATATGCTTAGGTTGAGAAAGGATGTTAGGCTATTTGTAATCAGATGCCAAAACCAGCAAGTATACAAAGAAAACGTTCATTGCCTGGACCTGAACAATTCTTTATTGCTTACCAAGTATAGTAAGTGAATAGTTAATGTATTTCACTACTCCAAATTCATTTCCCACCACGCAGGAGTAACTCCCAGAGTCCGATGTCTCAAGCCTGTCCGTCACCAGGTGGGAATGCAGCAGTTTCCACCTGCCTTTTCCCAGCGCGTCCTGGCCGTCCTTCACCCAGCGGATGGAGGCCAGAGGCAACCCACTGACAACACACTCCAGCGTCAGAGGGCTGTGCCAGGGCACTGCCAGGCTCTGGGGAGCCAGGGGGTGAAGGATTTGGAAGCCGCCTGAGGAAGAGCCTGGAGGAAAGGAGACAAGACTTATCACTAACCAGTCTTTTAAACCCCACTCTCCCATCCCATCCTCCAGTCCTGAGGTCTGCCATGTCTTTCAAGCACAGCTACTTATACTTGTGATTAAGCACGATGCTGTAATGCTCCCTTCCAGAAGTCCTGCTCCAAAATCAGTTTGGCGACCGCAGTTATTAGCAATATCCCCTTTTCAAGGGCTAAGCACTCTGTCCTCTCAAGATTCAAAAAGCAGCCGTGCTGCTCCTCCACAGCAAAGGGAAATAAGAATTGAATGTGCAAATAACGCAGGACAGATTTTATGTAACACGTCATTCGAGACCAGTGGGTATTTAGGCTGATACACCCATGCTAAAAACCTCCGGGATGTTATTTATTTGGTTTGAGATGTATTAATTCTGGAGAGCTGAACTGTATACTCACGTGTGACTATGAGCTTACGTCCAGTGAGTTCTATTCTGAGATCGTGAGTAACTGGGTTGTACGCTGCACATTTATAGGATCCTCTGTCTTCTAAAGATACATTCAAAATCTGCAGGTTTCCAGATGGAAGAATTAGGTAGTTGTCTAAACAAGTGGGGAAGGAAAAGAGATTATATTTAACTTAAGTTTTAAGAAATGGCTTCCTTTAAAAAAAAAAAATTATATTTTTAAATATCTTGTCAGATATACCAATCTATTCTAAATGTAGGATCACAAAGAAATCATGCTGCCATGCAAAGGATATTAATTTACAAAGGTGAGTTTATCTAAAGTGATTTCCGCAGGAAGTTCTGCAACTTTCTGAAGGGTTTCTTCCCTTCAAGTTCTAAGAAAAAAAAAAATCCAGGCGAACTTTTATTAGATATTTGTATCGCAGATCAGTGGCACAAAACACCTCACCTGTTGATTGTTCCAGCCATTTTCCCCGCACTTGAAAGCGAACCTGGGCTTTAGGGTTACTTTCTGGCACCTTGCACCCAATGAAAGCCGTACCTCCTTCCTCTGCTGCAACAGCAGGTTTCACCAACGTATCAAAATTAGCTAAACCTAGAAGAGAATTGGTAAAAGGTTAAGAGCAGCCATGGCTTGGGAAAGGGGAAGGGCAGTAAGCTCAGTATTTGTGTTTAAAGAGTAGCTGGTTTCAAGCTGATTTATCTTCTGCGCTGCAGCATTTTGACGTTTATATCAACAGGCATTGTCTTTCTACAGTCGATAATGGAATAAACCTTCTTGTGTACGTACACCTCCTTACTACGGAAAGGGTCAGTTTTTACACGGGAATAGTCCAGGAAAGAAAAAAATAGCTCTTACGTTCCCTCAACCGCTCCAGGAAGAGCAAGCAGAGAAATGTGAAAGACTGCAGTGACACTCACGGGCCCTGAAGGCACCACAGCAGACAATTTACACAAACAGCAGGAAGCCTGTCCATAAGAAACATTAAATTGTCTTTCTGTGATTATAATTAACACAACACTGAGTACAGCAGCACCTCCCACTCGCTGCCACAAGCGATGAGGCCGGCAGAAAGCCTCAGCAGCTAACAGCACCTTCCAATTTGCTACTAAAACCTCAAAAGGAGGAGAAAAGTGTGAAAGCTGCTCTTCTGCTCCATTCACATTCAAAGCATCTTCCAAGTTGTGAAGTTTTTCTATGTTAGCCACCCTTATAGCTCTCTTGAGAGGGTCTTGCTATGGGTCAGTACTTTACCAAAACACTTACCTTCTCTCACTTTTAAGAAATTTTCCTCCCAGGGGGATTTTGGACATGCTGCATAGATGAGGTACCCTCACAGAGAAATCACTCAAATCCTGCCTGACAAAGGCCTGATTCAGACAGCACCGTGATCCCAAGCAGACAAATCAAGCTCATGGAGGAATATTATATTCCCATTCTCAGCACCACATCGTCCTTTCCACATGGAAAACATTGCCCTTCCTCTTCTGAAGTCCTTTACGATCAAGTAATTTACAGATCAAGCACTAAGGCAGAGACTGATTAGAAGAACCAGGGGGACTGAGAGGAGGGAAATTCCACTTAAGAGGAGAAAAGACTGTCCCCACCTGAAGAACACCCATATAGTTTTGACCAAACGAAATGAGATAAGGGAAAAGGAGAAGTTGCAACTCTCACTTATTTCCCAGGCAATAATTCTCACTCATTTCTCCTCTTTTCTAATCAAATCTCAAGCACGCTTCTGCAATGACATGGCAGCTCCGTTGCTGTTTCAAGATCCTTTTTGAAGAGAAGCTTTTGGGAACCTTATACTTCCAGGCCAATACATTGAAATGAATGTTATTTCACTGAATAACATTTATATTTGCTTGAAAGGACTCTTGAGGTCTCTAGCCCGACCTTCAGCTCGAAATGCTGCTATCACCAACGCTAAATCCACCAGCTGTGGTTCTGGCTAGTTGAGTCTGTAAAGGCCTCCAAGGATGGAGAACCACAAGCTCTCTGGGGGATCTGTTCCAGAGCTGCATCACCTGACAGGTCGCAGATGACGTAGGAAAAGAAAAATTGGTGAAAAGTGTATAACTACTCATATACCAAGTACTGGCTGAGGGGAAAAAAAAACATGCCACCTTGAAACTAGGTGTTTTCTAAAAGTCAAAGATAAACAAACCACAGAAACCAATTGAGGTCTATATAATTTGCAAGGAGCGAGGAATACAAAGAAAAATGAACTTACTGCCCATGGATACCGTTGCAGGCCTGCTCACAACGGCGCCCACGCTGCTGTTTGCAACGCACTGATAGCGACCTGAGGTTGACAGGCTGAGGGAGGCGATTGTCAAAGACCCTGACTGGATTTCCACTTCTCCCACCTTGCTGTCCAGAGGCTCCCCATTAAAGAGCCAAGAAAGGCGAGCCACGGAGGGCTCGGCAGAGCAGAGGAGTTGTACAGGCCCACCAGGCTTCTGGACAGTAGACAAGGGCTCAGAAACAAAATGGGGAGTTAAATCTAAAAGGGGAAAAAAAAAATATTCAGTTAGTGAGCGGCATTTTGCGTGAACACAAGTGATAAGGTTAACGATGACTCGTGCAGAAGACTGACGATTATCTGATCTATAGTAACGTTCTCTCCCAAGGCTCCTGCCGCTCTTCAGGCCTGGCAAACTTCTTTCATCAGAAGGTTACATATTGCTGAAAGACTATTCAGATCAAGCACAGACAAATAAAGGGGTTAAACTTGCTGGTGATACTCAAGCAGGTGTCACCTTTTCCTCTGCAGCTGGTGACAGATTCCCACTGTCTCCAACAGCAGGGAAAACGTCAAGAATCAAACCCCATTAAGAGGTTAACGGCGATTAAACGCAGGTATGTTCAGCACAGGAAGGGTGAGAGACATCCCCGGGGGGGCACAAGGCACATCACACTTGGTGGGGCCAGCAAAATCCGCAGTCTCGCTGGATTTATGTGGAACGGAACAGCAGCCATCACCTGAAGAGACGGAGTTCGGGAACACGCAGCTGTAGCTGATCTGTCCCATATGAAGCGGGCCCGGACGTGACTTGTAAAATTTTAGAAATAGTAGCAGCCTGCCAGGTATTTATGCAGAACCGTCTCAGAGTCTGCAGAATTAATTAAAAATAGCAGGATAAAAAAAAAAAAGCTGGATGAACAGCAAAGGCTCTTGTTAATTCCAAATACATGGACTTCATCAGGACGAGAATGATGAATTGGGCGTCCATTATCTTTACTGAGTAAAGATGAACAGAAACAGGAAAAGCTGCTAATAAATAAAAGGTTCAGTTCCACAAAACTTGGTTATGAGAATCCATTTATTTGCCAGAAGAAAATTCCTGCTTGTTGGAGAAAATTTTTTCCTATCCAAGCCAATGAAACACTGGGAATTATTTCAATTTGTTTTCTATGGAATTCTCCGCTAAAGATTGTGTACGAAGGGAGCAAGCAAAAGGCAATGAACACGGATAATGCCTATTTGGTTAGAAATATGGGAGAAAAATATATATAAAAATAGGCACAGCAGCTGGGGAAAACAATTTCTAGTTTGTAAATAAGCTAAGGAATTCCAGATAGTAAAGGTCAAGAAGATATTAAATGACATCCAAATAAGAGACAGTCTTCTTGTAGGTGGGGCCCTCAGCTCGTGTTTTTCTTCTAAAGTCAGTCCATCCAAGCTCTGTTTATGAGTTTCAGATGAGAAACTGCACATTTTGAACAGAACCATAAACTATCTGCATAAACATAAAATAAAACTGGAAATTGAAGTGTGGCTTCACTTAACAAAAAAGATGAAATCCATAAAAATGGTATCCAAGCATTTCACAGGACTCCAGATGTCCATTTTTAGCTTTTAATTAGAAAACTGTTTTTCCTATTAGTTCAGTTTGAATTTCCAGGGATAAGAGAAAAAACAATGACCTTTTTAGTTTGCTAGCCACCGAGAGCTACGAAACTGCACTCTTACTTTCTTCTTTGCCCCTGCCCTTGCTTATGACACCAACACTTTGTGCTCAGAGTAAAAGTAAAAATTGGTAGCGGTGACCCTGCAGCTGGAATTTATCTCCTATGGCTGCTTGAAAAATAAAATTTATCCCATTTGCTTATAACGATTGGCTATGAAGTGCTAAAAGTAGTAAAAGCTTCTTTTTTGTGTGGTTACGTTAAGACAAGCTGACTACACAGAGCAGATGTGTCAATTAAAACCATCCCTCTTCTTTTTTTAATGCAAGGGCTGTTCCAACTGCAGCCACGCATCAGTGTTCGTGTTTCAAAGATCTGATTCCCCCCTCCCCCTGCAAATTTCAAACCCCTCCCAAGCCCATGGGAACACAAGATGCACTGTACGCAGCAAAATCGGCGTCCAGCTCAGTCCATGGAGATCCCAAAGAACAACCTATGTAACTGAGAGTCTTCAACGTCCAAGCACTTGTTTTGAGCCAACTTTTCAAAAGCAAAGACATATATTCAGCTTAAGACTGCATGCAAGTACTCCATGCTTCCTTAAAAGCAGATCGTCAATAATATAAGCTGGCCACCGCGGCGTTGGCCGACACAAGCTGGCCACCGCGGCGTTGGCCGACACAAGCTGGCCACCGCGGCGTTGGCCGACACAAGCTGGCCACCGCGGCGTTGGCCGACACAAGCTGGCCACCGCGGCGTTGGCCGACACAAGCTGGCCACCGCGGCGTTGGCCGACACAAGCTGGCCACCGCGGCGTTGGCCGACACAAGCTGGCCACCGCGGCGTTGGCCGACACAAGCTGGCCACCGCGGCGTTGGCCGACACAAGCTGGCCACCGCGGCGTTGGCCGACACAAGCTGGCCACCGCGGCGTTGGCCGACACAAGCTGGCCACCGCGGCGTTGGCCGACACAAGCTGGCCACCGCGGCGTTGGCCGACACAAGCTGGCCACCGCGGCGTTGGCCGACACAAGCTGGCCACCGCGGCGTTGGCCGACACAAGCTGGCCACCGCGGCGTTGGCCGACACAAGCTGGCCACCGCGGCGTTGGCCGACACAAGCTGGCCACCGCGGCGTTGGCCGACACAAGCTGGCCACCGCGGCGTTGGCCGACACAAGCTGGCCACCGCGGCGTTGGCCGACACAAGCTGGCCACCGCGGCGTTGGCCGACACAAGCTGGCCACCGCGGCGTTGGCCGACACAAGCTGGCCACCGCGGCGTTGGCCGACACAAGCTGGCCACCGCGAAACACACTCTAAATCGTTGTTCATTCAAAAGCCTGGACTCAACCTCCAGAACCTGTGAGCAAGTCATCTCTGCTCGGGTGGGAAGGCCTTACCTGAATTGGTGGCAGCAGTGAGACACACGGCAGCGATGAAGAGCAGTGCCTGTAAGCGTCCGGGATCTGGATGCATAGCGCCAGATTCCAGAAGTTGAAAGCACCAAGCTCCAGACTAAGATAAGGCACCAAAACAGCTACAAAACAAACAGATGTCTACTGTAAGCTTCAGGAGTTAGTCTTTTAACTCTCTTACAACAAAGTGCTTGGGGTTTAAAATAAAAAAAAAAAAAGCACAACCAGGACCAGGAAACAGGCAATATTCTTTGCAGTATAGAAACCATCTGTAAAAATGAGTTAGAAGTTGAACTTAACTACGTTTCCAAATACTATTCTTAATATAAGATTTTTTCCACAGCTGGGATATGAGGCATCCACGCCGAACCATACTGCCTTGATAAATTAGACTACTTTCCAACCAGAGGAATTGAAGTCCAAAGTAAACAGCTTATCTATGGGAGATAATATTGTTTGCAAACAATAATCATTTGACCATCTATCACCAGGCTACACTTGTCTTACAAGTTTTTATGAATCGACACGTTGCCATGCAGCTACCGCTCATCATTGCTCTAAACCTGCCTCCTGAGGCATGTCATCTGCTTCCTCCTTCTAGTGGGCTTTGCAGTCAACAGTTGCAAATGTCTACCGGAAAAAAAAAAAAGTCACCAATATTAATCTCGTTCTCAATTATATTCCCAATCCAATACTGCTTTCTCAGTATATTCTTCTGGGGCATCCATTACACATGTTTTTATCTACACGGCTGCTTCTACAACAGGACAGTCCTTTTCTTGGCCATATCTCGCCTGACCATTCTGCTATATAAGACCTCACTTTCAGCCACAAAAAATACAAACTAAATCATGAAAACGGCAAGATACAAACTCAACCCTGAAACCAGCAGTGTAACTTGCCCGAGGCGAGTCTCGGAAACGGTGTTTCTGAGACTCAGAGTCTCCATCAGACGCTCTTTTCTCCAAGAAATAAAATAATCCGCAGCTGTCGTTCACTTAAATTTTCTATTTGCCTTGCGTAATATAATGATGAATAAGACTAGAGTTCATTTAGCACAGTTACTTCATTTATCAGCCTGGCTGTACAATTTCGCCACTGATAACACCCAACATATATTTGAAACATCTCATATATCAGACGTGTATATAAACACGTATCTAACACACATACAATAACTAGGAGTTTTACTGGCAGCGCGCAGAAACAAGTGCAACAATACACAGGCATGGTAGAAATAAGTCCCAGTTTATTGACCGCTTGTGGAGCCATTTGCTTTCCAAGAAGCCGGATCCAGATATTAACGGCAGAATTATTCCCATGGTTTATTTAAACATAACAGTATTTTATTATCAGAACATCACTGTAAAATATATATGCAAAAGAAGCATCAGGAAAAGACTCCAATAATAATAAAAGGATCACGCTAGATTTTATAGGGCTATTTGCTTACTGCTACTTCTCCTCGCAAATCGCACTCCAGGCTTACAATGACAGCTTGAGAAGTCGAGTTCTGCTCCCGTTTCGGGGCAGTTTTATCGGATCCAGCAAATTTCTTTCAGCTGTTGGGAAGAGACGGGAATCCCGCGGCCCAGGCTGGTTTCTCAACAAGAGCCGGGGCTGTTTTGGGAAGAGGCAGATGGCAGAAGAGTCAGGCTGAGCAGAAAGTGGTTTGGTTTATTTGAATTCTCACTCAGTTCAAGGGCAGGAGAGCCGCTCCACCAGCCCGCGCAGAGGACAAAGTAAACACCCAGAGAACTTGTTAACATCAAACACTTTGCTGAAGAGGGGTGGGGGGCAGTGTTTCTTTTTGCCAAATCTTCCCTCCACTATTTATTTATGAAAAGCAATGAAACGTATATTCTAGGTCAACTTTAACCCCAGCACATGGAGCTACTGGGTTATTTTGCAGCTGTCTTTTTAAACAAGGCCAGCTCATTATCTTTAACTAAACTTTATCTTTGGAGATCTACTTTATCCAGTCTCTGATTTCCCTCTGTTTATCTTTCTCTTTACATGTTCCTAGCTGCCAGTGTCAACAGCTACTCCTCTTTTGACCTACCAGCTTGGCTTTTGCAGGCTTGCGGAGTGGGAAGATCAACTGTAAAGCAGCGAGTACACAAAGCAAGCCACAAATACCAGAGTTCTTTGACTGGAGGGGGGGGAA
>VYZM01008501.1:922-12876 GCA_013398915.1 Dromas ardeola | reverse complement strand
TCCCTGACACCTATCGCATCCCTGCATAACTCTGGTACCTGCAGCATCCCTGCCACCCACCGCATCCCTGCTGCATCCCTGCCACCTACCACATCCCTGTCATGCCCCTGGTACCCGCAGCATCCCTGGTACCCACAGCATCCCTGCCACTCACAGCATCCCTGCGACCTGCAGCACCCCTGTTACCCACTGCATCCCTGCCACATCCCTGCCACCCACCCCATCCCTGCCCGCAGCTGCTCTGCAGCTGCAGAGCCCCGCTGCAATCCCAAACTCATTTTCCCTCTTCAGCCCTGTTTTTTTCCTCCCCCTTTCTTTTAATAACCCTTCAGTGCATCTCCCCGCCTCCTCCTTTCCCCTCCTAAGCTCTGTTATGGCTTTGTGAGGTTTGGCAAAATAAACACGGCCAAACCATAACCCTCCTAATGTGCTAAATTGCTGGAAAAGGCAGAACAGCTTCGCAGGGCGTCTGAGGGCTCACGGCGAGGCACCGAAAGGTCCCCGACCTGCTCAGCCCTCCAAGCAAAGTAGGGCAGATGCAATCAATTTAATTTTTCCCCTCCTTTTTGATCTATTTTCCAGCAGGGTTTAGTCCTCACACCCAAGTCCCTTTGCCCAGGGGGAGTGTTAGTGGATGCTGAGCCCACTGAGAGGATGCTAAATCAATGAGAGAATGAAGCAATGAGATAAAACCCTCCAGGATGACGGGGAAAATGGCATTTCCCTTGCCGGACCCCTTTGCCTTCCTCCTCTCCCCATCCCCAAAAATCCCGGCAGAAGCCAAATGATGCTCAAAAACCGCTAAAAAGTTCAGTTCCCCATGCCCGGGGAGGGTACTTTTTCCCCATGATGGGCTGGTTTTGCTCTTCTCCCCCTTTGATGCCCAGCTTGCTCCGTGCCTCAGGGTTGCAAAGCAGCAGAGGGTATTTTTTGGGGGGGTGTTTGGTTTTTTTAGTGTGTTTTGGGTTTTTTTTAGAGCATTTTGGGGTTTTCAGGATCCACTCTTGACGGCGAGAGCGGTGCTTTCTCCCCACCCTGCCCAAGAATGTTTCTGCTGATATTAAACCTGACCCGGAGGCATTTCGAAGGAGCCGACTTCCTCGCCAAAAAAATGACCTCAGCCTCCCTGGTTTGGAGCTTTTTTTTTTTTTTTTACCTTTTTAAAGCATTTTTCTCCCCCTCCTGCCTGCTGGGCGAGAGGCACCGATGGGGCCTCTCACCCCTGGCCCCGGCACCACCACCAAGCTGCATCCACGGTGCCAATCCCCCAGATTGGGGGGGGATATTTGCAGGTTTTAACCTGCAAATTCCAGTTTTAACCTGCAAATTCCAAGTTTTCCCCAGCAAAACCCCTGGCAGGAGTATTCAGAAGCCAAACCCGCTGCAAAAAACCCATCTTGCACCATCCTCCGGGCACTCCATGACCTGCAAAACTCATGTCCCTGATGAAAAAAGAGGGGGAAAAAAGCCCAAATAAAAAGCCAACCTTGCCTGGGATGTTTTCTGGAAGGGTTTTTGCAGGAGTTTCTTTAACACACTCCTCTGCATTTTTGCTTTTATTAACGCGGCGGCCTTCTGAGGCATCTGCGATGGTTTTGCAAGAGCTAAAACATCTCCTGAGTTAAAAATCCAGCCCCTCCGGCACCTCCATAGTGGGAAACGCTGAGGAGAAAGGAGGGAGATGTCGATTTAGAAAGGGAAATGCTGGATTTGGGTGTTTTCGGGTGGAATTGCTCCAGCTTTAGGTTTGTTGTTTTTTTTCTTAAATTAATATTTGCTGCCCTGGAGACACTGAGCTGATGGGGGCAGTTCAGAAAATAGAAATGCTTCTGCAAGAAGCAAACCTGTTGGATTGCCAGTCCCCAAAAGGCTGATGTTAGCAGTAAAATGCAAAATTTCCCCCTAAAAACCAGATGGGGAAATGCTTCTGCCAGTTTTCTCTGCTCAAAGTGGGGCATCGCCATCCCGGAGCTGTATCTGCACCCCACATCTGCATCCTGCACCCCACAGCCTGCATCCCACATCCCGCATCTGCATCCTGCATCCCGCATCTGCATCCTGCACCCCACGGCCTGCATCCCGCATGTGCATCCTGCATCCGCAGCCTGCATTCCGCATCTGCATCCTGCATCCCACATCTGCATCCTACATCCCACATCCCAGAGCCTGCATCTGCATCCCAAATCCTGCATCTGCACCGTTCATCCCACAGCCTGCACCCTGCACCTCCTGCAGCCGCATCCTGCTTTTGCATCCTGCACCCTGCATCCCACTTCTTGCATCCCACATCAGCCTCCCAAATCCTGCACCTGCACCCTGAGCCCTGCATCTGCATCCCACATCCTCCGCACGCACCCGCATCCTGCGCCCTCACCTGCACCCTGCCTCCCCATCCCGCTCCATCCCACATCCTGCGCCTGCAACCCACGTCCTGCGCCTGCATCCCGCATCTCCATCCCACCTCCCGCATCCACACCCCTGTCTGGGCCGTGAACCCTATAGCTGCCTCCTGGCTGCACCTCATCCCCATCATCCCCCCCAGCCACAGGACAAAAGCTTAATTGCAATTAAAATAATTTGCAAGGGCGGATCGATCCCATCCAGTCCTTCCTTCCAGCTCATTCCGGGTCCCATCCAGGCATTTCTCCGGAGCAGGTGTGATAAGGGAGAGCAGCGTTCCCAAACCAGCCTGCACAGGGATGAAGTGAGGAGATTTCCCCATCCACAGGGGCTCTGTTACCCTCCCCGAATCGCTGCCCTGACACATCTGGTGGGCAGATGTAGCCATGCGGACGGGCTCTGCCTCCCAGATGGGGGACGAGCTGCGAAATCTCTGTATGAGATTCAATAGCTATAATTTTTCCCTTGGAAATCTGCATTTCCCGACTTGTTGCACGCACTCCCCTTTTCCAGGGGTGCCACAAGATCCCTGGGCAGGGCTGGGGCTGCACCGTGATGCTCTGGGGCTGGAGCATCCCTTATCCTGCACCTCCATCCCATATCTGCACCCTAAATCCTGCTTCTGCATCCCATGTCCTTCATCTGCATCCCACCTCCTGTGTCCTGCATCCTGTATCCCACCTCTGCATCCTAAATTCTGCTTCCACATCACGTGTCCTGCATCTGCATCCCATCTCCTGTGTCCTACGTCCTGTATCCCACCTCTGCATCCTAAATTCTGCTTCCGCATCCCCTCTCCTGCATCTGCATCCCAAATCCCATCTCCTGCATCTGCATCCTAAATCCTCCCTCCCATGTCCTTCCTGCATCCTAAATCCTGCTTCTGTATCCCTTCTCGTGTCCTGCGTCTGGCACCCTGCATCTGCACCCTGAATCCTCCATCTCCCCCCAATTCCTGTGTCCCACCTCTGCATCTCCATGCTCCATCCTGCACCTACATCCTAAATCCTATGTTATGCCTCTGCATCCTGAATCCTCCATCCCGCATCTGCTTCCTGAACCCTCCATCCTGCATCCACAGCCCAAATCCTATATCCCATCTGCATCCTCCATCCCACATCCTGCATCTACATCCTCAATCCAACATCCCCCATCTGCATCCTGAATCCTCCATTCTATGCCTGCTTCCTAAATCCTCCATTCTGCATCCTGCATCTAAATCCTGTGTCCCAAATCTGCATCCTGCATCTCGCACCCTGAATCCTACGTCCCACATCTGCTTCCTGAACCCTGTGCCTACATCCCAAATCCTATATCCCATCTACATCCTAATTCCTCGTCCCTCATCTACACATCCTGCATTTATATCCTAAATCCTATGTCCCACTTCTGCATTCTGCATCCCGCATCTACATCCCAAATCCTACATCCCATATCTGCATCCTGAACCCTCCATCCTGCATCTATATCCTAAATCCTACGTCCCACCTCTGCATCCTGAATCATCCATCCCACATCCTGCATCTATATCCTAAATCCTACGTCCCACCTCCGCATCCCACATCTACATCCTGAATCCTACGTCCCACATCTGCATCCTAAATCCTCCATCCCAGATCCTGCACCTTCATCCTAAATACTGCATCCCACCTCTGCATCCTCCATCCTGCATCCTGCACCTCCATCCTAAATCCTGTGTTCCACCTCTGCATCCTCCATCCCGTATCCTCCATCTGCATCTAAATCCTATATCCCACAACTGCATCTTGAAGCCTACATCCTAAATCCTGCGTCCCACCTCTGCATCCTCCATCCCCCATCCTCCATCTACACCCTAAATCCTATATCCCACCTCCGCATCCTGAATCCTCCATCCCGCACCTGCATCCTAAATCCTGCATCCTACCTCCGCATCCTCCATCCCGCACCCTCCATCTCCATCCCAAACCCTCCATCCCAAACCCTCCATCCCACCTCTGCACCCTGACTCCTCCATCCCGCATCCTACATCTACCTCCTAAATCCTGCACCTACCTCCTAAATACAACATCCCCATCTACATCCTGAATCCTCCATCCCGCAACTGCATCCTAAATCCTCCATCCCACATCCTGCATCTACATCCTAAATCCTACGTCCCACCTCTGCATCCCGCATCCCGCATCTACATCCTAAATCCTATATCCCACAACTGCATCCTGAATCCTCCATCCCGCATTCTGCACCTACATCCTAAATCCTGCGTCACACCTCTGCATCCTGCATCCCGCATCTACATCCTAAATCCTGTATCCCACAACTGCATCCTAAATCCTCCATCCCGCATTCTGCACCTGCATCCTAAATCCTGCGACACACCTCTGCATCCTGCATCTACATCCTAAATCCTGTATCCCACAACTGCATCCTAAATCCTCCATCCCGTATCCTGCACCTACATCCTAAATCCTGCGACACACCTCTGCATCCTGCATCCCACATCCTGAATCCTATGTCCCACCTTTGCATCCTAAATCCTCCATCCTGCATCCTACATCTACATCCTAAATCCTGCGACACCCCTCTGCATCCTGCATCCCACATCCTGAATCCTATGTCCCACCTTTGCATCCTAAATCCTCCAGCCCGTATCCTGCACCTCCATCCTAAATCCTGCGACACCCCTCTGCATCCTGCATCCCACATCCTGAATCCTATGTCCCACCTTTGCATCCTAAATCCTCCAGCCCGTATCCTGCACCTCCATCCTAAATCCTGCGACACCCCTCTGCATCCTGCATCCCACATCCTGAATCCTATGTCCCACCTTTGCATCCTAAATCCTCCATCCCGTATCCTGCACCTACATCCTAAATCCTGCATCCCCCCTCTGTATCCTCCATCCTGCATCTACCTCCTAAATTCTATATCCCACATCTCCATCCTGAATCCTCCATCCCGCATCCCGCCATCTACATCCTGAATCCTGCATCCCACCTCTGCATCCTGAATCCTCCATCCCGCATCCCGCCATCTACATCCTAAATCCTGCATCCCACCTCTGTATCCTCCATCCTGCATCTACCTCCTAAATTCTATATCCCACATCTCCATCCTGAATCCTCCATCCCGCATCCCACATCTCCATCCTAAATCCTGTGTCCCACCTCTGCGTCCTCCATCCCGCATCCTCCATCTCCATCCCCCCTCTGCACCCGGACTCCTCCAACCCGCATCGCCTCTCCCCGCATCCCAAATCCTGGGACGCAGCAAGGAGCCCCAGGGATGGCAGAAGAACCTGCGCCCGGCCGCGGCACCATGAATTTGTGATGAGGTGGGGGGGGAAGCCGCCCCCGCCCGGCCCGCACCGGCGATAATGTTGGTTTAAGGCATTTTGCACGCTCCGGTGCCTCTCTGAGAGCGCCTTGTCCCCAGCGGGGCTGCACAATGGGCGCTTTCAGGGCCCCAGCTCCGCACAGCTCCCTTTTTTACCCAGAGAGATTTTAAAATAAACCCTTTATCCCCCGCCCCTCCTAGAATTTCCCCCTCAAACCCCAAAAGCAGAAAATAATCCCCCCTCCGGAGCAAAAAACGAGGAAAAAAAAAACCACCACAAAAATTGGGGTTGAAAATAATTCCCGTGGGATAATCGAGCCTGGTTAACGTGCGAGACCACGGTGGAGCGCGAGCTGTGCACGGCCTCTGCCGAAGCAACCTAGGGGGGGGTAAACGTGCCCCGTCACCCCCCCAAAATAACCTATTTTTGGCAGGAAAAAATAATTTGTTGCTAAATGGGAGGCTCTCGCAAAGGTGAGACCTACTCATGCAACGAGTTGTGTCCAGCCTCGCAACCGCCCCCCGAAAACCTGTTAATTCCCAAGGCATTCCCGAAGCTTTTATATTTTCTTTTCCCTTAGAAATATAAATTCCTGGGGGGAGTGAACCAGAAAACCCTGTATTCAGCTTAATTATCCCCCCTGGCTGCAATCTGTGATCTCTGGGACAATTAAAAGCGCTTAATCCTGGCTGAAAAGCAAACAAGGTCGGAGGCAGCGTCTTCCTGCTTCCCCCTCGCCCGCTGCCGGGGTCTCGCTCCCCGGCTGCAATATAAATATGCAATTAAAAAATCGTTGCTAATTGCTTCGCCAAAGGGGGGTTCCCACCAAAAAAAAAAAAAAAAGCCAGGGGAAGGGAAATTGAAAATACTTTAAGAAAAGGAGAAAACTAGTAAAAAGAG
The DNA here is from genome assembly GCA_013398915.1 of Dromas ardeola. Taxonomy (NCBI): domain Eukaryota; kingdom Metazoa; phylum Chordata; class Aves; order Charadriiformes; family Dromadidae; genus Dromas; species Dromas ardeola. The sequence goes on along the minus strand of VYZM01008501.1, from coordinate 6,260 downwards.
CGTTTTCCTCCCCAATAATTAAACGTTGAGGTGGCTGTTGTGGTTTGGGAAGAAATTGTGGTGCTCGATGTCTCAGAGTGAGGTTTTTTTGGGGGGATGCTCTTTTTTTGGTGGGGGGGGAGGAAGGGTGTGGGTTCTCCCCTCGGGGTTAATCCCCGGCTCTCCTCTCTCGCTCCAGCGCTAACAACCCCTGGCAGCTCTTGGCTCGTTAGCCCTTCCAAAAAGCAATTAAAGGGGTTGGAAAATGAGGGCAGCCGCTGCCCTGAGACAGGGCAGGAAGGGGGGGTAATGGGACGGGGTGGGGGCGGGTCAGCCCCCAAATCCTAGGGTGGTATAATGGGCTGGTTTAGGGCTGCACGGCTCAGCACAGACCCTGGAGTGGGATTTCTGCTGGCTGAGTGAAGCTGTGCCATCAGTAGGTTTCAGAGTGAACGAGCCCCGGGCTTGCTGAGACCCCAAGCAAAAAGGAAAAAAAAAAAAAAAATGTGGCATCACACACAAAACGCCCCCTAAAATAAGGGAAATGGGTGACATCGCAGTGCTGCAGAGCAGCTCCCGACACCTCTGGGGAGGTTTTTTGGCCACAAATCCCAAGGTTTGGGGCAAAATGCTGGTGCCAGCGTGGGGCTGGGCTGGACCAAGCAGGATTAATTGGGGTAACGAGGCAAAATGTAGCCGGTGCTCCTTTTTGGGGTGAAACTACGTTGGGTGTGGGGTGGGGGAATTGATCCCTAATTGCTATTTTTTATTTAATGCCGTTTTTAGTTGCTGGGCTGTGGAGCTCCCCAGGGCTCCCAGTCTGCATCGCCCCCTGCTCCCCCCCAGCACCCTGGATGCAGCCAGCGGCATCGCTTTGTCACCCCCAGGGCTTTATTGAAACTTTAAAACCTGAAGCACGCGGTCGGTCGCCTTCACGGCGTTCAGGGGCTGCCACGGGAGCCCCTGCCAGGAGGAAGAGGAGGAGGAGGAAGAGGAGGAGGAAGAGGAGGCAGGTGGGGTGCGGGGGGCTCAGGTCACGGGCAGCCAGACTTTCTGGGTGCTGACGATGTCGCTGAGCTTGCCCTTGATTTTCAGGAAATGCCTCTTGAACTCCAGGCCGTCGCCCTGTGCAGGGAGAGGCGGGGGGTTTCATCGACTTGCACCCACCTCACGTCACCTCCCACCCCCCTGCACCCACCACGTACTGCTTTGCACCCGCTGTGCGTCACCGTGCACTGCTTTCCACCCACCTTGCATGGCCCTGCATCACCTTGCATGGTCCTGCATCACCTCGCACCCAATCTTGCGTGGTCTTGCACCCACCTTGCATGGTTCTGCATCACCTTGCACCCAACCTTGCATGGTCCTGCATCACCTCACACCCACCTTACGTGCTCTTGCACCCACTCTGCACCCACCTTTCATGGTCTTACACCCACCTTGCATGGCCCTGCGTCACCTTGCACGGTCTTGCACCCACCTTGCACCCACCTCACATGGTCCTGCACGACCTCGCACCCACCTCATGTGGTCCTGCATCACCTCGCACCCACCTTGCACGGTCTTGCACCCACCTGACATGGTCCTGCACCACCTCACATGGTCCTGCATCACCTTGCACCCACCTCGCATGGTCCTGCATGACCTCGCACCCACCTCACGTGGTTCTGCATCACCTCGCACCCACCTTGCATGGTCCTGCATCACTTCATACCCAGCCTTGCACGGTTCTTCATCACTTTGCACCCACCTTGCACAGTCTTGCACCCACCTTGCATGGTCCTGCACCACCTTGCACCAACCTCGCATGGTCTTGCACCCACATCGCACCCACCTTGCATCGTCCTGCATCACCTTGGACCCACCTTGCAGGGTCTTGCAAGACCCTGCATCGCCTTGCCCTCATCGTGCCCCCACCACGCGCCCACCTGACCCCCCGCTCACCTTGGAGAGGCGAAAATCCACCAAAATCTTGGTCTCCATCTCCACCAGGTTCACCTTGAAGATGAGCTTGTTGTTCCTCCTGTCTGTGGTCGAGATGGTGACCTGCAAACCGGCAGCAAAGAGGGGGTGTCCCCAAATGATTTGCAGACGGAATGGCGTTGGGGGGGGTCCCACCCCTGATTTTACACCCCGATCCCGCACCCTGATCCCTACCTGATTGGTGCAGCTCTTCTTCCAGCCGTACCCCATCTTCTCACACACCTCCTTCAGGGCGCGGTACGAGCCATCGGCATCCAGTTTGGTGAAGAAGCGCGTCATCCGCTTCACCAGCCGCTGCCACGGGCTCTGCCAGCCCCCCCGCAAAAAACCATCAAAAGTTACCAATCCCGCAAAGTTGCAGCCGCAGCTCGGGAAAATCCAGGCTTTAAAGAAGAGGAATATTGCAGAGCTGCACCCCCTGATGGCAAACGCCGCCAGCTGCAGCGCCCGGATCCCGATGTTGCGCGGGGAATACTGCGAGGTTGCACCCCCAAATATTATAAATACTGCAAAAAGTTGCAAAGTTGCTCCCCAATATCCTAAATATTGCAAAGGTGCTTCTTAATCTTGTATATAGAATGCAGAGTTGCATCCCAAATACGATAAATAGTGCAGAGCTGGTCCCCGATGTTCTAAATCGGATGCAAAGCTGCATCCAAATACTGCAGAGCTGCACCCTGATATTGTAAATGCTGCACAGCTGCATCCTGAGATGACAAATATTGCAAAGCAACATCCCCAATACTGCAAAGTTGGTCCCTAATATTGTATATACTGCAAAGCTGCATCTCAAATATCGCAAGGTTGCATTGTGAGATGATAAACCTTGCAAAGCTGCATCCCAAGTACTGCAAAGTTGCATCCTGATACTAAAAATACTGCGAAGCTGCATGCCAAATACTGAAAAAGTTGTACCCTGAACACAAGGCTGCATCCTGAGATGATAAAACCTGGCAAAGCCACATCCACAGATGAAAAACCTGGCAAAGCCGCATCCCCAATATCGCAAAGTTGTATCCCGATATTATATATACTGCCAAGTTGCATCTCAAATGCTGCCAAGTTGCATCCTGAGATGACAAAACCTGGCAAAGCCGCATCCCCAATATGGCAAAGTTGCTCCCTGATACTATATATACTGCAAAGCTGCATCCAAATACTGCAACGCTGCATCCCGAGATGATAAAATCTGGCAAAGCCGCTTCCTGAGATGATAAGCCTTGCAAAACTGCACCCCCGATATTGCTCCCTGATATTATATATACTGCAAAGCTGCATCCAAATACTGCACAGTTGAATCCTGCGATGATAAACCTGGCAAAGCTGCATCCTGGGATGATAAAACCTGGCAAAGCCGCATCCCCAGATGAAAAACCTGGCAAAGCCGCATCCCCAATATCGCAAAGTTGCTCCCTACTGTTGTATGTACTGCAAACTTGCATCCAAATACTGCAAGGCTGCACCCCGAGACGATAAAACCTGGCAAAACTGCATCCTCAACATTGCAAAGTTGCTCCCTGATACTATAGATACTGTGAATTTGCATCCCAAATACCGCAAGGCTGCATCCCAAGATGATAAAAAATTGCAAAGCCACATCCCAAATACCACAAAGTTGCTCCCTGATATTATATATACTGCAAAGTTGCACCCCAAATACTGCACGGTTGCATCCCGGGATGATAAAACCTGGCAAAGCCGCGTCCCCAATATGGCAAAGTTGCTCCCTGATACTATATATACTGCAAAGCTGCATCCCAAATCCTGCAAAGCTGCATCCTGAGACGAAAAACCTGGCAAAGCCGCATCCCAGATATCGCAGAGTTGCTCCGTGATAGTATATGTACTGCCAAGTTGCACCCCAAACCCTGCACGGCTGCACCCAGAGATGATAAAACCGTGCAAAGCCGCATCCCCAGTACTGCCACGTCGCATCCCACTGTGACAAACGCTGTCCCCCCGGCACAAGGCCACCCTCAGGGTGCCCCCCACCCTGCCCAGCCCCCCCGTGCGGCACCTGGGAGCTGCCGGGGGTGCCGAGGAGCTGGCTGTTGAGCAGCATGTGCTCCGGGCAGGCAGGCTGCGAGAAGCTGATGCCCTGCACCAGGCGGTCAATGCTGGTGGCCCCGCTGTCCCACAGTGTTCCCCCAGTGCCAGGCTCCGGCTGCGACGTGGAGTAGCTGGATTTCTCCTCTCTGCAAGGCAAGGGGAGACACGGTGAGGGGGGATGTTAAGGATGGCAGTGGAAAGAAAGGGATCGGCAAGGATGGGGAAAGGGGAGATACGGCAATTGCAGCGCTTTGGGATTTTCTGGGGCGTGCACGGGGGTAAACACGGCCTTGTGCTTGCACCGCGCTGGTGGCCACCAAACCATCTCTGGGTGGAAAATGGGGAGAGCCCTGCAGCATGCAAAGCCCTGCAGCGTGCAAAGCGGCGTGCAAAGCCCTGCGGCATGGAAAGAACTGCAAAGTCCTGGAGTGTGCAAAGCCCTGTGGCGTGCAAAGCCCTGCCGTCTGCAAACTCCTGCGCCGTGCGAAGCCTTGGGGCGTGTGAAACCCTGCTGCACACAGAGCCCTGCGTCAGGCAAAGCCCTGCAGCGTACAAAGCCCAGCGGCACGCAAAGCCCTGTGTCGTGCAAACCCCTGCGTTGTGCAAAGCCGTGTGGCGGGCAAAATCTTGCAGCGTGCAAAGCCGTACATCGTGCAAAGCCCTGCATCATGCAAAGCCTTGCGGCGTGCAAAGCACTGCCGCATGCAGAGCCCAGCGTTGTGCGCAGCCCCGCGGTGTGCAAAGACCTGCGGTCTGCAAGTCCCTGCATCCAGCAAGGTCTTGGAGCACGCAAAGCCCCGTCGCACGCAATGAACTGCGAAGCGCAAAACCCTGCGGCGTGCAAACCCCCGTGTCGTGTAAACACCCGCAGGGCGCAAACGTGCCCGAAACCTCCTGCTGCCCCCAGACCCACCATCCCCAGCAGCATGGACATGCAGGGACACGGAGGGACATGCAGGGACACGGAGGGATGTGCAGGGACACGGAGGGACGCAGAGGGACGTGGAGGGACGCAGAGGGACGCACAAGGACATGGAGGGATGCGCAAGGGACACGGAGGGATGCACAGGGACATAGAGGGACATGGATGGACGCGCAGGGATGTGGAGGGATGCGCAGGGACACGGAGGGATGCACAGGGACATAGAGGGACATGGATGGACGCGGCAGGGACGCGGAGGGATGCGCAGGGACACGCAGGGACACACAGGGACGCAGAGGGATGCACAAGGACATGGATGGATGTGCAGGGATGCGCAGCGACACGGAGGGATGTGCATGGACACGGAGGGACATGGAGGGACACGCAGGGACATGGAGGGGGAGG
>VYZM01008500.1:173972-204651 GCA_013398915.1 Dromas ardeola | reverse complement strand
ATGACCTTTAAAGGTCCCTTTCATCTATGAGTCTATTAATCTACGAGTCTATTAATCTATTAATCTATGATTCTATGATTATTACCTTGTTCTTCAATGTAAATACAACCTTGAATAAAATGAGTTACTGAAAAGATGACACAATCAAATTCAGCTCAGTATCTTTTTCGATCTGTAAAACATCTTTGTAAAACACCTTTCAGGAGACTTTAGATGCATAACATAACAATTCTGCTTTAAAAATTACTTGAAAAGTACAAAGTGCAAATTCTGTGTTCATTTACTTCCAATCATCCAAATCAAACCTGCCAATTACAGCAGTATGGGATTTCTTCCCCCATCCATCTGAATTCTGCCCAAGTCTGCATTCTCCTGATTGAATATAAAGGTTGTGGACTTTTTTCTAATGGCATATAAAGTGTTAATCCTATATCCACCAAAAAGCCAGAAGATGCTACTGTGAAAACAGTGAGCAGATTGGGCTAGTCCGTCCAATTTTATCATACAAACTACTTTTAGGATTTGAAATGATTTACGGCAATGCCAGATAAAGACTTAAAAATTTTCACACCTATTTCTATTTGAATTTCAGATTCAGAAGTCCCTCTATGAATTTTCAACGATTGGTATTCAGATAGCTAGTGACCAGAATAGGACTGTATTAAAAAAACAGCCTTTATTTTAAATTCTTACTGTAGGCATTAATATAGTTCAGGTTGTTTTTTTATCTTAATTTAATATGCTATAGTGTATAGGAGACTTTCTATACAGTTTACAGGTTTTTGTAGTCTTTACCAAATGACAGATTATTCCAATATTACCTCACTAAACACATTTTTACTCTCCTACTTTATAATAGTATTTCTTTTTTTTTACAATCTAGAAAACGTTTTATTCTACTTTCTTCTGCAATTTATTTGTCAACATTTCAATTTAATCCAAGTATCACAGTAACAATGAGACCTCAGTACACTCCTGAATTACTGTATCTTTTAGATTTTATTCAAATAAGTCCTGAATTTCTCCTAATTCTGAGGACAAATTTCAGGGCAAATTGTAACCTATTAGCTCTTTTCTAAGTAATCATATTAGCCATGTGATGCCAAAATACACTTGTGGAAGCATTCATAACTTCATTCTAAGTTTTCTAGAGCACATATAATGTTAGCACCTTCACTGGATACTTTGTAGAATAATAATAATAGTGTCTCTAAACATAATCGCAACAGTGGGCAGATTTGACCTGAAATCAGCAGAGAATAATTGATACAGAATTCCCACAATGGAGATATTTATTTTAAGCATCATGAACTATTAAATGATGCAGTTGTTTAACATTAGCTGCACTTATTCTAAAAGATTTTCAGTCTAGCTCATGTCCTGTGCAGTATTCTCTTAGTTGCCAAATTTAACTGTCATGGCTTTCAGACAGATTTTACTCACCAAGAAGAGTCACTTATTTCAAACTTTCCTTAGGGTAACATTTAAAGCAACTGTCTTCAGTGATGCAAAAATTTGCACTAAGTTGTAAAGGGACATGTCACAGATCTAATTTTCTCACTCAGTTATATTGTCAGTTTGCCAGTCCTGTGATATTGTGTGTAATTTAAGAGAGGAGACAGGTGAAAGGGAAAAGGTACATTTCAAAAAGAAAATTTTGTGAGATGGGGAAAGATAAAGGGAGCGCAAACTAAAATGGAAGCAAAACAAGCAATGCAATATGAGGAGTGCTCTGAAATTCTTTAGCTTGCTGAGAAGCAGCAAAAACAGAAATTAAAAACTCCAGTCTGCAGTGCATTTTCAGATTATATTCGTTTTCTTTAAATTGGTTCACTATCCAAAGGAAAGATAAAAATCATTACCATTTCTATTGAGAAAGATTACAGTCGTTCCTTGTTGTTCCTACCAATGTTTTAAAATTGTAAGAGATAAATTAAAATTAGTAATATTTTTAGGATTCCTTTACACATCCCTGGTGAAGCAATGTCTATCAGAAGATTAGAAATATTATTTAGCCAGATTCCTACAATCTTCACTCCCAAGTGATATCATCTACAAGATTCTAAATTTCCACAAACTAGTCATACAGCAAAGGTATTTCATCACTAGACTTGCATCTTTTCCTCATTATTGTAGCTTATTCTAAAGGGAGGATTCACAATCTGGAGAAGGTAGATGGTCCCGTCACTGACAAAATCTTCTAGGATTTCATCTGAGAAAGGCAGTTTCTTTTTTTACGGCACAGCGTATAAGCAGCAGAGAGTCTTATATAGATGCAATGAGTCAACGTGCCAATAACCAAACTTCCTCAAGCCAAGGTCTTTAGCTGGTGTTCGGAGAGCTAGAACACAAAAGTTTCGGCTTCATTAGACTGTTGCAACTTCCACTCCAGAAGACACACAAGCATTGAACTAACATGAACTAGAGACTAATTGAATTTCATACACCAAAGGGTTCTTGCATGAGCCAATATGCATGTTCTCTTACAATTTTAATGTAATAAATACAGTCCATAAATCAGGTGAAGATAGAAAGTAGAGAACTGGCAGTGAAACTGAAGTGCCCTTACTTTCTGGCAGTTTGGCCTAATACCTGCTGTAGATGACCGGGTATGAATAAGCAGAAGGGAGTTCTTGTGTTAAAAGGAAAGAAAAAAATCCTGACCTATGTCTGCTGTTCAGCTTCCCATTCATTAAAAAAGCGGACTAAATGAAGAATCATTCTTTGCTCCTCCTCCCACTCAGCTTGATGTGGCACAAGCCTATATTCTTACTTCCATGAGTAGTCTCTGTACACTAACCTATGGTGTCAGGATGGAAATATGTCTGATAAGATTTTCCTCAGACTTGGTTTCTTGTGGGTTTTTGTTTGTTTGCTTGTTTGTTTTTTAACATACATATTGTTTATGCTTTATGTAGTTTGGCTGATTTTAGTACAGAAATAAAATTCTGTACTAAATATTGTAAAAAGGATCAAGTAGTTTCCAGAACAACCTTTCCATTCCACCAAGGAATGGCCTAGGGACTCTAATATACCAAAACAACACGTATCTTTGACTTAATGAATTCAGAATAGCTTTTATGTATTTGAAAGCTTTGGGTTTTGTCTGTTTAGTTTTGGGGTTTTTTAAAGGAAAAGTCCACACTAATCCTCATGCTTTCTGCATTAATGACAACAAAGAGGTGATTAAGAAGCAATTTTAGGTAATTTTTTTTCTGTTAACAAGATTTTTTTTATTATAGCTTACATATGTTTTCCTAAATTAGCCTAGTTATTAAGAAAATAACCATTAAAACAGCATTGGTTTTTTGCATATCCTAATGTACACTATACACAAAAAGCATTGCATTTTTTTAAATAAATGCAGAAAAGTATTAAGAATATTGATACTTAGTTCCTTCTGTCTGCTGAGGGAGGCCATCTGAAAAGACATTAAACGAGATTGTCTTTGTTTCCATCTGAAATCACTGTAACATGTAAATTGGTAAGAGCTGTGAAGATTTGCTACCTTTATTATATGTGCATTTTGTCCTCATGAATTTTCTAAAGTATGTGTATCTTTGGAAGAGGTATACTTAGGAGTAGCAACAAATATATCACAGACAATGAATGACAATGTCTGTCAGTCCAGGAAGTGGGAAATGTCAGCTAAGGTGGAGAGTATATATCAGAATTAAGGAATAAAAAACATTAAAGTAATATTTTAATAATCTCCAAAACAGTGATATCCATGATAATATAGTATTATTGTTAAATTTAATCCTGAGGAAGAGAAGACAGGGACAGAGAGAGAGTAGACATATTTTTCATATGTCTCAGGAAACTAGTGATGAACCTGAACCGATGCTATATCTAATATTATAAGATTTCAAACAATGAGGGATGAAAATTCCTTGGATCAATCCTGGCTTCACTTATATCACAGTGAGATCAGTGGGGCTATTAATGTGATAGATGCATAGACAAGCAAAGATGTATTGATCTTATGACCCCTACAGGGGTCGTCATGCAATTAAAGTTAGATCTGTGAGATAAGTGGCATATGTATAAACCCTTAAATGTAAGTCACATTTTTATTTGCCCATCAAATTCGTTCCTCCTTTTAAAAAAAAAATAAATTAAATTAAATTGTGTAAATTAAGTAAATTATGAAATCCATTATTCTAGACAACAGTATTCTCAAGAAAAATCCTATCTCAATACCAATTACTAAGTAAGGAAGNGCCAATAACCAAACTTCCTCAAGCCAAGGTCTTTAGCTGGTGTTCGGAGAGCTAGAACACAAAAGTTTCGGCTTCATTAGACTGTTGCAACTTCCACTCCAGAAGACACACAAGCATTGAACTAACATGAACTAGAGACTAATTGAATTTCATACACCAAAGGGTTCTTGCATGAGCCAATATGCATGTTCTCTTACAATTTTAATGTAATAAATACAGTCCATAAATCAGGTGAAGATAGAAAGTAGAGAACTGGCAGTGAAACTGAAGTGCCCTTACTTTCTGGCAGTTTGGCCTAATACCTGCTGTAGATGACCGGGTATGAATAAGCAGAAGGGAGTTCTTGTGTTAAAAGGAAAGAAAAAAATCCTGACCTATGTCTGCTGTTCAGCTTCCCATTCATTAAAAAAGCGGACTAAATGAAGAATCATTCTTTGCTCCTCCTCCCACTCAGCTTGATGTGGCACAAGCCTATATTCTTACTTCCATGAGTAGTCTCTGTACACTAACCTATGGTGTCAGGATGGAAATATGTCTGATAAGATTTTCCTCAGACTTGGTTTCTTGTGGGTTTTTGTTTGTTTGCTTGTTTGTTTTTTAACATACATATTGTTTATGCTTTATGTAGTTTGGCTGATTTTAGTACAGAAATAAAATTCTGTACTAAATATTGTAAAAAGGATCAAGTAGTTTCCAGAACAACCTTTCCATTCCACCAAGGAATGGCCTAGGGACTCTAATATACCAAAACAACACGTATCTTTGACTTAATGAATTCAGAATAGCTTTTATGTATTTGAAAGCTTTGGGTTTTGTCTGTTTAGTTTTGGGGTTTTTTAAAGGAAAAGTCCACACTAATCCTCATGCTTTCTGCATTAATGACAACAAAGAGGTGATTAAGAAGCAATTTTAGGTAATTTTTTTTCTGTTAACAAGATTTTTTTTATTATAGCTTACATATGTTTTCCTAAATTAGCCTAGTTATTAAGAAAATAACCATTAAAACAGCATTGGTTTTTTGCATATCCTAATGTACACTATACACAAAAAGCATTGCATTTTTTTAAATAAATGCAGAAAAGTATTAAGAATATTGATACTTAGTTCCTTCTGTCTGCTGAGGGAGGCCATCTGAAAAGACATTAAACGAGATTGTCTTTGTTTCCATCTGAAATCACTGTAACATGTAAATTGGTAAGAGCTGTGAAGATTTGCTACCTTTATTATATGTGCATTTTGTCCTCATGAATTTTCTAAAGTATGTGTATCTTTGGAAGAGGTATACTTAGGAGTAGCAACAAATATATCACAGACAATGAATGACAATGTCTGTCAGTCCAGGAAGTGGGAAATGTCAGCTAAGGTGGAGAGTATATATCAGAATTAAGGAATAAAAAACATTAAAGTAATATTTTAATAATCTCCAAAACAGTGATATCCATGATAATATAGTATTATTGTTAAATTTAATCCTGAGGAAGAGAAGACAGGGACAGAGAGAGAGTAGACATATTTTTCATATGTCTCAGGAAACTAGTGATGAACCTGAACCGATGCTATATCTAATATTATAAGATTTCAAACAATGAGGGATGAAAATTCCTTGGATCAATCCTGGCTTCACTTATATCACAGTGAGATCAGTGGGGCTATTAATGTGATAGATGCATAGACAAGCAAAGATGTATTGATCTTATGACCCCTACAGGGGTCGTCATGNCATCCCTGTCCAGATTCAATTCCACTGGGGCTTTAGCTTTGCTGACTTCATGCTTGGACAATGTTTATCTGTGAGATAAGTGGCATATGTATAAACCCTTAAATGTAAGTCACATTTTTATTTGCCCATCAAATTCGTTCCTCCTTTTAAAAAAAAAATAAATTAAATTAAATTGTGTAAATTAAGTAAATTATGAAATCCATTATTCTAGACAACAGTATTCTCAAGAAAAATCCTATCTCAATACCAATTACTAAGTAAGGAAGACATAGTTTAAATCATAACATACAATTACATTACGGAATGGCTGTGGTTGTAAGAGACCTCTGGAGGTCATCGTGTCCAACCCACCCATGCTCAAGCAGGGCCAGCTAAAGCCAGTTGTTGAGGGCCATGTCTAGACAGCTTTTGAATATCACTAAGGATGGAGAATCCACAACCTCTCTGCGCAACCTGTGCCAGCGCTCAGTCACCCTCACAGCGCAAAAGTGTTCCCTGATTTTCAGAGGAATCTCCTGCATTTCAGTTTGTGCCCATTGCCTCTTGTCACTGGGTACCACTGAAACGACCCTGACTCTGCCTTCTTTGCACCCTCCCTTCAGGTATGTATATGCATTAACAAGGTCTCCCCGAGCCTTCTCTCCTCTAGGGTAAAGAGTTCCAGCTCCCTCAGCCTCTCCTCATGTGTGAGGTGCTCCAGTCCATTAATCATCCTTATGGCCCTTCGCTGGACTCTCTCCAGTATGTCCATGTCTCTCTTGTGCTGGGGTGCCCAGAACGGGACACAGCACTCCAGGTGTGGCCCCAACAGTGCTGAGTAGAGGGGAAGGATCACCTCCCTTGACCTGCTGGCAATACTTTGCTTAGTGCAGCAAGGGCACATTGCTGGCTCACGTTCAACCTGGTGTCCAGCAGAACCACCAAGTCCTTTTTTTGCCAAGCAGCTTTCCAGCTGGTCATCCCCCAGCACATACAGGCGTGTGCGGTTGTTCCTCCCCAGGTGCAGGACTTTGCATTTGACCTTGTTGAACTTCATGAGGTTCCTGTCAGCCCGTTTCTCCAGCCTGTTGAGGTCACCCTGGATGGCAGCATGACCTATCAGCCACTCCTCCCAGTTTTGTGTCAGCTGCAAACTGGCTGAGGGTACACTCTGGCCCATCATCCAGATCATTAATGAAGATGTGAAACAGAACTGTACTGAATGTTAGTCCTTGGGATATACCACTAGGTACTGGCCTCCAACTAGACCTTGTGCCGCTGATCAGCACCCTCTGGACCTGGTCATTTAGCTAGTTTTCAGTTCACCTCACAGTCTGCTCATCCAGCTTCTCTATGAGGAGCTTATGGGAGACGGTATCAAAGAAGTCCAGGTAAACAATATCCACTGCTCTTCCTTCATCTTCCAGGACAGTCGCTTCATCACAGAAGGTTATCAAGTTGGTCATGCATGACTCCCCTTGGTGAACCAATGCTGACTACTCTTGATAATTTTCTTGTCCTTAATGTGCCTGGTAATGGATTTCTGGATTAGCTGCTCCGTCACTTATCTAGGGATTGAGGTGAGGCTGACAGGCCTGTAGTTTCCTGGGTCCTCCTTGCCCTTCTTGAAGATGGGGGTGACATTTTTTTTCCTTCAGTCTTTGTGTACTTATCCCAGTCACCATGATCAGTCAAAGATTATTGAGAGTGGCCTTGAAATCGATCTGCCAGCTCCCTCAGCGCTCATGGGTGCATCCCACTGGGGGCCATGGACTTATTAAGGTCCAGTTTCCTCAAGTATTCCCTACCGTTATCCTCTTCCACCAAGAATACATATTCCCTGCTCCAGCCTTTCCCCCTGGTCTCTGGGACCTGAGATTCCTGAAGGCTGGTCTTGCTAGTAAAGACTGAGGCAATGAAGGCATACAGTACTTCCATCTTTTCCATCTCCTGTGTAGCCAGGTCCTCTGTTTCGTTGAGCAATGGGCCCACATTACCCGTAGTCTTTCTTTTGTCTCCTATTTACTTATAGAAGCCCTTCTTTTTGTCTGACATCCCTGTCCAGATTCAATTCCACTGGGGCTTTAGCTTTGCTGACTTCATGCTTGGACAATGTTTCTGTATTCCTCCCAGGTTATCTGTCCTTGCTTCCACCCTCTGTATGCTTCCTTCTCGTGTTTGAGTTTGGCCAGGAGCTCCTTGTTCATCTACACAGACCTCCTGGCATTTTTGCCTGACTTCTTATTCATTGGGATGGAGCTCTCTTGAGCTTGGAGGATCCTTGGTGATCCTTAAATATTAACCAGCTTTTGTGGGCTTCTTTTCCCTCTAGGGCCTTTTCCCATAAGACTCTTCTGAGCAGACATTTGAAGAAGCCAAAATCTGCTCTCCTGAAGTCCAGGGCTGTGAGCTTGCTTTTCACCCTGCTCCCTCACCTCAGGATGCTGAACTCCACCATCTCATGGTCACTGCAGCCAAGGCTGCCTTTGACCTTCACATCCTCAATGAAGCCCTCCTTTTTGGTGAGTATGAGGTCCAGCACAGCACCTCTCCTTGCTGGCTGCTCAGTCACTTGGAGGAAGAAGTTATCATCAATACACTCCAGGAACCTCCTGGCTTGCTTATGCCCTGCTGTGTGGTTTCTCCAACAGATATCAGGGTGTTTGAAATCCCCCATGAGGATCAGAGCCTGTGAATGTGAGCCTGTTCCTATCTGTCTTTAGAGGGCATCATCCAATTGATCTTCCTGGTCAGGTGGCCTATAGCAGACACCCACTATAATGTCACGTTTGCCTGTCCTCTCTTTTATCCTAATCCATAAACTCTCCATTGGCTCCTGTTCCATTCCCCAGCAGAGCTCCATGCACTGTAGCTGCTCTCTCATATAAAGGGAGTCTTCCCTTTCTGTCCTCCCTAAAGAGCCTGTATCCCTCCATTGCCACACTCCAATCATGGGAGCCATCCCATCACATCTCCATAATCCCAACAAGAACGCAGCCCTGCAACTGTGTGCAGATCTCTAACTCATTGCATTTATTCCCCATATCACCTGCATTAGTATACAGGCAACTAAGAGGGGAATCCCAGCATGTTGAGTTCCTGGAGAGGGTTTGGGGGATTTATTCACAATGGTGCCTTGCAGATACTTTGTGAGCACCTCAATTACATAGGGAATTACAATTACATAGTGAAATTTAAATTAATTTAATCATGTTTGATTAAGACTGGGTAGGTAGTTATAATTGAAATTTAAATTACAACTTCTCTTACCAAAGCAGCGTATTTTATTCCTCTACCAGACTGTAGAATACCAAATTTACCAGATTTGGATATAAATCTTGGCACAAATCATATGGATCATTACACGTTACATGTGTACAAATACAAGTCAGCATCATCAACCCAGTGAACTGTATTCCTCAACTACTTTTACTGAAGACAGAAAGCCCATCCTGATCTTTACTGCTACAAATTAAGAACTGTACTGCATTGTAATTACTTTCCCTTGCAATGTTAATTGCTGTTTTCAAAAATGTGTTCTGTGTACTACATCACTGATGAAAAATTATTTTTAACTTATGTGAACTCTGGTAATCAGTTGATAGGCCCAATTAGTATTTCCATAGATCTTCTATGACATTTGCTGGTATGTGTAAGACATCAGAAGCACTCTTTACCTAATATCCCTTTTCTTAATTTCCAATAAAATCTATTATATTGGTTATGATGTTGGTGTTTGGGTTTTCTTTGTTGTTTTGTTGTGTTTTTTTAATCTCCTTGCTGTAGCATAAATTACTTCTTTATCCTTTATGCCAAAACCCTCTGTTCTTTTTGTTTTGCATATAGAACCACAAAGAGCTTTTGCATTCTCTTTTTTTCCAGAATTAAGCTAGTTTCATGATGCTTTAGGTTTTGCCTTGTGCACTCTTAGCTCCTACTTTCTTCTTTTGGCAGTAAAAAGAATTCTACACTATTCCTAGAAAACCTCCTAGTTCTCTTTAATTGTACACAGTTTTACATGGACTTGAAATAGTACTCCATGCTCCTTCAATGACTTTGTTTTCTACTGCATGTCATTATCCCTTCCTAGCAAATACATCAGTATTACTGAAATCGCTACCGTTATTCTTAAATGATAAGCCTTGATTAATCATGTGCAGCTCTTTTCAGTGTCACATCACTCAGTAGTCCTCTAGCTATTACATTTATTTTACTTGGCTTTTACTAGACAACGTACGACTCCTGACATATAGAGAATGGTCTGTCACATAACCTGACCTAACTAAAGGATAATTAAGCAATCAGTTTCCTTATCTTCCAACTGTATTATTTATATAGCAGAGTCATTATCCTTTTTGAATGACCTAAGAGTTCCTGATGATTGCTAAAGGTATTTCTAAGTCCTCTGAGGAATCCTCTGCAGAGCTGGCATCCTCAGGAGCATCACTGTGTAAGAATGTGGCCATATTCCTGCACAGTGGCTCTTAACAAGTGACAGTTATTTTTATATTACAAAAGGACTAGAGAGTTCTGTGAAATTTTGCAAGTAAAAAAAAATAACAATAATTTACAAAAGTCCTGTGTCTTTCCTGGCTCTGTCCCTTCATAGATGTATTTTTCTGCTATTTAGCTATATCCATTTAGCTTCTCCTGAAGCTCATATATTCTATTATTTATCACATTAATTTAGCATTTGAGTGAAAGTGACTTCCACTTCATTAAAAGTTTTCCTAAATTTTAGTAACATGGCCTGGAACACTGCGTTACCCTATCTATCTTTTCTCTTTCCTTCCACAAAATAGATTGTTTCATGACATTTCTTTAAATTCTTATTCTTTAAAGCGTAACATTTATATAGATCCCTCATTTCTTCTCCCTTTACTTCATCTCTTACACAATTGCATTAGTCATTTTTCTGTCAAAATTTAAAATATCAATATAATTTTTACCATTTAGTACTAAGCTAGATAATTTATAGTCATGATTGCCTAGGTAGTAGCAGTTGTTAATTATTCTATTCACTCCAAAATAATACTTCTTAAATACTTCTACTTCCTGAAGATACCATTTGTAGTGGAATTAGCAATAATAAACATGGAGACTCAGAATATTTAATTTATGCATATTTTACATCAAATGCCATACCTCAAAAAAGGGTATGCAAAAGTTCTCATTGGAAGATGGTATTCTTAATATAGAAGGAAGAAATCTTTATTGCTACTTTATGTCTCTGCATATCAAGTATAATTTATTCTACTAATCACTATATTGTAGCATATGTACCTCTAAATTATATATAATTACAAAAACCTATTAAAATTTTTTAGGAAGAAAACCCAGAAAAGCATTTTCATAGCATAAACCAGTTTCTAAATTAACTGGGAGGAAAGAGAGGTTGCTTCTTTACTCAGCTGTTTTTGGATGAGGAAGAGACCAAAGTATTCTGCATGATCCTCTCTACTGTATCATGCAGCCACTTTACAAAATACTCAGAATGGCAATCTTCAGAATTCTTCTACAAAGGAGGTTTTTTGGTTTTGGGTTTTTTTTTTGCCACCATAGTTTCACCCTAAAATATTTCAAATCATCAAGTCCAACATCTATTTCCAACCTTGCTGTCTTAACAAATGTAATTTGCTTGAGAATTATTAAGAAAGGACAACCATTCTTTGGGGAACAAAAATAAATCAGAAGTCACAAAAATATATGGTAAATAAATGACAGTATGATTACTCCATCTTTATATCAAGAGGAAACTTAATATGTTCGTGTCTTCCCACCACTGCTTTGAGATATGTATGTAGGCAAGTTGAAAGGAAAGGCAGGCTCCAAGGAATAAAAGTTTAGAAGCAGAGAGAGAACCTACACTTTTGCCTAAATAAAAATGACCCAAGAAAAGTTAATTCAGTGTGGGTCTGGATTGCATGTAAAACAATAATGTGAAATCCAGGTGGACTGAAATGGACTGAAGACCATAGATGTAGGAAACAGAAGAAAGGCACAGAGTACCAGTGTAAGCCGATATGAAGGAGCACAGCTTTTCTACCACTAGGAGAAGAGGAACAGAAGAGATGTAATTGAGCACAAAGGCTTTCTTCAATTTTTACATTTCCTTGGAAGCATCCAGAATTATTTCGCAGAGAAACTTTGTGTGCTGAGCCATCTGAAACTTACAGTGCAGGCAATGATCTTCACTACTATAGTTTTCAAAGATAAAATACCATATCATACTTCTTTCAACTTGTACTTTAAAATTTTCATAGAATCATAGAATAGTTTGGGTTGGAAGGGACCTTTAAAGGTCATCTAGTCCAACCTCCCCTGCAATGAGCAGGGACATCTTCAACTAGATCAGGTTGCTCAGAGACCCATCCAACCTAACACTGAATGTTTCCAGGGATGGAGCATCTCCCACCTCTCTGGGTAATCTGTTCCAGTGTCTCACCACCCTCACTGTAAACAAATTCTTCCTTATATCTAGCCTAAATCTCCCCTCTTTCAGTTTAAAGCCATTACCCTTGTTCTATCGCTACATTCCCCAATAAAGAGTCCCACTCCGTCCTTCCTGTAGGCCCCCTTTAGATACTGGAAGGCTGCTACTATAAGGTCTCCCTGGAGCCTTCTCTTCTCCAGGCTGAACAAATCCCAACACACTCAGCCTGTCTTCATAGGAGAGGTGCTCCAGCCCTCTGATCATCTTCGTGGCCCTCCTCTGGACCTGCTCCAACAGGTCCATGTCTTTCCTGTGCTGAGGACTCCAGACCGGGGTGCAGTACTCCAGGTGGGGTCTCATGAGAGCTGAGTAGAGGGGTAGAATCACCTCCCTCAACCTGCTAGCCACTCTTCTTTTGATGCAGCCCAGGATAAGGTTGACCTTCAGGGCTGCACGCACACAATGTTGGCTCATGTGAAGCTTTTCATCCACCAGTGCCCCCAAGTCCTTCTCCTCAAGGCTGCTCTCGATCCCTTCATCCCCCAGCCCTTATTGATATCAGGGGTTGCCCTGACCCAGGTGCAGGACCCTGCACTTGGCCTTGTTTGAACCTCATGATGTTCACATGGGCCCACTTCTTGAGCTTGTCCAAGTCCCTCTGGATGGCACCCCTACCTCAGGTATGTCAACTGCACCACTCAGCTTGGTGTTGTCAACAAACTTGCTGAGGGTGCACTCGATCCCACTGTTTCTGTCATCGATGAAGATATTAAACAGTACTGGTCCCAATATGGACTCCGAGGGACACCACTTATCACCAATCTCCATCTGAACATTGAGCTGCTGACCACTACTTTCTAGATTTCCAACCAATTCCTCATTCACTGAACAGTCCACTCATCAAATCCATATCTTTGCAATGTAGAGAGAGGGAGGTTGTGGGGAATGGTGTCAAAGGCCTTACAGAAGTCTAGACAGGCAACACCTGTAACTCTTCCCTTGTCCACTGATGTAGTCACTCCATTACAGAAAGCCACTAGGTTAGTCAGGCAGGACTTGGCCTTGGTAAACCATGCTGGCTGTCTCGAACCACCTCCCTGTCCTCCATGTGGTTTAGCATAGCTTCTAGGAGGTTCTGTCCCATGACCATTTCTATCTAGATGCTTGCATAGGGTCTGTTTGCATACGCTTTTTAGCATGCCAAGCCTGCTAATTATTCATTAATGCCTTTCTAAGTTGTTAGATGTGTTCAGACATGTAGGGTACCTTGCACCTGCATTTCAGGCAACTGGATGCTCTGTGAATTAGATCCTTGAAATGAAAACAAGACAGCTTCTCTTCTCAGACCTGAAGAGTGTATGAACTCATCTATGGTTGCACATTTAAAATTGCCACAGACCACAAAATTGTCAAATCAGAGGACATTCTTTTCCCTAACTGGTGCAATTCTCCTTTAACATTCTCAAGTAATAGCTTTTAAAAGACTCAGGAAATAGAAATAATTTAATTTGAGGAAATAACACTGATAAGTTGGACAATGATGTCTGTTTACTCCTGCACACAAGTCTTATTCTGTCTACCTGGGTCTTCAGATACATTGACTGTATATCCACGTACTGCCTCAAAACAGAAGGCACTGGAGGGTTTGAACGAACTTGCCTTTACAGACTTTTTGGTTCAGCTTATATTTAATTATCATCAAAGACAAAAACACTCTTATAAGAAAAATCAGCAGAAAGACATTTTAAAAGGGTAAACATCAATTTTTAACTTCTTAGAACTCTCTCCCTCATGGGTATTTTGTTGCAAGTCTCCGATTTTCCCTCAGTATTACTCCCGGCTCTTCCTTGTTATCTGTGTATATAGGACATTTAAAAGGTCATCTGCATCTGATTTTAAAAAAAATAAAAATCAAGAGGAACAAAAAAAAGCCCCTAAAGCATCAGCCTTTGAATTGCTGTTGAAGATATTGGCTTTTTATACATTTATCATTTCAAACAAGGTGTAGTTCAAATATTTTTAAAGCTCCATTTTGTATTATGTTTTTTTTTAATTCCTTGAGTGAATGAATGTATTGTGATGAAGTGGACTCCACTTCTCCTGAGCTGTGGCTTTGAATATAAATAATTTAATTTTTATCAGTTCTTGCCTTTTTGGAATATCTTTCTGTGACAAGCAGATACAATTTCAAATTTGAAAGAAAAAACTGAACGGGAAGGAACTGGAGAGTTCAGACTAAACTACTTCCCTGTTTCTTATACCATTTTGAAGCTTGATGCCATTTTAAGTGCAATGCATAATCAGATAGAAACTCTGAGTTTGGAAAGCACCCAAAAGAGCTATACCTCTTCTCTGTGAAGGCAGCAAAAAGCATCTTACCGGTGATTTTACACCTACTTGAAGGACGCCCATAACTTAGACCATCATCCCTCTAAATCTTCCAAACAACTGATGGACAATATTGCACTTTGTGCTTGCTCAGAGTACAACTGTCTGTTTTAGAAATTAGTTTCAAAATAACAGGTCACTGACATTGGCATTATTAAGGAAAAAAAAAAAAAAAAAAGTCAAGCATTTTAAAACAGTATTCTCAGAGACTGAGAAAGGCAGTGGCAGGAAACCTACCCGATGACTAGTAGGACCACAGTGACCACTCAGTCTCATTATCACTTGTCATCAAATTGATAAATGGCTTGCGCTCAAGTATCAGTGTGTAAAGGAAGTAAAATGGAAAAGCCAGATGATCTTCTTCCCTCTGGTACCAAAACTAGCAGATTTTCATTAAACCGTTCATACATTCCCACTGGCTTGCATTTACGTTGTGGCACTGAACACCCTTAGATGTAGC
The DNA here is from genome assembly GCA_013398915.1 of Dromas ardeola. Lineage (NCBI taxonomy): Eukaryota > Metazoa > Chordata > Aves > Charadriiformes > Dromadidae > Dromas > Dromas ardeola. The sequence goes on along the minus strand of VYZM01008500.1, from coordinate 189,448 downwards.
TTCCAGTTGCTTGACAGAAAAAGAGGAAACAATATTCAGCTACTAGACCCTACTCATATTTACATTAGTTTCCGAGTGGACTTGAAAAGTGTTTACATAAGGGGTAATCGCATGAAAGCAATTACATGGATGTAGAAAATCACGAAGTGAAACCCCCACACTGTTTTGGAAGTGTTATTTGTGAAGCACTCACAGCAGATTAAAATTAAGTATGAGCGTACCTTATGATTCTACAATACGGAGATCTAATGACACGTGGAAAAGGAAATAACAAAAAAAAATGTTTTAAAATACATTAAGCTAAGTATGTTACCATGTAGGATGCGGGTGCCCCGGTGCCGGCCATGGGGAGCTGCCGGGCGGCCCCTGTGTCGCCGGGCCGGACCCGCCCCGTGCCGGCCCCAGCCGGTTCCAGGCGGCTCCAAGGGCCCCAGCGCAGGGCACAGCTGAGCCCCTCAGCCACGGGCGGGCGCCGCGGGGAAGGGAAAGCCGGGGGCAGAAAGGGCGAAACGCCGCCCATGACATGTGACAGCAAATAGGAAATACATTTTTAGTGCTTTACCTCAGAAGTTAAACATACCCGTAGCAGTATGTAAAAGCTGTGCTTGAAATAGGAAGCTTTTAAATACCTGTGAAGGGTCACTTTGGTCAGGAAGAACTAGAGAGTTCATTTAATTGTCAATTGATTAGTAAATGTGTTCAGCGGAATTTAAGATCTATTTCAAGGAGCAGTTTCCTCTGCTTTGCACCTCCTACAAGAAATGGCATGCAGTTTTAGTTTGTTTTCCTTAAGGGGAAAAAATAATGATAACAACCTCCTCATGTTTTTCAGGATCTATTGCAGCCTCCATGCTTTGGATTTCAATTAAAGACCATTAACAGTGTCAAACTTTTAAATATAATATTATTTGTTTCTATGGCCTATAGAGGCCAAGGAGAAATAAGAATAGACTATCAAATTAGTGTTTGCTTGAAAGCTGATCAAATATAACTTTTAGTGTTGATATCCCACTTCATTCACTATAGCTCTTCCAGCTGCCATGACTTTTAAAATTATGCAAAGTATGTATAAAACTGTACCCACAGAAGCGAAAAAGATCCTGGGCCAAGCTTAGTGTTTAACTTCAAGCTATCGTCTACAAGCACATTTTCATGTGTCTACCTAAGACACATACCTAATATGTCTACCTAAGCAATTTATTATCTTCCAGTTCTTCCTTATGTGGCTTGTCTTGCTTCTCTATTTGGAGTCTTGCAGTCTCAGAGAGCAGTTTCTGTCTTCTTGGGACCATGGTTAACTTTGTTCACCAGGTCATCACTTGCCCTGTGACTCAAGGTCCTCAGGCAATTAGCTACACATCATGTCAGCCTGGAACTGGCACGGACTTCATTGCCAGTGAAGATCTAATGCAGATACAAACCTGGATCTCCCTCTTTTCACCATATCCGTTGGTAAAGAAGACATATCCATTTGATTACAACTAGATTAGCACTTTTAGCCAGATAGTTTTTTTCCCTAGCAGCACCCATACAGGCATTGGCATGCTCTGAGCTCTTTCCCTTGTGCCCAACTCATACAGTAATAAAAACATAGGACACGCTGCCTTTTAGTTCTGTCAAACCAGATCTTCTCTGCTAAGCTAAATTTGAATGACACCACCGTTACTTAGTCTACTTTTTCATCTTTTTCATTTTTTTTGTCTCATTTTGCTATCTTTGCCTATATCCTTCCTTCTTCCTTCCTTCCTTCCTGCCTTCCTTCCTCTCTTTCTATTTTTCTTTCTTTCTTTCTTTCTCTCTTTCTTTCTCTCTCTCTCTCTTTCTCTCTTTCTTTCTAATGTGTGTTCTATCTCCTCTAATGCTTCACTTGACAGTTTGAGCTACCACCATCTGATGAAGCCTTACTGGTTTTATGAAACATGTCTCTTGCAGTGCTAGGTGGTTCTGGTTGGATGAACAGTACTATTGAACCATAGAATCATAGAATTGTCTAGGTTGGAAGGGACGTTTCAGATAGTCTAGTCCAACCATCAATGTAACACTGACAAAAATTATCACTGAACCGTATCTCTAAGCACCATGTCTACCCATCTTTTAAATACCTTCAGGGCTGGTGACTCAACTGCTTCCCTGGGCAGCCTCTTGCAACACTTGATAACCCTTTCAGTGTAAAAAAAAAATTTCCTAATATCCAATCTAAACCTCCCCTGGTGCAACTTGAGGCCATTTCCTCTTGTCCTATCACTTGTTACTTGGGAGAAGAGACCGACCCCCACCTCTCTACAGCCTCCTTTCAGGTAGTTGTGGAGAGTGATAAGGGCTCCCCTCAACCTCCTTTTCTCCAGGCTAAACAACCCCAGCTCCCTCAGCAGCTCCTCATAAGACTTGCTCTCCAGACCCCTCACCAGCTTCTTGCCCTTCTCTGGACTCACTCCAGAACCTCAGTGTCTTTCTTGTAGTGAGGGGCCCAAAACTGGGCAGAATTTTGTGGGGCCTCACCAGTGCTGAGTACAGGGGGACGATCACTTCCCTAGTCCTACTCACCACACTATTCTTGACACAAGCCAGGATGTTGTTGGCCTTCTTGGCCACCTGGGCACACTGCTGGCTCATATTCAGCCAGCAGTCAACCAACACCCCCAGGTACTTTTCTGTCAGGAAGCTCTCCAGCCACTCTTCCCCAAGCTTGTAGCACTGCATGGAGTTGTTGTGACGCAAGTGCAGGACCCGGCACTTGGCCTTGTTGAACCTTATATCATTGGCCTCAGACCATCAATCCAGCCTGCCCAGATCCCTCTGTAGAGCCTTCCTACCCTCAAGCAGATCGACACTTCCACCTAACTTGGTGTTGTCTGCAAACTTATTGAGGGTGCACTCAATCCCCTTGTCCAGGGGGACAGAACATGGACTTTCAGGAAAAAGCATCTTTTTACCTCTGATATTGCCAAATTCTATGTAAAATATTTCTCATTGGATTATGGACTATATGAAGCAATACTAAGCAATATTAACAATATTAAGCAATATGAAGGAATACTAGCAATAGTAACGTAAACCAGTATATTAAATTCCAATACATATGCATTTAACTAGAGTATAAAAAACATCAGAGACTTCCATAGTTTACACCTTAATGACTGGGTGGTAAGCTGTCCTGGGTTCCATTCACACTTCTGTTACATATTACACTCTTGTTGAGGTGTCTAAAAGCAATGCCACTTTTTGGGATAGCTGTCTCTTAGCCTTTATCGAGTTAGGGATGTGTGATGCTCCTTCAGGTACCAGTTCTGTGGTATATCATCCACAGTGTCAATAGACACAGATCGTTACTAAAAGGAAAAGATAGGCTATGAACCAGTAACTGTTATTCTTGAAACTGTGTAATGTATGCATATGTTGCTAATACTTCAAGTCCTTTCCTCAGAATCCTGTCAGTGTTGGAGTTCTCGAACTGAGAGGATCTAAGTGAGGTTGACATGTTCTGCTCTGTACACCATCAAAGATAATGGGTGCACTTAGAAGCATGCAATTATGAGTACTGCCAGGATAATCCTTTTTGGTAGACGTTCTACTATGGCACACACCAAATTATATATAAATTTATGTGCAAATATATAATAAATTCTCTTTTGAGATACTGAAACCACTGCAGTGTAACTAAGAACTTCAGTCTCTCAAAGTACTAAAAAATTCATGTCAGTTGATCCTTTATGCAATGAAACTACTGTGATGAAAATTGCTGAAAAATGTCACTGTCTCAGAAAACAAAGCAGGAAAATTGTCTGCAAGAATGAAATAAATGGCAAGACCTGGTGAAATAATGAGGAAGGAAAATAAACTTTAATGTGGATGAAGAATTTATTCGTAAATTTGTTTTTGAATGAGTGTGGATTAAGACACTGTTGGCACACAGCAGTGTTTCCTTTAGGTGACAAGTATTAGAGTAAAATTTTGAGATTTCAAAGACAATTTTTTTTTCTGGATATACTCAAAATAAATCGAAGTTTTCCCAAACAAGTTTGAAAATGCATAATATTTTGTAATTGCACCACTTTATTTGAAAAATAAGAAATGGTCATTGAAACTATATACTAACAAAAAGAAATAAAAGTTATTAATCAGCTTTCCGTATAGAACAAAAGAGCATACATAGATTTTCTGCACAGAAAAAGACATAAAGGAAGTATTATCCATAACTCTAACACCAAATATGAATAAAATGGCTTTTCTGATATGAGGTTTGAGCTTCTTTTTGAACATCCCTGCATTGTTTCTCTGAAAGTGCAAAAAGTACCTGTTCTCAGAATTAGTGTCTTTTAGTATATTTTTGCAAAGATAGCTCAAAGATAAATTGTGTAATTCATATATAGATCTGTTTTCCTACACTGCTCTTTTTTATGGCTTCAACCTTTACTAGAAAGTACAGTTGTAATTATTATATGAGGTTCTGCATATAAGAAATTCATTTATATCATTTTGATTTCTACCCTCAAGATGCTGCATATTGCATGAAGGAAAAGATAAACTCCTCCTTTCTTATAATAATAAATACTGACCTGAAGCAACCAGTGACTGTCCATAATTCAGTCAATACGTACTTTGCCACCATTTCACAAGCATGGTTGACTTAAACATGGAACTCTTCAGCTGTTACTGCATTACGTATCCCATTCAATCATTAAACATCCTTTCCATCATATTATTATAGAATCATAACGTTATAGAATGGCTTGGGTTGGAAGGGACCTTAAACATCATCTAGTTCCAACCCCCCTGCCGTGGGCAGGGACACCTCCCACTAGATCAGGTGCTTAAAGTCCCATCCAACCTGGCCTTGAACACTTCCAGGGGTGGGGCATCCACACCTTCCCTAGGCACCTTGTTCCAGTGTCTCACCACCCTCAGAGTAAAGAATTTCTTCCTAATATCTAGTCTAAATCTCCCCTCTCTCAGTTTAAAACCGTTACCCCTCATCCTATCCCTACTCCCTGATAAAGAGTCCCTCTCCATCTTTTCTGTAGGCCCCTTTAGGTACCGAAAGGCTGCTAAAAGGTGTCTCTGGAGCCTTCTCTTCTCCAGGCTGAACCCTAACTCTCTCAGCCTGTCTTTATAGGAGAGATGCTCCAGCCCTCTGATCATCTTTGTGGCCCTCCTCTGGACCAGCTCCAACAGGTCCATGTTCTTCTGATGTTGGGGGCCCCAGAGCTAGATGCCATACTCCAGGTGGAGTTTCACAGGACCGGAGTAGATAGGCAGAATCACCCCCCTCAGCCTGCTAGCCACGCTTCTATTGATGCAGCCCAGGATACAGTTGCCTTTCTGGGCTGCAAGCAAACATCGCCTGCTCATGTTGAGCTTCTCATCAACCAACACCCCCAAGTCCTTCTCCTCAGGGCTACTCTCAAGCCATTCTCTGCCCAGCCTGTATTTGTGCTTGGGATTACCATGACCCAGCTGCAGGACCTTGCACTTGGCCTGGTTGAACTTCATGAGGTTTGCACGGGCCCACCTCTCAAGCCTGTCCAGGTCCCTCTAGATGGCATCCCTTCCCTCCAGCATGTCGACTGCACCACACAGCTTGGTGTCGTTGACAAACTTGCTGAGGGTGCACTCAATCCCATGGCCATGTCGCCAACAAAGATATTATATAGCACCACACCCAGTACTGACCCCTGAGGAGCTCTACTCATAGAGTACTATTCTAGTAGAACATTCTCAAGATGACTTAAGCAGTGAATAAATGAATGCATAAATTGCATTGTGAATTGTAAACACTAGTTTGAAGAGTAATGTGATATTCAACAGTTTTCTATCTCCCTTGACATATATATAGATGCAGGGTAAGAAACAAGAAAATATGTATCAATCATGAGCTCAGAAAGCAAGCAGACGTAAATCACAAATCCAGATGAGTAATGGTAGCCTCAGTTTTGTGATTTCTGCTGATTTTTTCACTGGCATGTTGGTCATCTAACTATTCTTGTCAATTTTAAAAATCACGCTTAATACTTATTTTTGACTGAAACCCCTCCATGACAAACATTCTCTCCTAGTCATGGAGTAGGAATCTTTGAGTTCTAACTTGTGCTCTTACTATATCACATAATTTCCAAACACCATCTCCAAACATGTAGCAGAGAAATTAACAGGAAGGTGGCATTTTATGTCATCCACCTATCCAAATAATTTTGTCTTTGGATAAAATCAGCTAAAAGGAAACATCCAGAAACGTTATGACTGTACAACCCAGATGGCCTCTGGAGAGGTGAGTGCAACACCAGGGAAAAGAGATAGCTACTATAAAGTTTATTTACTATGATTTTAATAATTAATCACTTTTTTCTAATAATTTCAGAACTTGGACTATCAGACTTAAAACATTAATTAGCATAACAATCAATTTTTAGCTCCACATATGTCTGTTTCCTTTTGTTTCCTTTGTGTAAAACTCTATCTGTGCAAATACAATGCCACGATACTCTTCATTTTGCATGTGTTTTTGAAGACAACTTTATATACTCAGGTTAATTTAAAATTTACTTGCTCAAATTAACAACTTTTTTGCTCTAAGCAGAGCAGAAAAAGGTGAAGGTGCAGTCTTAATTGCGTCTCAAGTTTCTTCTCAGTTCTGTACTCTTTATTTGCCATTTTACTTATCTTTACTTATCACTTCCCATTTGCAAACACTTGTTTTCTCTCAGCCAAAGTAGTTCAGTTTATTAACATCTCTCTCTCTTTCTAATGCAGAGGAGTTAATCTATAAAATTGTTAACGCTTTTCCTTCTAAAGAGTCTTTCTTCACTCATCATGGCTGGAAAAAAATTATTAAGTCACTCACACTTTATGATTTGGGGTCATAAATATTAAAAAATAATGCAATAAAAAAAGTAATAAGCAGGTTTCTGAAGGACCCTAAATAATTTGAAAATCAGGGTGCCCTGCAAAGCTATTTATTTCCCGGGACTTCTGGCAGCAATACACTTGCAAATACAATAAAACAGTGTTGTGATACTTTGACACTTCTTATTTTGTAGGCAAGGTCAATTTTCATTAGCTATCAGCCTGGCCTGGACTGAGGAACTGGCCTAGATAGTTTGGAACACTTGGAAGGCATGACTTTACACTTGATAAGTGTATGAAATAAATAGAAGAACTATTTACAAGGCTCTCAACATGCTTTGGAAATGCCTGTATCATTCAAATGCTAGTGCTAAAATTACAGACTCAGAGCAAAAAATAAAAAATGGGAACAAACAGACAGTTTACTCATTCATAAGCTTGCACTCTTAAATTTTTACTTAGTATTTACATTTCATAAATTTTAATACGCATTTCCTTTCTCAAACACCCCAGCATTCTTACTCCTTACAAGAAACGTTTTATAATCCCATGCACCAGTACGTGCTGGGGACCAATGGGCTAGGAAGCAGATTTGCAGAGGGACCTTGGGGTCCTCATGGACAGCAAGCTGGCCATAAGCCGGCAATGTGCCCTTGCAGCAAAAAAGGTCAACAGCACCCTGGGCTCCATTAGGAAAAACATCACCAGAAGATCAAGAGAGATGATCCTTCCTCTCTGCTCTTTCCTTGTGAGACATACCTGGAGTGCTGTGTCCAGTTCTGGGCTCCCTGGTAGAAAAGAGATATGGAGCTACAGCAGAGAGTTCAGCAAAAGGACACTAAGTTGATTAAGGGACCGGAGCATTTTTCATATGAGGGGAGGCTGAGAGAGCTGAGACTGTTCAGCCCAGAGATGAGAAGGTTCAGCAGGGACCTTATTAATGTACATAAATACCTTATGGGAAGGAGTGAGGGGGACAGACCCAGCCTCTTTTCAGTGGTGCCTCGTGACAGGACAAGAGGCAATAGACACAAACTGAAATACAGGAAATTTCTTGTAAATATAGAAACAAACTTTTTACTGAGTGGGTTGTCGGACACTTGAACAGGTTGCCCAGAGAGATTCTGGATTCTCCACCTTTGGACATATTTAAAATCTGACCGGACGTAGTCCTGAGCAAGGTCTGGCTCACCTTGCTTTGAGCAAGGGGGTTGGGCCTTACAACCTCCGCTATTTTCAACAAGTTATTTTCAATGAGTCAGTATTTCTCTGCAGTATTTTACAAGTTCAAAACCATGTAAAAAATTAAAATCCTGATTATAGAAAATGAAATTTCTGTGTTTATCACCAACCATTGGTGCTAACTTGTACCCATTACTATTGACACTAACTTCCACTTTCAACCAAACTACGATTTTGAATGAATTCCTTGTACCTGTTTGAATATTATTGTGGCATTATATTTTTCAATAAATCGCATGGAAAAACATAAACATAAAATGAAAACCATTTAAAGGACACTTCCGGTGTCCTTTATGTATGCATCTAGTATACTACACAGTCATATATGGAGTTCTGCTGACTTCTATTGTAGTTCACTTCCTAACCACCTCATTTCTATCACACGGTTGTTAATGAATTTTACTCACTGCAGTTTATTGAAATTCAGGGAGAGTTAAAGAGTATTTTTTTCTTCAAAATAGGTAACATTCTTCAAATATAAGCACAGAAAAAGAATGCATTATCTTGTATGAAACATGAAATATTCTAAGAGAAAGAGTTGAAAAATAATTTTATAATGAATTATAAAATACTATGTTTTGATACAGAAGAGCTACTGAGTGGGCTGCTGGTAGGGAGGATGTGCTAAAGCAAAAAAAATTGTCAAAAATGTCTTCATTTGTTTCATTCAAATATTTTTTAATAACTTTAACTAGCAACATTAATTTAGTGATTCTAGCAGAACAAACAATATATATAGCCTGGAAATCCGCTTCTTATGCATTAGAATGAAACATAGAAACTAGGGCTCTGTAGAAAGATAAGCGAATTTGACAACTATACAGAAAACTTAATGAGAAACCTACCTTGCCTACATACTGATAATCAGATCCTGTGTATTCCTCTAGAAGGAAAAACTGGTTCCACATCCAGCCTCGCTTCTGGCGGTGAATTGCTTTTCCATCATTCCCTGATGCACGTCCTCCAAAGCTTTTGGGTCTGAGATCAGGAGTCCTTCTGAAGAGCATTTCTGTATGGCAGGGATGCGGCAACCACATCCAGAGCAGCAGAAGTAACAGGACTTGCTGTATTGTCATAGTTCTCCACTGCTGATGCTCTTCAAGCTGGTCAGCAATGGAATCTACAGTTTTGTTTTTCTTGACTTGCTTTTTATGTCTCTAGTTGCTAATGCAGGCAAGCAGTTTCCAGCAACTCATCTCTGAACTGTACATTGTAACCAAACCCTGAAAGTAAACAGAGAGGAGACAATGTAAGTTGAAATGCATTCACTGCCTAGTGTCCAACATCCCTGCTGCTGTACCCTGCGGATACAAAACATTATGACATAGAAAGCAACCTGGTTAGGAATATAAAGGTTATCCAGATAGAGAGAACACTGTGAATATGTTTGGTAGCTGCTGTCAAAACACTTCCTAAGAAAGAGTGCCCTGAGATGATCAACTGTTTCCCCATTAAAACCTTTCAATTTAGAAACTTCGAAGAGTGTTCTTTATATAGACTGGGGGATTAATATTACTGAAACTTACACATTAAATGCTACTGCCTTTGCTTCAAAAGTTTTCCACCCGATTTGATTTACAAGAATTCCAGTGTTTTATTAATCTTACTATCAAGAGAACTGAAAAGCCAACACAAAGTAGTTTCAGAAATGAGGAAATGGTAAAACACCAGTTCTCCAGGGTATTTTAAATGGCAAAAGAGAACATCATATGCATCAGAAGAAATCCAACATGACAAGAAGCAAACTTTTAAATAGAAACAGTTCTTGAGATGATCTTGCAATAGAAATGCAAACTTAGCCTTAAAACGTAGGAAGTTTTAAAAAATGATGGCCTGTTTTGCAAGTATCCTGCAAAACTAGTTTTGGAAAGTACTGGAATTAATCTCGTTGTGGGAAGCGATATTGCAGAGAGAAGGCAAGCCTCTCCATCTTTGTTTTGTCTGCATTTCTTTTTTTGTTTTGCTTCGTTTTCTTTTAGTTTTTCCTTCTTCTGACAGAACCATGAGATGTTATTTCAGCAAGACAAGTTTAGCCAGGTTGTCTTCACTTTACTTCCGCCCCAGCATTTGAAGAGTAACACTTTTTGCTAGTGAGAGCATTTGGTAATGTTTTCCTTCAGTAAATCAAGAAAGCCTATGATTTGTCATCTAAATAGGGCATAGTTTCTGCAAATTTTAATCAGGGTAGTTTGGTATTTTTCAGCATGCCCACAGAAAATAAAATACATGGATGGTGGTTGCAGTTCCTTGTATTTTCTTCCACATGTGGCACAAAACTGAAGTGGTAAAAAGCTTGAGGTTTTTTTTCTCCTTTTTTTGATAGATAAGTAACATCCCACACAGAAATCCCATGTGTCCTCTGATTTAAATAATATTACACTATAGCTCTTTGTCATCTTAAGTATTTTTTTATTTCTCAAAGTAGAGTTATGTAAAACTTTCAGAAATTCTTTCTGTGTTTCAGTTTGATAGTGATGTGCTACTTAAGATATTTCCAGTAAGCCTGTGTTGATTAAGAGTTTGCAATAAAATGTCAGGGGTTTGGAGCGGAAAGCCTATGAAATGTAGTGATTTCCTACAGTTAAAAGGCTCCATGTGTGTGCATGCATGTGTGTCTGTGTTAATAACTGACAGATTCAGTTCAGGAACCAGCTTCTGTCTTCAGAGTTAAATTCTCTCAGGAGAATGTTTTCCCCTCTTCTCCAACATTTGGAAAACTGAAGAACTTCTCAAAGCTACTGCTTTCAAGGACTTTAGCCCCAAGCACCAAGACTGTTCTCAGTTCTTAGATGTTAATTTCCATTTGTCTAAACAAACGCCGGGTTATGTTTCATTTCATTTACCCCTTCTTCTTTTCTCCTAAAATTTTGACACTTACTTGATTTGTAAACTTTGAATACTACCCAGAACAATCTGTTCTAATATAAACCACTGCTAACATCTGCTGAATTATATCAGCATGTATAAACTGGAGATGTGGTCCTCCACCTTGGAAATTATTTATCACAACTCATACTTATGTTCTTTTGAAACAAAGGTGTACTGACTGAGGGAGGAGGGCAATGATTTATTCTCAGATACTTAGAAATGTTTCTTCTCAGAGACCACAGGAATTTGAAACTTGAAATTAGCTCTTCAGGTTACTATTAGTTTCCCTAAAAAAGGAAAGCTATTAGGGATTTTTGAAAAGGAGATGTAATATATTCTCTTTTTTTTGTTCTGGATTTTTTTTGGTCTTTTTTCACTTTCTTGTTGCCAACAGTATATATATTCCATTATTCACACATTATTATTTGATGTAGAAGTGTTGTTAAATGCCTCTTGGGAAATAATGTTTCAATATTAGGGGTTGTTATTGAATTTCCTTCTTGTTAAATTAGGTCAGCAGAATGAAAGCTCAGATGAAATTTGTTAAAGTTACAGAAGTAGCTAATGCACATGGACTTTGCAAGCATGGCTGCTTAATGGATGTACGTAACAGCAAGGTCTTTTCCCTCCTTTGAGACTCCTGTTGTAGTTTGGCTTCCTGCTTAAAATGTAATGAGTTTGATAGTAATCTACACTAAAGCAACAACATTTACCTTTAAAAATAAGCTAGCAAACAAGAAAAAACAGACTGAACCAATAAAAATTAAATAAAAAGCACTGAAATAAAGGGTGTTTGATGAGAATTAGATGAAGGAAACCTTTTAATATGTAAGTTCAGAAAATAGACAGAAGTCCCTGTAATACAGTGCATATTTGGGTTTTGTGTTTCCCTGCCAGAGCTGGAACAGTCAATGGATGAAGATAAATTTATCATCTGGTTTTTTAATTCCTTAGAAAACTAATTGGAAAATGTCTAAACTTTGGTGAAAATTTTATCTTAGAAGACAGTCTGAGAACTCAGCAGAATTGTAATAGTTTTGCTGGCTTCAAGTAAGTAGTTTTTTTTTGTTTTTTTTTTTTTTTTTAAGAAAAACAAAAAAAGACCAAAAAGACCCAAGCAAAAAATCCCCAAAACTTAAAGCTTTCTAAAAAATATTTAATATGTGCAAGTTTCCATATTTATGTGTAATATCCTTCTAAATTGCATTAAACTTACTAAAGAGGAACATTGTGCCCAACTCTGCCCTTGTTTATACAGGTTTTTGTTTTGGAATGATTTTTAATGAGTTTTCTTGGAACAATCTCTAGTATGGAGGAGATGGATCAGTCATCACTGAAGCTATTAATCATTTCACCATTAGCTTTCAGCTAACAATTTTAAAACAATTAGGCAGTTATCAATTTCCACAGTTTAATCACTTCTATATCACTCAGAACTTAGTGTCCTGTGCATTAAAGGTGTTTTAATGCAACTCCAACTGTATTCATGGGATTTCAAATATAATTTTTGCAAAATTTATAAAATATATTTTGTTTGCTCAGTCATGCAACCCCCTAAAAATACTAAAACATACTTCATACCATTTGAAATTCATGAGATTTAACAAACATATAAGATGGGCCATGAATACCTTTAACTGATGCACTTCACAGACTTCCATTTACTGGTTGCTACAGGAGGTTGGTCTTTTCCAGCTGAGATGTTCTTTCTTTAGTAAACGATTTCCTCTTTTTGTCTGTCTTTCTGCATTAATGTATATCTGCTTTTGGAACTCAGCAGAAATAAATTTAAAATAAAAAATGTAATATAGATCAAAAGCTTGTCTATTTCTTTTTGCTAATAAAAAAATTTTAGTAAACTACCTCTCTTGTGAAAAGCAAATTTGAAAAGCAAAAAATTTTACTTGTGATAGCTGCCATTTATGATTTTTATTCCATATTTAACCTTGGTCAAAATTGAACTGGATTTTAATTGTGTAACATTTTAAAAAGCATGTCTGTTTTCACCATTTCTGTTTCAGTTGGGAGCCATTGTCTATTCACTTATCTAATCTTATATTTCAGTCCTTTTGCTATGTTTGTACAAAGTAAAGATATTTTTGGAGCCAAAGATACTTCGTGACAAATTAGGTTAAAATACATTTGAATTTTATGAGAACAGTCTTTAATTTTATTACAATGGAGGACATTGGAACATATTTTGTTCTTGTTTTGTTCTTGCTCTGCAGAGTTGACGCCAATAGAGCTATTCTTATATACAACCATAATGAGAATCTTTACTTATTTTCTGCCTCATTTATTCAAATCTTCAGTCCCCGTCCAGCTATCTGTATAGAGCTACCACCACAGGCTGCAGACCCTCTTTCAAGGTGGCTACAGCCATCAGCCATGAGACACAATTGTTACCATTTTGTTACCATTGTTACCACAGGTAACTTGGTAAGGTGCCTTTCTATTTCATTTGAACTCTGACTCCTGGTTTATGATGTCATAAATTAAATTCAAAACTCTGGCTAGGTTTTGAAATAATAGGAGCTATTTTACAAGCTAGTAAAAATGGAAGTAGGAAGGCAGCTAAGTGTAGAAAAAGCTACATTTTCAATGAGCCTCAGAAGACCCTCCAGCTCAGCTAAGTTAGTTGTTTTAACTTATTTGCCATCTCTTTATCAAAACCAGAAATAAAATTCTAATGCTTTAGAGGACAGTATAATGAAGCAAGTACTTTAAACAGACACCTTTGCAAGAGACTCTTATTCAAAACATAAAAAAATATTTTCCTCTGGATGTATAACTTATAGGTGTAAGTTATCCCTTAAGGGAAAAAGAAGACAATACTTTTATAAAGTTTTTAAGAGTACTTGAAAGAAACAAATGAGCTCTTTCAAATTATCAATTCTTAATGGATTCTAATCTCATCATTCCTTGTATTATAGATTTATGTTCCTTGCTTTATCTATTATATCCCAATCAAGTTGCCTAAAGCTGTTCATAATTTAATTGCCTAGTTCTGAACTCAGGAGATAATTGTTAAATTGTCAATAAGATGCTTATTTCATAGCCTCCAGTGTAACACTTGCACACCGCAGTGACCACACTTCAAGTTATTAAATTATGACATGAATTTGCAAAGTAGTCAGCAATACTTTTGAACTTTAGAACTCAATCCTCTCTATGAAGGCCTGCAACCCTTGATCCACTTAGGAATTTGAATCAAGCATGCATAGTTTGATGCTAAACTGAAAAAAAGAACTAAGATTTCAGGAATTATATATTTTAATTAGTAATATTTCCCAATACATTTCCCAATCATCAAAACTACTTCACTCGAATGAGAAGTGAGAAGTTTTCATATTATTTTCATAGATCATGGGGAGAAACACTGAAAAACAAACAGAGGAAACAAAGGAAAAGGAAATACCGAGCATACAACTTTTGCTACAAAAGTATTATTTTAGACAACAGAGACATTACGTAGAAGCACACCTTATGTCTTATGTTTAAGCATATTTATATAGTACAAATCCTAATTGTTGTTAAAAAAAAAAAAGTTAACATGCACTGTACTGATTTCAAAGTTTAAAGATTCGGTCTGCTTCCACTGGTAGTTCAGTAAATGGGATATCCAAAAAATGGATAAAATAACACCAAGTGGACATTAAACTGAAGAGGAAGAAAGCCTTAACACTTCACTCCTCCCAGCTCCCTTGCTGTGGGGAACATTGTCCTCCTCCTGTAAAGATCTCTGGGTGCCTCACGTCAACCCTTCCATGTTCTTCTTAAGAAAGACTGAAATTAGTCTTAAGATATAGCAAGAAATTGAAAGGGTGAGCAGAACATCAGAGAAAAGGCAGAAGATATTAGTAAGTTATCTTGCATAACAATTTTGACTGTTTATTAATGAAGCTTTTCTGTATTAACTAGATTATTGTATACCTAACTATAATTCCTAGCTCTCTATATATGGTGAATTCACTTTTTCTCACAGCAAGACATTGAGAGTAGCGCACTATTACGGTAATTCTCCACTTAGACACTTAAATTTACCCTTGTCCTTAAAGTTTTGTGAGAGAAGTTATGCAAGCAGCAGTGACAAAGTGGTAGGTGACTTGTGGACATGCAAAAATTATTTAAATCTTTATAATCTCTGTACCCTGTGATGTCCACATAGCATTTCATTCCTTGCTGCATCTTATTCGACCTTCTAGATGACTCTTTCCTAACTGATTATATATACTAAGTTAATTTCCACAGGTCTTGGTAGCTACCCAGTATTTTTCTGCATAATTTGGATAAAAAATTAGAAAATTAATTTATTAAATTAATAGAGCACATACCCCCACTTCCCCAAATTAAAACACCCCAGAATTAAAATTCAAAATGTTCCCAAAAATTAAAGAAATCTGAAATGTGCAGGATATGATTTTTAAAAGAAAGACGTGTAAAGATCATAATAGGTTGTACAACATATGAATAAACTACCTAGACACAGTACTGGAGAAAATAATTGAAGAATAGGAGTATAATAA
>VYZM01008500.1:153583-173962 GCA_013398915.1 Dromas ardeola | reverse complement strand
CATCTTTAAAAAAAAGGGGGGGGGGGGGGGGGGCAAAGGGGATATGTGAACACGAATATTATTCTTAAGAAGTATGAAATAATCCTTCTTCTCCACTCAGCCTCATTTCAGAGTCTGTGTCCAGGTTTGAACATCACAGTACCAACATGTAAATAATCAGAAATTAAGCTAGCAATAAAATGTTTAAGAAAAAAGAGTTATTTTTTGAAGAAAAAACAACTATACCTATTTGCCTAGTCTACAGGAAGAAAAATTGATGAAGAATGTGGTAAGACCATAGTTTTCAGAAACTGTTGAAAATCAGAAATTATTCTCAATGCACACCACAGATAGTACAAGCAATTGACTTAAATCACAACAATGATGACTCCGGTTAAGCATTAAGAAAAACTTCCTAAATATTTGCGGTGTAGTCAGCAGATGAAATGAGATGTGACTGAAGGTTTGGAAGAAATGGGCTGCCTGCAGCTGGTGTGGCCAGAGCATTTCTCAAGATCTTTTCAAACTCTGTCCTATAGAACTCTATCCCATATTTTTCTATGTCATTATTTCTCCTCATTATGTCTTCCTACAGTTACCAGTCGCCACCCTATTCTCCTATATATGAAGAATATGTACTATTCATTCCAGCTCAACCCCATACTTTTCCATTTATCTGATTTCATCTCCAAAGCAGCTGTAGATTCACCATAGTGGATTGAAAGCAACTTCAATTCTGCTGCTTGCCCGCCAGCCTAGCATGCTTTTCCACGCCAAATGACACAGTCCTAGCCACACAGTTCCCTCCCATTTAGATAAGGCCTGTGCTAGTCCTCTGAGTCTTCCTCTGTAAGATTATGGAGTTGCATTTATCCCATCGATTATCTGCTACATTCTCTCAGATAGAGAACGAATCAAACTCTTTCCTTCTCAACCCTGAATTCATCCCATGTACTCCTTCCTAAATGATTATCCCCTTTGTGTTTAGCCTATGGCCACACAGCTTTCTAAAACATCCACACTCGATTATTAGGAGACTTTTTTCTGTTACAAAGAAGGTAGTTCTCTACTTCATCTATTAACAAACAAACAAACAAACAAACAAACAAACAAAACCCCAAACCACAAACCAGTTAAAGCTTTTGATTATACTTTCTTTTTCCTTCATTTCTTTCTTGGTTTATTTAATTAAAAAAGAAAAAACAAACAAACAAATAAACCAAAACCAAACAAACAACTAAAAACAACCAAAAAACACCTCTCACAATTTTAAAAATAAATCTGTTCTGATACTGAGCATGCACGATAGGGGAAGGGGGAAGTGAGTGATGGTGGAGAAGAGGGCAGTGACAGGTTCTGATAGGAAGCGTGAAAAAAAAAAAGATCCAGGATGGAAAAGTTCCAGTATGGAATAGGAGGAAAATAGTGATTTACCAAAGAAAGTAAATCTATTTGCATCTGTATAATATTGTAATTTAGACACAAGAGCATATGCTAAAGATATTTTGTTAACACCCCATTTTCTTTTTCTTATTAATTACATTCCATCTTTGACAGATCATGATTTTTCTGGAAATGAAAAGATCAGAAAATTCTGTCTGGATGTTGCCAAGAACCTGGGGACTTCATATTCTTTCTCCCTGTGCTGAAGGGTTTTCCTGAACAGGGTGAATTGTAATGAAGAATGCTGAACGGTTACAAAAAAGACATTCTTTTCCTTCAGGGCAGGTGGAATTTTAAATCTCCTAGTCTTTGCTATCCAATGCTTTCACCTGCCAGCAAACTCTAAGCCTTATTAGAGAAACAGAATAAGCACAGAAGCATGCTAAATATCTAAAAACTCACCATAATCTCATCAGGAGTTTGTATCTTCAGCTCAGGCTGAAATCTTACAGCCTCAGAGAGCAGAGGCAGTTCACTAAAGCATAAAGAATTGGGGCATTCAGAGACCATGCCTGCTTAGAAAACTGTGTAATTTAATAAAGTGTTCATTGATGTCTACACAGTGGCTCCTCAAACTTGTGCTAGGGCCTGTGCCTGCAGCATGGATAGTCCCATTCCTGCTAATTAGATGACAGCAGAAGAATTGCATTCTTTCTTTGCAGACAGGAAGAAATGGAAGTAACCATTTCTCATGGAACCTCACAGTTCATGTGTAGCAGAGGAACATATTTTAAGAAAGTTTGTTGAAGCATATGATTGCATTTCTCACATTCATTAGAATAAAAGTGTAAGTATTGAAAAATGCACCTTATTATTCACAAATCCCATGAATGTTATATTTGGCATTAAAAAATAAATCTTGAATGACAAGAAGGTGTATTTGCAATGCATTTGAAATTTATTAATATAAATATTTCTTAAAGTGCTTGGAGTTTCACCTTGTGTTCAATTCCTTTATAATTATTTTAGCATATTAAATACTCCTGCTACGGCTTTTTGTATTGTTCTCAGTTTATACAGTAAAATAAAAGTCCCTTTATGGGGTGACTGCAGTTTATTGGGCCAGGGTGACCTGAAATAATGTAAAAAAAAAAAAAAAATTAGGAAGTGGTAATATCATTTATTATACTGGTTTGCTATGGTTGGATAAAAGGATCATTTAGTGAGTCAGAATTATAAAGCTGTTTTAAACGTTAAACCATGACAAGAAACCTCTTAAGAATATACCACATATATGTATAGTGTCTAGTAATCTGTAGCCTTTTTTGCCTAACATTATACAATCAATAGTGCATTGCAACAAGATGAAGTGCTGTACATCAAGTATTCCGTTTAGCCAGTATACTATTTGATATTGCCTGTGCAATGTGGAACTATCAGTTGTACGATGTATGCATGATGATAAGAGGTAATTAGAAGATCACATCCTACTTTTTCCCAAATGGTCCTTCCTTTAAAACAGTACACAGCAGGCTGCAACTGACATCTTTTCTGAATTAATTTTACACCAGGATTAACTATAAAGACCTGCAATTCACATCATAAAAATTCTTTCCTGCATAGCTCAGTAATGAAAAGGATGTGTCTTGGCTACTTTTGAAAAGAGATATCTGCTCTTAAGTAGCACATCACCCTTACAATAAGGCATCATGTATGGGCACGATAAACTGCTGGTGGACATGGGTCAATTAGAAACTTTGGAGGTAAGGAAATTTTCTCTTAAGAATGCTTCTGTGTATTGTAAAACTCCACCATCACTGTAATTATACTGACATTCAGAGAGCTCTTCCAACTCCATAAACATCCTTTATACATATACTGGCACTGCTGTATAAGAATACAGAGGTAGACATTCATCAGAAAAATGAAATTATGCATATTCTGGCCCTGGGCTCCACACTTGTATCAAGACTGTTCTGAATGCCTCTTGCAATATCTGTATAGTTCTATGCTTTATACAATCTCTGTTACTGTCTCAGTCTTCAAGGTAAGAGAGATTAGGCCAACACAACAGATTCTATTGGACTAGCAACCTTAGTCGGAAAAGTCAGATAAACTTGTGGATTTCGGAAATAGTATCTGAGCAAATCTGATGATATTTAAGAACATGTTTGTGGTTGCTGGTTATACAGGGATGTATATGTTGATTTGCTGTTTTTCTATATGTTGTAGTTTAATGGTTATTTAATGTTTTTTTTTTTATATTGACCATAGCATCTGGGAAAATGGTAATAATACAGGACTATTACAGAGATAGTCTGAAGACAGTTACTGAATTTGTGGTGAAAGCCTATAAGGAAGTGCCTACTTTTCCCATCCAGATGTCATCTATGTGAACACTGCTTGACAAAACAAATACCTAAAAATTGTTATTTCAGGAAAATATCTATGTGCTGAAGACCACTTGTAATACCCACCTCAATAACGTGAAGAGGAACTCTTCCCACTCCTCTGAAGAAACAAATCACTGAATTCTACATGTGTTTTTTCCCCATCATGTAACACATTCCACACACTGTGCTGTACGTTTTTCTGATAGGTACATGGGTAGAAATCAGCAACCACTTTGCACTGGAATGAACTTGCACAGGTAATTGGTAAAGGACTACACACAGCCGTCACAGGAAACACACTTTTTTCAAAACAGTCATTCCATCTCTGATCTTTTACTCCCAATTTTCAAGGGAAACCAACAAAACACCTTTCAAAGATAAACCTGGAACAGAACTTCAAAACCCAGCTGGAAGCCAAAAAACAATGGATGCAAATGAGTTTCTGGTTTTATTGAACTTTATAATCTCTCTCCCTTCCTTTCTAACCTCTGTATGTCTGCAGGTTATAAACTACCTAACTCTCTCTTTCCTTTGAGAGCTAAAAATCTCTTTTTTTCTCTTCAGCACCCTTCTCATACCAATCTATTTAATTGGTGGCAAATATTTATATATATATGTGTGTATATATATATTTCTTTATAGAGTTCATGTAGTTGATAGCTATTTAATTAAAATTAGAGAAATTGTCCTCAACTTTTTTGTAGTCTTTAAGTCCACTTTTTCTACTTCAGACCTAAAAAAGGGCCTCTATGCCTGAAAGAATGTAATTTTTTTTTTTTTCCAAATACAGCCAGACAGGCTAATAAAATATTTTTACGTTTTTAAAAAAGCTATATCTCATCTGTAAGTCCTTGGATCAGTACAGTTACAGCAACACTAGTAGTCTTTACGGCATTCATTACTGCTTCACCCAAGATGCGGAGAAGGAATATACATTTTTCTATTACTCTACAGAACACAACAATAAAATATCATTCTATTATTCTATTCTGTTATTCTAGATAGATAATATAGATAAGAAACTCAGGCAAAGACAAAGTGATCACCTGAGATTACAGAGCAAGTATGTGA
The DNA here is from genome assembly GCA_013398915.1 of Dromas ardeola. Taxonomy (NCBI): domain Eukaryota; kingdom Metazoa; phylum Chordata; class Aves; order Charadriiformes; family Dromadidae; genus Dromas; species Dromas ardeola. The sequence continues at coordinate 169,136 of VYZM01008500.1, read as the reverse complement.
CAGGCAAGGAGACAAACTGCATCTTTTGAATTCTCAAAGTATAATACTGAGTGGTCTTTCATTTATCCTCTTCTGATAGGCTTCTCTTCTGCATCCTGTACTTATGTACCCTGTTTCAAGCTTGTTTGATGAGGTCATTAAGTTTATGAATAGTAATGGACTAATAGTAATATTAGTCAAATGAAATCATTCAGTTGCTCAGTGGAGGTGTGTGGGGTGTAGTAGACAAGAAAAAAAATAGTTAAGCTCCAACCTGTAGGATAAAGCTATGCTCTGGACAGGTATAAATACACTGAAATTATTATAGCTGTTTAACTCAAATAATAGAGCATTGACATAATTGAGTGTGGACTGATGAGCAACTAGAAAATGGAGTAACAAGCAGAATCTCGTTAGTCTGTAGGAAGACTAACAATGTTTTACAGAAGTTATCTATCTATACTATTATGTGAGAGAGGATGTGCAGATCAAGTGCCCATATGTCACTTTCAAATATGAATAAAATGAATTTAAAACTTGGTGCTGGCTGTCATTAAAGTTTGTGAGGCAACATATGAGAAGATGAAGTGGGTAACCTCTTAAAATATAAATGCCAAGGACTGATAAATAATAGGAGAATGAATCATACAATGTATAAGGAACTGTTAAAGATATATACAGGAGAGACATTGTTCTCCAGAAAGAAGTTGCTGAAAACTGAAATCACTGAAATAGTAAATGCTTCCTATGTACAGGTGACCAAAAACTGTCTGCTTTGCTGCCCTAAATGAAGAAGTTTGTCCTACATCATGGCATTAAGCCCATTAGGTGCTATGTGTAGGTTAAACATTGTAAAATACAAACTTTATAAATTGTTAACACAGGAGAGAAGGATATGTTTAAAAGGTAGGGGGGTTTTGGTGGTGTTGTTTTTTTTTCCCCCAGCATAATTTCTCTCCAAAGTGTGACTTCATTAACTCCAAAATCATTCACAAATTCAGTACAGATGGCAGCTAATCAGGCAGAGATGTTAACTGAGGCCATTCCTCTCCTGAAGACTGTTCTGATCACCAGGTCTTAGGATGTCTCACAGCCCCTCTCACTGAAATTATTCAACACTGTAGACTTTTTCATAGTTGATGAAACACAGAAAAAAAGGTAAGAGAGAATGACAGCTGCCCAGTAGTCATGCCACTCAAGAAGGCCTCAGAGGAAGAAAAATCAAAGCCAGGCAGAATATTATATTATAGTTGCTTCTAATTTGCATTCTGGCAATCTCTCACTGCTCTTGCCTTCTGCTCACAACACCAATTAGTATCTCTAGGAAGCAGACAAAAAACCTGAATAGAACAGTGCTTTCATCAATAATTTCCAAGGTGCTCACAAGTTTTGAAAACGTATTTTGAGACTTCAAATACCTAATTTTTCATGTAACAATCACAAAAAGGTCCAATTACCCATGAATTTCATGCTAACCTCATTCTATTTAGGGACTTGAAAACTGAAGGGCTCTAAACTTGTGGACATCTGAACAGATTGGTCATAATCCTTCTGACAGAAGAGATAGTCCTCCTTCTTTTCCCCCTCCCCACTAATATCACTCTGAAGAAATCATCCAACAGACTGTATTAAACTGTTTGACAGTACCTAACAGAATATAAACTGCATTGGGTACCATTGTTAAAATTTTGGGTTGTTTTTGTTTGTTTGTTTTTTTGTGACAGAATGGCATCGAGTACTATCTGCACAGTAAATTAACTTTATATTATAACATTCTGTAGTAAAAAGAATGAGGTTTCAATATCATTTGCAGATAACTCAAGAAATTTCATATACAATTTCTTTACTAGAGACAATTCAGACATTAAAAGGAATTTTCTACTTTTACTGTCGTCTTTTGGTATTTATAAAATAATGATTGGATGGTGAGAACTTAGGTAAGTATTACTTTGGTGACAGATGTTACCTTTATGTTCTTACAACAGTTTTTGGCCAACCACAGTTCTAAATTGCAACACCGGAATATAGTGAATTGGCAACTGGCAGGTAATACACATCAGCTGCAGTGCCTATCAGTGTATTATTTAAAACTAGCATCTGCTGGAGAGTTTTCATCCTTTTCTCTCAAAAGAAAGGAGAAATTCTCCTTTTGGAAAAAAAAAAAAAAAAAAGATTGAAGGAAAGGAATAAAATATTCATATAAGCAAAGCAATGGTCTGTAATTATTTTTTAAAATCATCAGGAACTAGGAATAACATAAAAAAGTAAAAATGAAAAAAAAGCAGGAGGAGTACAGACACAATTAGATTTTTTTGATAGATTTTAGTGTTACGGTGGTTTCTTTCTCATCTGAATTCTGTGAGATAATCTTAATTTCATGAAAGGCTTTGGAATCAAGATTACAAAACTGAAGCTCTTCGGACAGTAATGGCTTTACCACAAGTGCTATTTGAGAGGTGGTTGGATGGCTAACAAAGTTTTGAGTTATCCAGTTCTGGGTGCAGTTACTTGTTTGTTTTGTTTCTATGTATGTATGTATGTGTGCATGCATAAACTTTGCAGACATAGGGATACTTATTCAGCGAAGTATATAGTAGTGAGAATATTATATAAAGATAGAAAAATACGTGTTCTTAAGGGAAACCAAGAGAAAACAAAAAACATTCAAGACTTTGTTTTCCTTTTTATTTTATATTTTATTAATAATTCTGTTCAATAGTCTGTCTCAAGTAAACCCACTTCTATTCTGTTTCTCCAATAAGTCCCCTCTGATTAACTGCGCTGCATTTGTTCTTCTGGTTTTTTTAATTATTAATATTTTTTCTTCTTATGTATCACTATAGTCACAGATTCCTTTTACATGGCTGTTGGACATTCATAAAGTAGCAACTAATATTAACTATTCAACCAATAATGACCAGCCCTCCATGGCCCTTGTGTCACATCCAGTGAGATTATCTTTTACCTCTAGTCCAAACTGAAAATGCAAAGTTGCAAGGGCCTCTACTAGGTAGATTCTTTGCTTGTCCACACCATATTCGAAGTGGCACTGAGTCTTGCTAGTTCGCTTAAATGATTCTCCAACTGCACCCACAACTGACAAAAAATTAAATGCAATCACTGTATATGTTGTAATATTTAGCTAGCAAGCAAACAACTAAAACAGGCTGCAAGATGACTTAAGGATACTGTATTACAGTATCAAGGTAAATGTCATGGTTAAGTGAAAATGGATTCACGTGTTATAGGTTTATCCAATTCCTTCTTCTGTTAAACAACAAATAATTAAAATTATGTATTTCCACAAATACAGTTAGCTAGAAAATCAATAATTTTCCTGACTGATTCAGGTGTAGGATTACATTTATCGTCGTAAAACTCAATGATTTATATCAATATACCTGATATACTGTAAATTCTGTGATTTTACATAAGTAATTATTTTATGATGCATGAAGTATTAATAAAATTTTCCAATTATCTCTCTTCTTTTTTTTTTTATTTTATTTTGAATCTAAGATGAATAAATGACTATTATAATTGGAAACTAAATGTTTATAGTTTAATTATAACTGCAAGTCAATTAGGAATCAAAACATACTTCTGTGTGAAAAATGCTGTCTATTTGTATTTAATGTGACTGAATAACAGTTGTACAAGAGAAATACAAGACATCTAGTTTACTGGAATTCTTTATGTCTGTCAATTATTATCTAGTCTCTGTGTTTTGTTTCTTTTTAGAATTAGTGACTGCATCACAATATGCACAGCTAATAATTTAACTTTAGGTTTTTTTTAAAAAAACTGTCTCTTTTTTCAAGCCAGCAACAAATTATCGGTGATGAATGATGTATTGATCTTCGAAGCTTACAGCCTACAAAGCAATTTTTTCTACAAAAAGTTGTAAAGCGTTTTTATAGAGGCTTTTTTCTACCTTGTGCTATATTATACGAGACATTTTAATATATTTTCTGAATGAGTGATGCTGTCTTAGGCAATATGTACACATTTTTCTCTACAGAATACTCTTCTGTAAACTTAACAAAGGTCTAGAACAGGAAGTAAAGAGAAATCTCTCTTGTAAAGATCACAAATAGGTACCCACAAGGAGACTGCAGAAAAATAATTCTCTAATTCCAAGAGTCAACAGTGTACTCAGACAAAGTGTCTACTCAGTGATAAACAGACTTCCATCCCATCCTATCCTTATAACTGAAAAATGATGATGTAAATACCAACTAGTTCCCTGAGAAAACTGCCTTGAACATAGGTGTTATTCTTAGGACAACAGGAATTTGCTAGCTTTCCCATATTTAAAAGCAAACCCCTTCAAATCTGCGTATGTGAAATATATGTAGATATACGTGGCATATAACTAAGATATTTTACATAGAATTTCTTGACACTATAAACTAATAGCTTGGACAGACACAAAATACTTCTGTAAAACAATTAATACTTCAAAATATTCACTCAGCTGTGGCAAAAAGCAAATAAATCTCACCACTTAATCCCACTAGATGCGTAACAACAATAAACTATAATGCCTCAATTCATTTCCCCGTTGTACTGCTTTTGGCTGGGATAGAGTTAATTTTCTTCACAGTAGTTCATATGGTGCTGTGTTGTGGATTTGTGACTAAAACAGCGTTGATAACACAGAGATGTTTTACCCATTGCTGAGCAGTGCTTACACAACGTCAAGGCCTTTTCTGTTTCTCACACCGGCCACCAGTGGGTAGGCTGGGGGTGCACAAGAAGCTGGGAGCTGACACAGCTGGGACAGGTGACCCCAACTGACCAGAGGGGTATCCCACATCATATGATGCTGTGCTTATCAAGAAAAGCTGGGGGAAAGAAGGAGGAACAGGGAACATTCAGAATTATGGCATTTGTCTTCCCAAGTAACCCTTTCCAGGAGCCCTGCTTTCCTGGAAATGGGTAAACATCTGCCTGCCCATGTGAAGCAGTGAATGAATTCCTCATTTTGTTTTGTTTGTGAGTGCAGCTTTTGCTTTCCCTGTTAAGATGCGTTCATGAGTTTTCTCACTTTTATCCTTCCCTTTCTCTCCTTCATCCCATTTACAGGGGGAGTGAGGGAGCAGCTATGTGGTGGTGCGTAGCTGTCTACCAGAGTTAACCCATCCATTTTTTTCTCACAGAAAGCTATCTTAAATAAAGGTAATCTTTCAGGATACCAGCACCAGATGACCTGTACATTTTTACCAACAGATTCCTTCAAATCACTTGCAGAAAGGGAAGCACTATAGAAGATCACAGAACTATTTTTGATAGACTGTCCTTACTATTCTTGGGTTGCAAAGTCATCAGGAAAATCTGAATCTCACATCTTCTACTAACACTATTGTCTAAAAACTGTCTAGGAAATAAATCCACAAAGATACAGATGCAGTATACTCAGATACCTTCTGCGAAAACATATTCTGGGAACTGTCAATATAGGAAATGTTGACCATCTGTGATCAAAATCACTCCTGGGGAAGCAAATCAATTTCTGTCTAAAGCATACCGTGACTTCACTAGTAGCTAAAGAATTACTGTTTTATCCAATCTGCCTTGATATTTTTACAGAACGGTGTCCAGCTTCTCACTTCTGGAAGGCTTCTGTCAGGCTGAATCTCTGTCATACTGCTACAAACATTATTTGTTGCACCTGCCAAGAAATATGTATGGACCCAATGCTACTGTCAGCATGGGAAGAAAGAATGCTGAACATTTAAATCTTCCTATTCTTGTTTATAGCTTGCTTTACAGCAAAGGAAGCAATTACAAGAAGTTTAGGGCTTTAGACAAACATCGGAGGAAGTTACTTGAGATCCTACATCCATTCATTAAAGTCCAAAAAGAACAATGGTTCCAAACTGAAAGTAAAAATGATTCTTAACAGGCTGTAAAGGTCACATAAATTAAGTGGTAACACATCCCATTGACTGTTTGTTTTTTTTTCCTTATGACTCCTCCTGATCACTTTTGCAATTTCCATCCAATGTCATTCATGAGTTATTTGCTGTAGCCTATATTTTGAACATGGATTTCCATTGGTATGTTGACAGGTATCCCTTCTTTTCCTAACATTTTCTTTTTATCCCTTTTCTTTTATCCCTGGTGTTTCTTTTACTTCTCTTCCAAACACTTTTTTGGCAGGCATAAGAATCTAACATCAGTGAAAGTGTTATATTTATGTTACTACAAGAATGTCAAGGATCTGTTCTCAGTTTCAGCAACAAAAAGCCAGCTATTTAAGTGACTGAAGTGTACTTGCTGAAGATATTCACCGGTGTCACTCAGAGCACAATGTGACATATATTTAAATTGTATATTACCATATTTAAAGAAATTATGGGCATTTTTTCCTAAGTGATGAGAAGCACAGAACTACAATGCTATTACATATATAGATACACATTAGCAAAACTTAGAGAACAGGTCAAGCAATTATTTCCTCCCTCCCCTTTAAACACTATTATAAAGTAAAATATATATGTATAGTCTCTAATAACTGTTATATGAGCGAAGATCGAAGAACTCAAGTGTGAATTTTTCCTGCGCCTATGAACAAACCTTCCAATTTGCAATGTCTTCATCACATTACTCAGTGCAACTCTTTAAGAAAGACAGCTGTATGATAATGAAGGAAAAAAACCACACAACACAACCAAAACCACAATGAACACACTAGCTCTAGAAGACAGACATGTGTTTAAAAAATGTCCATACACTGAATATTGATATAAAGTCAGTTTCACACTGTTGAAAGTTTTACACCTTTCTGGCAACTTGTGAGGTAAGACATCAAACACCACCTAACAGGCAACGAGGTCAGCAAGAAGTCATGACACAGAGTAACTAGATCACAGCAGCAGCACTGCTGCTGTCATTCCCATCCTCAGTCCTGACAGATGCTGCACGTGTGTCCTTTCTTCTGGTCTGCAATTGGGGAGCAGCCTCTTCAAAGCCTCTGTACCCCAGTGTTTTTCCAAATCCTGTTACATAACCTTTTCCAATTAATTTGGAAACTTTCTCCCCCAAAAGTTGTATTTATGCAAATTGCTGAGGTCTGTTACAAATGCTCATCCATGCCTAGGTACGCAAGTTTTGTCCACAGTATCAGCATCTGTAACAACCTCTTACTCTTTCGCAAGCTCCTTTTATTCATTATCATTTAGAGAACCTTCTCATTAGGAAGGAAACATTAATTCTCTAGAATAATATTCTGGAAATAAATTCATGTCTGATGGTGTCACCTGGACTGCTTTGGCTTCCTCACTTAGGGGACATTTTTCATTAAGCTATTACATAAAGATGAATTCTTTCTTACGGGACCTGGAGGGAAATAAGGAAGGGATATTCAGTTACTAACTCAGTAAAATGGATTTTAAAGTAGGATGAAACATGGGTATGCTAACATAAACATGTAATTTAGGTATAAACAGAAAATACCTAGAAACTAGTCTAAGGGCAAGTCAGATAAAAAGAACAGGTGACAGCAAGTCAGAAAGGATGAAGAAGGTACTGCATTAGTCATCTGTCAAACATCTTTGACATCTGTACATTAATACAAAAAGCACAGTGAGAAAACCTAGAAAGTCTTGAAGTCTTTTGTTTTAAAATTTGAAAATCATATAATTAGCATAATAGAGAGCTGGTGACGTATCCCATAGGACTGGAAGATTATGATAATATTATGTGCAGGAAAGACAGGAAGACCAAAGGCGGAGGTAGCTTTTGAAAGAAACTATAAGGCACAAACAAAAGCTTTTCTAGTGCAAAAGTGGATAGGAAATGCAGTAAAGAACATACTTTGGCTAAGCCACTGTCATTTCATTCAAAACCTAGGGAAGCAAGCATGCCAAAAATATAAATATATTGCATTGCTAAATATGAGTATAAAGGAGTATCAGGCAAAAAAACAGGTAACATGGACAAAGTTGAGGCACAAAATCAGAAGTCATAAATCTAGGATGAAATAATTCCGTAAAAACATTAGCAACAGGAACAAGATTTAAAACTTTGGTTCAACAGTCAATGGAGAAACAGTGCTTTTACAGGTAGAATGAAGGAAGTTGGAGAATGCAGTGTCTTTTCTGAGCAGCATTGTTTCTAAAAGTAAATTTAGGGCAGGCAGCTAATACAATTAATATTGGCAGCAAGATGTTATGATATCAACATTAAACAGGAAAAAGTCAGGATAAAGATGAACTGAAGAACTTAGATGAGAATGTCCAGCCTTTGCAATCTCATTAGCTGTGTAACAAACTGGGTTTGCAACAAAGAGCCATGAGACACTGGAGAAATCCATAAACAATTCCTACATGGGAAGTGATGTGAACTCCTCCTGAAGGGGGTGGAACAACACTGGACAAGGTGTGCAGCTATAAGCATGGCAACCCAGTTATGTTAAGTTATGGGACTCTTCTTTCAGTGACAAGACATTCAGAAAACTCAGCAACCAGGTATCAGCACGTTCATGTGTTGATAAAATAAAACCACCTCAGCAAAGGAATCAAGCATGCTCAAGGACCACATACTGTTCACTGCAAATTACGGGTTTTTAAACCACTGGGCCTAATGAATTTATTAGAACAGAACACAAATTGGCTGAAGCAGTTTCAGAATAATTAGTCATTCTCTTATTTAAAAATATATTTTCCACTCCAATTCCACCACAAATTCTTTCTATAATTGACTAATTATCATGCCTTGTGGACAGAGAAAAACCAGTAAATGTCAACCATCTTAATGCTAGTGAGGCAAACAGATCGCAGTATGATTTAACAGCATCATCTGGATCCAAAAAAGAAACTGATACATAAGGAGGACTACTACCTATAAGAAAAATAAAGTGTATCTTCTCTACTCAGGCAACAATGGGAGGGACTCAGATAAAACAATAAATCCATTTTTGAACACCACACCTTAAGAGAGGCATGGAGAAGTCAGGGTAAAAGATGAATCGTCATGACTGTCCTGGCACAAGTGAAGAAACTGGTGCCACGAGGTTATAACAGAAAAGCGTGTGGGAGGGAAACAAGTTACAACGTTCAAATATGTAAGACTTCTGTAAAAGAGACAGAGGATAATCTGTTATCCCTATTTACTGAACATGACAAGAAGTAATGGTTGAGATGATTTGCAGCTGGGAAAAAACACACAAAACTCAGCCCAGCGAATGAATTTTTTTGTAACTTTAATGATAATTACATCTACAGACAGAACTAGCACACATTTACATAGTACAATTTGTCTCTTAAGACTGTCTTGGAGATTAACTTCCTTTTCCACCTCTACCCATCCTTAATCTTGCAAGTGCTATACCCAGAAGACCAACCCTGAACTTTATTTTATTTATGCTGAAAAATGTAATAAAAGGCTGTTATATAATACATACTTTCAAATATCTTTCACTTCCACACAGTAATGAACAAAGTAGGAGAACCAAATTTTTTGAGCCAATCTTGATCATACAGACCATATTTTGTGAAATAAAAAATAATAAAAAGGTCTGCTAACCCAGATTCAACATAAAATAAGTAGTATTTACAGGCTGGCTTCCACAGCCCTCGAGGGATTAAACAGAATTTGAAAAACTAAATGCCTGCTCATATTTTGTTTAGTAGTAGCTCACCCTACATTTGCTTTTTTAGAGTTGTCACTTTAGACTACTTGATTTTCAGAAGTACCTTTTAACATCACTGGAAACAGGAAGCATAGCCCAAGGGGCTGAACACACAATGGTTAATGCTTATATACCCGCTGTGTCTTCAAGGAAAGGAAGATGGAATGATTCCAAATATGCAGAAGAAATGCTGTCTGAAAGAGGAAAAATAGTATGAAAACTGCAATCACATCACTATTAAGGATGACCTGTCTCCAATATAATGTTTAATTCTTTTAGATATTTCAGCCATTTCAAATCACACTTAGCTTTAATATGATACGTCATTTATCAACAAACATAAAACATTAGGTTTCCAAAGAGATTGTGGTGGGAAGAAGCAGAAGAAACAAATCAGTATTTTTTAATTTAGAGAAAAATCCTAAAAAAAATAATAACATAATAATAAACCCAAAACAAACATTTTGTTAAATTGGCAACCAATCAGCCTTGAAAGGTCCCAGGAAGTTATCTTCCTTTTCCCATATTTATTTTATTGTATATTTTCATGGTTTTTTTTTACTTAAGCGTATGAATATGACACATAGCCAGTGGACAGAGATGAACCTGAGAGAAAGAGTTCCTATTCCTAAATCTTTAAGCAATGTGAAGTGTGAGCTCACATAGCCTCTGTGAACTATTCCCCACCCCCTAGCCTTTTCCAGTCTTGTCTATTTAATTTATAAGTGTCTTATATCTGTGACAGTCTCTAACAGGCCACAATATTTCCATACAAAGAGTTCCATACAAATACTTCCAAAAGAGCAAGAAGATTCAAGCAGCTGGGCTAGACAGTTTACACAAGTCTTACTCAATGCTGGAAGCCCCAGCACGCTACAGTAAGATGTTTTTGTTTGCTTTTCATTCCCGTGTAGTGTTAAATGGGTAAAGCCGCACATCTTTAGAGAACCATATGCCCCTGTACACATTACATGTACCCTGGGTTATGTATTTCATTTCCCAGTAAGTAGCTCAGACTTACTAGTTCTTCTCTCCCCCATAAACACTTTTTTTCAGTCCTTCCACAATCGAGTATCATGGCACAATGGAGATGGAAGGTTTTTGAACGGGATAACGAAGTCTTTACAAAGAAAAGGACCCAGTGATTATATGTAAAGCAGCTCAATTAGTAGGAAAAATTCCTAAGATGAAACTGAGATAGGCTGCTGTTCTCAGCATCTATACACTCATAACTGTATTATATATTATTTGATAATCAAGGAAAACTTGATTTTAAGTTTTACTTGGCATACAATGATAACAGCAGTGCTCCCTCTCTAGATTAAATACTGATTGTTAGTTCAGTTTGGATTCAAAACAAAAAGCATCAGTTATGGAATTAAGAGCTATTTTATATTTCACTAAATAATCTGTGTATGCTGCCCAACCGTCTGTGTAACTCAGAAAAATTCTATGAGTTAATAGGACTACAAAATAAGTAGAGTGGATATAGTTTGTGGGGTTTTTTGTGTTAATTAATAATAATGTAGTATATGGACACAAAGAAGGCCTAAAGATCTTCAGTGACTCTGAAGTCCTTGCTGTTCTGCAAACAAGCGGGCAGTGCACAAATAGATAAGACTACAGTGCCTAAGCACAAACACAGTTGCAACTCAAAATAACCCCAGTACTTCACGTACCTATTAATAGCTAATAAGTGATACATGATAAAACCTCTTTTTTCTTATCATGAATTAAATCTCAATAAATAATATCCATTATATACTGAAAATTATCCAGGAACTACACCTGTACAGCATGAACACTGTTGATACCATTGAATATTATTAAAAGCTCCAAAGCATACCATCAAATCCATGTTTAAAAAACGAGTAAGAGACTGAAGAAACACAGGAAAATAACTATTTGTAAGGATAAGCAAAGTATCATAGAGTATCCAAGAAGTATCTGGATGTGCATACTGATACCTAGAGATAGTCTATTTTTACGGACAGATGTAAAGGGGCTTATCACATGAATGTTTATGTCGGAAAAAAATTTTAATGTTTCTCCTGGCTAGTGTGCCACATTGTCTCTTACGTGGCATGTTTCTTCAGGGCATTGCTACGCAAATTAGGTCTCCCAAAGTTTAACCAAATTTTGTGGGTCCTGGTGATACGGCCCAGGAAGAACATACCCGGAAGAGATATGAGACAGTACTTAGCCACCCACTGGAACAGAAATTTTATATACCCAGACAGAGTTCAATGTTTCAGCTATATAATAAAATTTCTCACAGAGGACTTCAGTATCCTTTAGCCTGTCACAGGGAACCCCAGTCTTGTTCACAAGAACAAGGATTTCAGAGTATTCAACTTTTATTTTGCTATATAACATCATACAGATTAAAGTCAAACATCCGTAGTTGTCAGGAAATATGAAGTGAGAAGCAAAGAACATAAGATGTCCTAAAGAAACAACGTGACACATAATAGGAACACTGAAATACCAGTACCTGCATAACACAGAAGAAAAGCAGGCGATCAAGTTCTGAGTAACAGCTGGGCAACATTAGGATGTAAGAAACATTACAAAAATATTACTTACAATTTTGGAAAGTTTATGAACAGAAACACATAAAGGCTAACACAACAAACATTAGAATTTTACGAGTAAAATATCTGTATGAAAAAAGCACAGAAATGAAAGTTCATAATTTGATTTCCCTTATAATTTTATGTCATAGTCTTATGTTGAAGATTTAATAATACTAAAATATTTAGCAGTGTTTGTCTTACAACACTGTAGCCTTTTTAGTGAGATAGCATGTTGATATTTTATTCAATATATAATTCTATATATTGCTTCGGATGTGAAAATTTCTGCTTAATGCACTCTGAAGCAAAAGTGCAATTAAACACTTCCTAAATAATAAGAATGATCAACTCAATGTAGGTTCTCATTTTGCACTTCTGTTCCAGGACAAGCACTTATCGCATGTATTCTATATATAATTCATTCATTCCAACTGTCCTCTGCATTTCATTATTAAAGCAGAATGCTCATCTTGGTCTTTAAATCAATTAAATCAACTGCCTGACAAATACTTACTGGAGATCATTAAAAGGTTATGAAAAAAATCACTGCCTTCTAAGAATTACATGAGGGATGAAAATTGCCCTTTTATTAAAATCTAGGTGGAAATCAATAAAACGTCTGAAGTCCTGAACACTGTACTGCTAAGCACAAACTGAGACAAAGGCAGATAAGGTTGATGGTTATCATCCAGTTAATCTCAGAAATACAGAGCCATTTTATTCTTATTTTCTGCTAGGAAATTAAAGTCTCGGAATGAGGCACAGCTTTGATTAACAACTAAGTTGGCCAAAGCATATGAGTGTGTACATATCTGCATAGCGTTAAAAACAATTTAAATGTGCTTAAAATTATCTATATAAGCAAATCCTGTCAATGGAAATGGAAGTTAAACGCAATCTTAAGTCATTTGCAAAATGCTGGGGTCTTCCGTGCACAAGAAGCACATTAGTTTAACAACATACCGTGGCCCTCAAACTTTTGCAGTTTAGTACATCCTCCAAGACCGCAATACATTGTAGGAGGTGGCTTTTCATCTTGCCTGCAGTCAAACTCTTTCTCTCTAATTAGGAAGAGGGCATCAGAAATCCACTGACAATGAGGAGCTTCTGCAGTGCTATGCAGTCCTGCATCTTCTAGTTCTTCAAATGCATGGCTCTTACGCATGAACAAGTACAGAATATTTCAAGCATGGCCTAATTGACAAGAGCACCTGACTGCTGCTGTTAACCAAAATGCCTTTCAGAGAAAGTACCAAAACACACAGAAAGAGGCAGTGTAAATTAACTCTAATTTACTCTCCTTCAAGATTTTTTATTTTCAAATGAGGAGCAAGGAAGACTTAAGTACGGTCTTTTCAAAGCACAAAAACTGTAGAGTTCTTGTGGATAGCAATGTGGACCAACAAAGCAAAAGCAGGAGAGCTGCCCACTGTTACCATTCCTTTCTCATGTAAATCAGCTGTCATAAACTCAGAGGAGCTAGAAAAGAGCTGCAGCCTGGTCTAAGACTACCATAAAACCATTGGAATATCTGGAGATTTTTTATTTTTTTCCTTTGGCTGAGGAGAACTTGATTGACTGCCGTTGGAAAGAGACAGTTTTAGATACACAAGATTTTAGTTTCTCTGAAAGTAGGCTATTGCCAAATTATTTTTAAATCAGGGAAGAAAATAATGTCTTAAAATTTTTTAAGGTAGGACTTTTTGCTCCCATTTTTAAGGAACTACAATTCCTTTGTCTTTCATTTCCTGAATTCTCTTTACAATACTCAAAAGTGGAAGCTACTTCCATGTCAGTGTTTCACAATTTACTCTTCATCAACAGACACGGATATAAATCCATTGCAGGAAAACACAGTTTTATTTCTGAAGCACATAGAGTTAATTACATCAGTACAATAAAATATAATTTTAATTTTTGTCTTATTTGTATATGTGTGTGTGTATTTATATATATACCTGAGGTGTATATATATATACACACCTCAAAGACAGCTTAAATTACTTCTACACTGTAAAAGTAGGGAAGGAAAAAAGTGCTTCATTTGCAGCTTATGTATACACAGGCTTCTCTATTCATCTTCATGAGAAAACAACCAAGTTCACGTTGGCAAAGGGAAGATCTTTTACCCTAGTGCCAACAAGTACATAACCTGAAATGCCGGTGTCACTACTATTTTGGCAGTTCTCTTCCCAATTTAAACAGCACTTCCTGGTTTGCCCTAAATACTGTAATCTCCAAAGGACAAAGTCATAGCAACAAACTAATCCAGACTGCAGGCGCCTGAAAAGACGGTACACCTATGTCTTGTGTGCAAGAACAGCACCCACAGTTGTTGGGATCCTGTGCTTTTGTGACCTTTATATCTTGTTTAGAATTTCTCTAGGCATTCAGGCCCTAAAACTTGTCAGTTATATATTATTGCAGTTGTACAGCGGAATGAATTTTCTTCTTTCACTGCCACAGCCTAGGTACGCGTTCCTTAGACTAGCAGGTAGTCACACTAGACATAAATAATTTTGACAGTCAGGAGAACAACACACTAAATATACAAGTTCCACAGATCAGCAATCAATCTTATCTGACGGACTAACCCCAGAAACATTTTTAAAAAGCATTTTTTCCTTTTGATCATCTAGACAAGTTCTGTGACAGACACTTTTCAGTCTTCCCTTTATATACAGGATCTAACAGTTTCCAGCATAAATAATGTATTTACTCACCTACCTAAAATTGTAACTAAATTAAGCACACTGGGATTGAAAAAGAAAAATCTACTATTCAACAGGTATAATTTGCAAAGAGGGCATACAAGGGATTTGGCAGTTTAGACGAAGAAATTCTAGCAGTGCCACTTCTTTCAAAAACATATTCTGAAATGACTTTATACAGATTTCCAGGCGTTCCTGACTATAATCATAAAATCATTAACTACTACTGTTTTCTTTTCACCTCCAGAAGCTCCATAAATAGGAATAACAACTTTAACTGACCATGTCTCTTCTTCCCTCTCTAACTTCAATGGAGACATTGATACTTTGGGTTATTTCTTCTTTCCAAGACACTTTCCTAATTATCTACATTGTCTTTTTCTCTCTTAAATTTATTTACATCCCTCTTATCCGCATAGCACTGTCTGTAAATTCTCTTAATCTCATATGAATGTTATTTCTGCTCAAATCCTTGGACAAACCATTATTTCTTCTATTATTGAATATCATGCTTCTTTTGCATATGGTCTCTTCCTTCATTTTTTAAAGGCTGGTGCAGTGCATTCTCATGTGAATTGAGACGAAGGCTTTACAACACTTTCTCTCTGAATTTCAAAACTCTTCTGTTCAAAGAAACATTCCTTTAATTT
>VYZM01008500.1:115197-148396 GCA_013398915.1 Dromas ardeola | reverse complement strand
TATATAATTTGAGAAATAGTGAAGCAGCAATATTTCTAGCTCACAGGATATCTCATTGTCAAATGAATTATTTTCTATTCCCATTGCAAAACCTCATCCTTCACAAAGAATAGTATTATATGATAAGAACAGATCAGACTGCACTAACTGCATAAAACCAAACCAAAACAAAACCTCAAAGCCTTGTGGGGGAGGAAAAATTTCAAATCATAATTACTTCACTGGCAATTATTTCATGTAATATACTTCATTTGTCTGTTAAAAAAAAACACCAGCAAAACAACTATTAAAAAAAGTGTTCACAGCCTTCAGCCAGAAAGAAACAAAGCATCTCAGAACATAAAACTACTAATTCACCAGCAAAATTCTTTAAGTCACTGTAATTGTTTCCTTTAAAGAAAAAAGGCCCTGAACAATGTCAAGATTATAAAATAATTATTTTTGCCTCAGTATTATCCTGATCTTCATTGACAGCATTTCTGATTGTGCAGAAACATATTAAGCTACCTTCAAATATTTTTTTCTGTACATCACTTCATTTTAACTCATATATTTTAAAGCACTAATGGGTTATCCTTGAGAAGTCAGTGCTCGATTACGCATTAGAATCATTGAGATGAATTCTGTTTGCTTAAATAGAATTGATTTTAGTTCTTTAAAATATTCTTTGTTTTTCTTTTCAGTCATCATGGCATTATGACACCACATTTTTTTATGTTATTCTCCCAATAACCAATAGCCCAGTTTTAATCCACTATAATAGTAACAAAATAGCTTCTAAAGTACTTCAGAAATCCATTTTTTTTAGTGCTGAGGTATCATGATTTTACTCGTGTGCACTTTTTTAGTGAAAAGAAGGATTTTAATATGCTAGAGCTGTAAGTGGACTCCAGCCAGCATACGCAGAGTAACGAGGAACCAGTTAAATCACAAAAATGACCCCAGAGTCATATATACCTGTAAGACAAGAGTGTCTGGGTGCTCTTCCAGAAAATATGCTCGTAGCGTTTGACTGGCAGCTGTGGCACTGATCCACCTAGGCTGCTTTTCCCTGTTAGACCTGACTTTCTCAGGCTGTCCAAGTGGCAAAACGCCTCAGACCCTATGTACATAAGGACTTTCGGTTGGATCTTGATGGCTGTAGCCATGGAGGAAGGTAAACGTGGGTATTTCCTCCCTTGAATGTACATAACAAAAAATTTAGCAAGAAGTTACTGCTATGTTAACACAGTGGGTTTTGGTCCTGTCATTTAGAAGGCTGAACTACTTTGAGCTTTACCATTTGTGTTTAACTGCAACTAAGTGGGCGTTGCTAGAAGTAAAAACCTAAAAAAGCCTCATTTGTAGTTGGCTATGTGTAAGTTCTGTTCTAAAAGACTAACATAACAAGTATAATTTAAACTCCTTAATGTAATGAATTGTAATTTCACAGTTACTTTTAAAAAAAGTCTTCGTATTTCAGAACTTAAATAATTGATTTCTCCTTCTTTGTCACAAATTTTTGGGTATGCAATTTAGAATAGCTTAAGCCAGTGACCTTTCTTATTCACATTATAGATTCCTAAATTCTCTTGAAGATTTTTGCTCATCAAAACTTTAAGGGGATTATTACTATAATACACTATGTCTCAGTTCATCATTCTTTTCTAATTCTCTGACCTCAAATAAAAAGCTAGAGGAAACCAAGCCACAATTAGGATATATTCAGAAATAGCACATGTATTTTGGAGTGGGTTCAGATGCCTTGCTAATCAAGGATAGGAAGAAGAAGAAATGTATGATTTTGTCCTTATTTTCCATTCTGTACACATATTTCCCACACATACTTAAATTTTACAAAGCAGATCAGTTTCTTCTGATCATCAAAAAGATTAAAGATTTTCTAAATAATATACATAAATAAAAAACTGATGCATTTCCACCTTAAGAAATATATTCTCAAATTAATTAGTCAAATCAGGGTACTACTTCATTTGAAACCACTTAAGAAGAGAAATTTGAAGGAATTGCATAAACAAGGAAAAAAATATATAAAAAAATAATGTCATTGATGAAAATCCATCTATCTGTGTCTGTACATCTGCCATTCAGATGTAAGTACCAGAAAAAAAGTAGATCTAGTAATACATAACACATAAGCTTTTAAGTTCTTAATCACAAACTGTCAATAAAAAGCCCTCAAGTATTAAGTCATGTACGTAATATGCCTGTGGTTCAGTTCACCCATTTTAATCAAGATGTCAGCTTCAGTGGTATCTTGACTATGAGCACCATGCTCTAACTCAAGGGAAAGAGCACATCCCAGTGCGCTAATGACAGAAAAAACTTTGTCCAACAGAGGGGAAAAAAAGCACGCTTCCCTAAAATGGTACTCACGATCACGTTCTATGTCCTAGACTTTTATGGACACTACAGTTTTCTGCCAAAAGCCTGTGGAAACCATCCCAAAGGGAAACAGAAGTAGGCGACAAAAATACTATTTAGATCTTGGTCTTGGGATGTGGGAAGCAGTAGCATGTTTAGGGAGCTTAGATGTAACATGCTTAAACAGATCTTAAACTATCTTTCATGTCATAATGAAATATCTTACTTCCCTAATCTTAGAAATGAGCAAATTTTTTCATATAGTTGCAAAATGACTGGATATACCCTAGAAACTCATTCATAAATTGACGTCTACAATATTACTTACCAATTAAAGACTGCTAATTAAATGGCTGAAAGTTGTTGATCTCTGCTGAAAATCCCCTTGTTCTATGGCAATGATTTTGTAGATTCTGATTTCTTGTTGTTTTAAACTGTGTATTTAACTATAATCCACTACTAGATGACACGAGTGTTAGTTAGCTTGAATAACTAGTTTCGTTTTGATTTTTTAGCAGAACGTCATGAGGGCAGGCTAGTAGCTCTACACAGCTAGCTTTGCAGCACCAAGATTACAATGAAAAAACCCCCACAAACCATACAACAGTACTGACACGTAAAAATCTTCTCCCCACTAAATGAAATAAAAAAAATAAATTAGAAGACATCTATACTGATAATGAAAATATTATCTATAGCACGATACAAAATTTTTGTGAAAGGTTATTTGAATAATTTGTTATTAAAATTTATTCTTACAGGTGGAAAGAAAGTAACAGCTGAAATATTGTCATTCTCCTGCTTCAATTCATCATGGTTTGGGATTTTTTGTTTTAAACACAGTCTGCCTTTTTTTTTTTTTTGGTATTTTTTCTGTTCTTCTTGAGGTTTGTTTTGCAATTATTTCTAACAACTGACAGGCTGCTACTCAAAATTGAGACCACATTCTGTGTAGCCTCAACATTGGAAAAAAAAACAAGCAAACACCCCACATTATTTTAAGAACTAAATCTTGTTCATCTGATTAGCACATGTGCACTTCTAGTGAATGCATTACATAGAATCTTCATGATATAGAGAAATCAATGACATTTAAGTCTACTTTTAACTAATTTGCTGATGACACACAGATAAAATGGATGTATAGGTCTTCTAGGAATCTTCTTACGCACTGTAAAGCAGAGAGGGACCCATATAGAAACTTTTAGATTCACACCTTGTCTGATATATTTAGGCTCAGATATTTCTCTAACAAAGAATGTAACATAAACTATGATTATAAGGACATGTATTTAAAAAAAAATAGGGAAAACAACCTGAGGACTGAAAGAAGCCATTTTCTAAATTTCAAATTAAGTACAGTAATACTATGCACAGTTTTCAGTCAAGACTGCAAGAAGGTTAAGTACAAGTTTCTCCCCTTTTTCTCTCTGCCAAAGGTGTAGAAAGATACATGGAGAAAAAATGACAGTCCATCCCTCAAAAAATATGAACTTGTATATAAAATACACTACAGTCCCAATTTATAATTGAAGCCCACATGCCCGTCAAGGCCGTATCTGACAGAATTTTTAGGTCTAGTGAGGGACAGTGTTGTTAAAAGAACATTATGAGAATGATAACCATATTAAAAAAAAATATTATATTATGCCTATTAAACCACGTGGACAGAGTCAGAAAAATCTCAGTGTAGTGAGAGAGGAAGGGGTCTCTTTTTTCTCCATCTTTCATCACTTATTTTGAAAAGGGTGTCCAGATCCCTTTTTAGAAGACTTCACCTGTGGTAACAATACCGCTACAAAGACCTTTGCAGGCTTACAGGAGCCTTGGCCCTGGAGATTCCACCGCCCCAGGACAGGGGACAGAAGCAGAACGCTAACACTGTACTCAAAGCAACATTACTGTTATTGACTGAGTCTTGCATTTATGGTCCTAGTTCCACTCACCATAGAAAAGGCATCAGGAAAATGGCAGATGACTATTCGTAAGTGAAAGGAATTTACACATTTAAGGGATAATTTTTCTTAGAAATCTTAGAAGCAGGATAAACTTAACCATCCTCCCTCTGTCCTGAATATTACCTCTAAATAATTACAAATACTCTGGATTCCTACCTCTTTTTTCACCCTTATTAAAATACTCAACGATTTTTTCCATGTTTTTTGTCTTCTGTGTAGGTTATGAAACATATTCAAGAAAATCTACATACAAAACTCTCTTGATTCCAGTGGAAGTAAAAATCAGCTGTACACTTGTGACACTTAGAGGAACCAATGACAGAATGCACAGCATCTAAGCTTCCTAGACATAGACACATTTCCGTATTATTTGTGCTTACTATTAGGTTAGCATAACAATTAGCAAGATAATCTTTTCATTCATTAAACAGGTGTAAACATCATGTGAACTTCTGAAGCGTGGTAGACACCAGCACACGATAACAGTTCAGTTACACGCATTTTTATTTTATATTATTTTGGGGAATATAAATTACCAGTCCTGTTGGACATTGCATTTTGGGTCTCGTTCCTAGTGCTGTAAATTACATTGGTATCTATCCTCTATGTCTTAAAAATCTGGATGTTATAGAATTGCAGAGTTCGTGAGGATTGCATTCATTTTTAAGGATCGTGATCTGATCGGGTTAAGTGATGGTATGTCATGTTCTTGAAGTTGTAATGCAAAGCACTGAAATAGGATAGTACAATAATTCAAATCTGTAATGTGGCAGGAAATGGAATATTAACAGTAAAATCATAAAACATACATATACATACACATATGTATCACATAATACACAGTTCTTAATGAGAAGGTATTTTGGAGAGGTCTTTTATTTTTGTAAAACACAGAAGAACACAGTTCTAGCTTTTGAGCAACAGTATTCTGGAATCATCTATTTTCAATTAATTTTTTGAATCATTACCTTTACATAAACTCACTCCCATGCTCTCTTCTTTACATGATTTCCTTCTGTTTGAAATATGATTCAAAGTTTGCTTTGAGTTACAATGAAGACATGCCATAATAAAGTTACAAATAAAAAAAAAAACAAACAAACAAACCCAAAAAACCCCAACAAACATTGTGTGAAGAATGATGTGCATTTGGGAACAATAATAAAAAGGACACCTGCCATATTGCTTTTCATTATATCCACTTAACTTCCTACGTCTTTGTATTCCCCTGATGCAGCCTGTTGGTACAGACATAGTACTACACACTTCCAAGGGGCAGACTTGAGTTTATATCCCAGCTCAGATGCCCTGTGACAGTACAAGCTGGGGAGTACCTCTGAGATACTGCTAGAGCTTTATGCCTTCTGCTGGACATGCTTCTTTATCAAAAAAGTGATAAACATTATCTACTTCATATAAGTTAGTAGAGGCAAGAAATGGTAATGGGAGCTTACTGAAAAAGTAATAAAAAGCTGATATAAATTGAGAGAAATTGTACAGTATTCTGCTTGCTAGAATGCAATCCCTGTACAGGACAAAGGTTTTCACTATTTTGCCTCTACTGTACACACACATACACACACACTCACTTGAGTTAACTGGCTCTGATGTTTAATAATCAGGAAAACTGAATGTACAAAGAAATACGTATAAAGCTTCAACTGGCAGTTTTTTGGCAGATCCTCCACATACTAAAAATTAGACTGATAAGCCAGTAAACAGAATGTATAAGCTCAATATCTCTTTGGTTGGGTGGTGTTCTGGCTTCCCCCCAGATGGAAACAGAACAAAATAAAAAAAAAAAAAAGACAACAGTGCTCAGGTCTAGTTGATTTTTTCAGTGTGTGGTAGTACAGCCTGGTAACTGTAACACACGCAGCTTCCCAGAGATGAGATTATTTTCTATTGCTCTGTTATAGAGCTGCTGACCCACAGAAACAGGCAAGTTAGGGAAGTCGCCATGCCAAGGACTCGAAGCTGGAGTTGTAAATCCAGAGAGGAAAGGAGTAAGCAACATTCAACATAGGAGTTCCTCTGGGCCTGGAGGAGATTTGGGGAAGATAGTACTCAGAATACCATTGTTTCTTCATTTTTTCTTGCTTTCAAGTTCTTCCAGAAGTTGGACAGTAGAGGAAGTATGTTGTGTTTTTGTTTTTTTTTTTCAAAAAGCAACTGTTGACATTAGTAGTGTATTAGATGTGCAGTGTGTGTGTTGTAGAGTCAACCAAGGTTTCAGTGAACTGTACCTTTAGTGTGTGTGAGCTTTCATTGATAGTTGCATACTGTTCAGAGCAATAGAAAATGTGCTCTGGTATGGCTTCCTTATGTGCGGTGAAGTCACCCTTCATAATGTTTTACTTTGACATACTTAAACTGCTCATAAGAAAATAATTTTTATTTCTGAATTTCAGTTTTCCTCCTGTATAATAAATGGTGCATCAATTAGTAAGCTATTAAAAAGCCCACAGCAAATACAATGGTAGTATAGAATACATATTTAAGTGGTTCACTTAAAGCACTCACAAAATGTTTCTTAAACCCTTACATTCCTCCTATTTACTTGCCCAAATAATCAGTCTTTTCCTTCCATTTCTATCACGTAATATCAAAGAATTAACTGTACGTCAGATTTTTTCAAATCTATGAACAAAGACATATTGTGAAGTCCAATTAAGATGCCTCGGTGTTTCCAGACTTGTGTAAGTGCTTCAAGATTTTAAGTGATAGTAATGAATGAATTGAAAATAATATTGTGATAACAGTCAGAATCTTCACCCCATTGCTACCATTCAACAATATTTCAATCTTAATTTGACCCCCTGCATTAGTGCTGCAACCTAGTGGTGTGATAAGGTATAAAATTATACTACTTTAACCTGCAACCTGGCTGTAAATATGGTTAACAGACATAGAAATTAAGTCACCTGCACAGAATTATCCAGATGAAACAGGCTCTGTTTCATTCGTTTCCTGGGGAAATCATGTTGAGATGAGGAAATTACTTTCTCAGAATCAGAGGTAGATTATTATTATTTTCAAATTAACATTTTCTGCCTTTTACATTTAATTATTTAACAAGGAAAAAAAATATATTACTTAGCTGAAATTCGTGTACTGGTGTGCACATATAGATGTGCATCTTATTAATATCTCTCTACATTTAATTAATGATGAGCTCATTTGCTTTGACATATAACATTATTTTAATGCATTTTTCAAGTACAGCTAGGCACAGAAAAGAACAGTAACCACAGTGTCTACTGTGAGCACATTTCAGTATTTCATCAGTTTCTTCACAGATCCTTTGTCTATTGAGAACATGCAAGTATAAAGTTTTAGTATATCTACACTCATTTACTCCAATGCAAAGCATTTAAGAATATATAAAGTCCTACGTACAGTCCCTTTAAGATATATTTTGCTATTTTCCTTTCCACGAACTGTTACAAAGCATTCTAAATAAAAACTGTTGGCAAAACACGCAACCAAGACATATTTTCCAATGGTAGCCAAAGTAACAAAAAAATCAAATCACCAGCAGCAGTTTCAAGTTTAAATATCTGTATTATAATCAACACTCCTCATATTCAAAGTTCCTATTTAAGTGTACAAAAATCATCTTGACACCACACAAAGAAAACACGGACATAAAGCTAAACTAAAATTAACAGAAACTGCTACAGGAATGACCTCTTCATTCACACTTTTACTTAACAAAGTATATAAAAATCTGAAAAGACTCCCTCAGGCACAAACTAGATTACCACTTTATAATCCAAGAGGTATTCCTCTCTTGATGTAAACCCATATTAACTCTAAAAAGCTGTTTTTCAACTCTTGAGAAAGATAGCTTGTCTTTTCTGCTTGCCTTTCCCAGTTCCCCAAGTTCATTCTTTCATCTCCTCCCCCAAAAAATCACAGACTACTATTACATTAAAAAAGTAACCAATTAATATAAAAGTTTGTGACTGGAAAATCTCAAGAAATGCTTGTACTAGACTCATAATGTTCTTAGTAAATGGCATATTTAAAAAGGATTTATTTAGAGATTCAGAAGTATGTTCCAGTCTTCCACTCCCTGCTTTCGCTCTCCAGTAATATCACCATGTAAATTTAAAGCCTACTAGCTTCAAAAAAAAAAAAAAAAAAAAAAAATTTTCACAATTTTTTACAAACCTGCTTCCTCACACCATGCACACACTCACACATGCATACACACCAAGTTGTATAATTCAAAAAATACCTTAAAAGCAACGAGTGTGCAGTTGGGGTAATACAGAGGCTTTTACTGAAATGAGACATGAAGATTACAGGCAACAGCTCCATTTGTGTGGAAGCAACAGAGATGATAGGTCAGTTTTAAAATGCTGGTTGCTATTTGTCACTGATTGCACGTGCAGATGCATTCTCTGAAGCTGAAGGACTGGTAGATTTTTACATCTGCAACTAGTATCACGTACAGTATTAGCCTATTGCAAATTTCTAATGCAGCTGACAATGCCATCAATAGTTAGTAGTTGGGAACATGGATTTAGACTTGCATTGTGCTGCATTAATTTAACACCACATCAAATATGGATTTTATTGCAGCAGTGACAATAAATGCTTACACAGGTGCAGACTAAATTTTTCCTCCCTCCACCTTTTCTCTTCTCCCCCCACCCCTCCCCTTACTGAAATGTCAAACCTGGCAATATTTTCCCCATTTGTGTGCATATAGCTCTGTACAGATATTTGAAAGATTGCCTTTATCCACCCTGCCATCCCTCTCCACAGGGATAGCATTTGCTATTCATAAGAAGCATTTGCTCTGAGTGTGTATAATTATTCTGAAATTCAGTTCAGGGCAGAATGAATAGCAGTGAAAGCTCTAACAGACTTGCACTGGTATACAGAAAGTGAGGGCACGTATGTGTATGTTCCATGCTATGTCCATAACAGTTACCCTGTGAAACATTGTGCTTTTTTCAATTCAAGTAGTATTTTTCCCCCCGCAATGAATTTGCAAGAACGGAACACAGATGGAAACTGCTACTCAAAAGATAGGCTGCTTACTAGGAGGAAAAAAAATAAGTATTATAAAAAGCTTAGTGTTTCAATCTTGAATAAATATGATCTCGGTTTACTCTGAAGAGAGAATACACAGCAGTTATTTCTTATCCCTTGACTCATTACTCCTAAAGCATATTTATAAAATGTAAAAAGTTGTATATAGTAGAACAATTCTATGCATTGCATTAAACACCACGCTGTTCATTCTATAGTAATAATAACAACAACTACAAAGAGCTTAAGGAAATAAAAATAAGGAAGGCTCCTACCTTTTATTCTGGTTCTGAGAAAGTGGTGTCCACCCCAACCAAACTGAAAAACGACCTATTAGAGTCCTTTTTTTTGTTGTTGTTGTTTGTTTTCTCCTGTTATTTTCTAAGACTGATCCTACTTGGATCTAACTCAGGATTTTTCTCCCAGCATCACTTAACTCTGGACAGCCGGGAACCGAAGCTAAGGGGGAGCTCTCCCTCTGACTGGCTTTCATTCAGAGCTCCTGATTAAAAAAAAAAAAAAAGAAAAAGAGAGAGTGAGAGGAGAGAGAGACCATCACCGCCACACGCACGCAGAGACACGCACACCCTCACTCTCCCTCCGAGGAGGAGGAGAGCGGGAGAGAGAGGCGCTGCCGGGGGAGCCGCAGCACTTACCCGGGGAAGGCTGGAGAGGAGGGAAGCGCAGGCTTTTTCCAAGCACACACAGTGATTTGCAAGTGAATGCGGTGGGAGGGTACAGCGAACGGAGAGCTTTTTTTGTTAAAGCCTGTCGCCCTCCCTTCGCTGGCAGAATGGTGCTCTGTTTTTGAAGTCTAAGGTAATCAGCCTCATCTGCTTAGCTCGTCGTAATAATAAATACTGAAAACACCACCGCTTTTTTGTGGTGTATTTTTCTTGATTAAATGGAATTACTTCTCTATACCGCCAGTGATCTTACAGCAATGTTTATAATTTTTTATTTTTTTTTTTTTAAATAGCACGGTGCCAAGTTAAATTACAACCTCAATGGGCTCAGATGAAACCACAGAGAGTAGTTATTTTCTTCATCGAACTGCTTATGCTGTTAGATTAGAAACATTTTTCCTCGTGCTTCACCAGTTTTATGATGAATATAAAACAAGACAGGTTCATATAATATTAGGTATTTTCTCATTTCCAGAGGTTATCCGAAAAAAATGTCAGCGTCGCTACTAATCCCCCATTAATATTATTCCCTGGTTGATACTTGTGATTCCTGTTTTTATTTTATTTCAGTCACTGTATTTGGATTTCACATTTTGCTATGTGTTCCTTTTCATCAAGTTAATCTGCGTTGGTTTCATGTTTCTAATACAGCAAATTGGACTTAGCACAATCCTCCTTGGATCATATCAAGTCCAATCCTTTCATTGTGATACTGTAGAGGGTTATGTGTACATTAGTTAGGAGAGATTTAACAAATAGTCACGTAAGATTAACCAATGGATGTCAGTATTGCTCTATCTAAAAAATGTCATAAGGGACTTTCTCTGGTTGTAAGAAAGTCTTTGTAAAAAAAAAAAAAAAGCCAAAATCTCTTGAAACAGGAGCTGAAAAATGTTGTATTTGGGAGCGAGGAAGAAAGTAACAATGAAAACTATTTCATTATTAGAAAATCTAATACAGGAGTAGCTAGATCACTGGCTGCTGTTGGACTGCTCAGTGGTAACTATTTTGCTTGTTTTCAGCTGCTAACTATCGGGCGAAAAGACAAAAAAAAATAGAAAGCAAGATCCTTACCGTGCCTAGTATCACTTCCTAATGTAACCAACTGCTGTCAGTTCCTCAGATCTGTAACCATCGGAAGGAAGAAATGACCCACCACCTAAGTACAACCTTTTGGCAGATGAACAAGTCAGCGTTTAAGCAACATGCTACACTGGCACGCGAACACATCATCTGGGGATGGAAAGAAGCAAAGCAGCAAAATGCCAGGGGATGGGGTGGGAGGAAATCTCTTTTTACCACCGTGTATGAAATGATTTGGTTTTGAAAAATTTATCTACCACGATAGATTTTTAATTTTTCAAGGAAAGACAGTGATGTCCATTGGCTTTGGCTGTACTTTGGCACATAAATACACAGTGCAATGCATAAAACATCTGTAAAAAATTTCCATTTCTTCTCCCTTTCCAATTGTTGTATCAATCTAAAAATTAGAATTGCCATATGTCCATCTGCTCCTGGTTTCCAAAGGCCTTCATTCTCAGTCCTTTCACAGGAAAAGAGGAGACTGCAGAATCTGACTCAGGCTTCCTAGTCTCTGCCACCATTTGATGTTATACCATGTAAAGATACATTCACAGTTCCCAGTGATCCATGTGGAACTGACAATATTGAGACATCTGTGCTGTCTTCCCAGTTTACCCATTTATCTGTGCAAAACCGGAAGCATAAGATTCTCTTACTTTTGGGCAAATCCTCTCACATTGCTATGGAGGTAAAGTTCATGGAACTTTCTTTTCTGCCTGTACCGACTATGCTTTGGACTCCTGAAATACTAGATCTAGGCTTGGATCCTATAGTAGAAAGCTAAAGATTGTCTTAGAATAAAAGTCGCACTTTCAATTTGGTAACACAGAGCAATTAAATTATAGTGAAAGGAGACACAAATATGTGAAAATGCATACACACGGCTGGGAAGTAGCTCTTTAAAGCTGGACTGCTTTTTGGATGATGAACAAATATCGAGCGTTGAAGATTAAGTTAAAAACTTCAGTTCCTTTTAACATTTTGTATTCTGTTATTTCAGTTGCGACCATGAAGTGGGAAATAAATGACAATTTGTGTATATATACAGAAGTTTATTCTATGCATGCGCATACACACGCACGCACGCACACACACACATACACAGAGCTACACCAAATTCTGAAGCCAAAGAAAACAAATGACCTAGTGGAATTATTCAGGAACAAGAACTTCAGAGTCACTGAATGTGTGCTAAGTCCCTTTTCTGCAAAGTATTGTGGTATACGTCTTCTAGGGTTTTATTCAGCTAGAATGAACCAATCTTACCCGAGAGATATATTAATTTATTCAGGCATGGTTACTGCAAGTCACACTTGCACCCGTAAACTGGAATAACTTTGGGAGTAAGGTTTAACTCTAGAAAAGCCATACTTTGTCACTAACTCCTGTTTCTGTTAGCGTGGTCAACTATTTAAAGGCTGGTATTTCTTTATACTGATAGCATATGGATATCTAAGGCAAAACAGTTATTCAAGCATATACTTATTCATACACATGACAGTAACTTTAAAACAAGGTGGCATCATAACCTATTTTTAACGCTGCCTAATACTTCCCATTAGAAGAGTCCTTTTATAGTTGCTTATAAATTTACCAAACAAATTATTTAGGATTAAATTTTCTACGCTGATGGTCGGCCTCAGGCAGAAATAATTTAAAAACATTTCAGCCAAAATAATACTGAGATTTCAGAGAATGAGGAAAAATTATACAGCTGGAATTTTCTCACAGGAGTAAAAAAAACCTTCATGCTTTGAAGGCAGAATGTGAAACTCCACAGGGTACAACTGGCCTTTGAGTCAGAGAAGCTTACCAATGGGGACAGATTAGGTCAAGGAGCATTAAAATAAAGGCAGATTTGTAGGAGCAGAAGGAGTGGAGGCTGGAGGATGTATTCTTCTTGGCCAGCAAAGGAAAAAAAAGACATATTTCTGGTAAAGAAGCAAGAAGGAAGAA
This sequence comes from Dromas ardeola, assembly GCA_013398915.1. Taxonomy (NCBI): domain Eukaryota; kingdom Metazoa; phylum Chordata; class Aves; order Charadriiformes; family Dromadidae; genus Dromas; species Dromas ardeola. The sequence goes on along the minus strand of VYZM01008500.1, from coordinate 135,300 downwards.
ACAGTGGCAGAGTAGAGGTAGGGACATAAATTCAGAGAGTGAACAAGGAAACCTGGGGTGGGCGGAAAAAAAAAAAGAAAAAGAAAAAAATTTTTAAAAGAGGAACCAAAGAAGATAAAAAGTCAGAAAGAGAGATACAGACCTTACAAGGGACTGTGGGATTGCTTTTTGCCGTCTCTGTCTTCAAGGTAGGCAGTTTTATCCTTGAAATGATAGGTCTAGTATGATACCTACTCAGACTATAGTGGAAATACTTTCCTTGCTTTTTATTTCTGGTTACAAACTTGGCAGAAATCCCAGAAGCCAACAACTGCATTTGTAGGAAGACGATGAGGTGTAAGAAGGAAGTGAAAGAAAAAATCGGGAATTAGACCCCATTTTCCTAAGTATTACTATCAGCAAATGTCTGTCAAACCTACTGGAATTCTCTCCACCCAGTGTTGGCCCACATGGAGTAAGAGAGCACTTTAGTTGCTTCATGAGCTCATGAAATAGTTATCAATGTGGTGTTTTTAAAGATTCCAAACCTAGCAATGAGCTGTATGGAACCTCATGATCCCATTTCTCCTTGGTTTTATTCCATATTTGATATATTTTTAACCTCTGTAAAACTGTACACAGATGCCTAACAATAAAACCAAAGTACTCTAAAATTAACAAAGGACAGAATTGTTTATCTATATATAATATAAAAAAAAAAAATAAAAAAATAGTGCATATATGAAAAGAAGCCAATTTATTACACACATCTCCTAATTAATTTCCATCACCCTTCATACACTGCCAAAAGTACCTTCCTTATTGCACAAGATGAACTGGTCTATGGATAAGTCACAGCATGGCAACTGTTGTCCAGAAAAGATTGTCTTTTTTGGTGTAGAAGCCAGAAATTTTTTAGTGAATGAAGGTGAATGGAAGGGAAAATACAAGTTTTAACAATGCAAACATTCTCCTTTGAACTAGACCATATCTAATCCTCAGCCACCTGTGCCCATATGATGCTGAGCATGTCACTTGAACCAGATTTCTTTCATGGATGTTTTCCTGTTATCTCCTATTATTTCCAAGCTTCTGACTGAAGAGCTGGGTCTGATATGAAGAGGTGCTGAACACTGACAGTTTCAACACACACTGTGCTATTATAAGAGAAAAAACTGTAAAAACAAAGTGTTGTGCTATGTGCCTCGCCATTAAGTCAGCTTGTACTTCTGACCATGGTCTCTCTCTCTATGCCTCAAATTCTGTTTTGCGGAAAAGGGTAAACATCATTGTCCCACGTCAGACATTTGCTGAGAGGATAAGCTAATGTTTGGAAAACATTCAGCTATTATAATGTTAAGCACTACAGAAGTCCTTAAGAAAGTTATACAAAAGCAGGATTTGAAAAGTGTGCCTCGAACAAAGCCATAAACTACACTGAATAGTGATGACATTGAAGCAGAACTGTTGTTAATTAAAAAATATATGCCTTCAATACAATAATATAGCAAAATATCATGATTCTTATTCATCACAACATGTTAGCTGCAGGATAAGCAAATAATTTTAGCATTTCCTAAGTTCCGCAAGCTTAAATCTGAAATCTTAGTAGTGTTCTTTTACAATGACTACATGGACATTACTATTTGAAATTTTTAATATTTATTCATTAAGTGACCATGAAGGTTCTGGGTACCTAGTCTACAAAGTATAGTTGGAGACCACTAGCTAGTGGTACAACCCAGGGATCAGTTCTATTTTACATCTTCATTAATGATCTGGATCATGGGGCAGAAGGCACCCTCAGCCAGTTTGCTTCTGACACCAAATTGGGAGGAGGGGCTGATATGCCAGAGGATTGTCATGCTGCCGTCCAGGGAGACCTCAACAGGCTGGAGAAACAGGCTGACAGGAACCTCATGAAGTTCAACAAGGTCAAATGCAAAGTCCTGCACCTGGGGAGGAACAACCGCACACGCCTGTATGTGCTGGGGGATGACCAGCTGGAAAGCTGCTTGGCAAAAAAAGGACTTGGTGGTTCTGCTGGACACCAGGTTGAACGTGAGCCAGCAATGTGCTGCACTAGGCAAAGTATTGCCAGCAGGTCAAGGGAGGTGATCCTTCCCCTCTACTCAGCACTGTTGGGGCCACACCTGGAGTGCTGTGTCCCGTTCTGGGCACCCCAGCACAAGAGAGACATGGACATACTGGAGAGAGTCCAGCGAAGGGCCATAAGGATGATTAATGGACTGGAGCACCTCACACATGAGGAGAGGCTGAGGGAGCTGGAACTCTTTACCCTAGAGGAGAGAAGGCTCGGGGAGACCTTGTTAATGCATATACATACCTGAAGGGAGGGTGCAAAGAAGGCAGAGTCAGGGTCGTTTCAGTGGTACCCAGTGACAAGAGGCAATGGGCACAAACTGAAATGCAGGAGGTTCCTCTGAAAATCAGGGAACACTTTTGCGCTGTGAGGGTGACTGAGCACTGGCACAGGTTGCGCAGAGAGGTTGTGGATTCTCCATCCTTAGTGATATTCAAAAGCTGTCTAGACATGGCCCTCAACAACTGGCTTTAGCTGGCCCTGCTTGAGCATGGGTGGGTTGGACACGATGACCTCCAGAGGTCTCTTACAACCACAGCCATTCTGTGATTCTGTGAGACCACAAAGACAAAAACACAATAACAGATCCCACACAGAGGGATTTTTTCCCAAAAGAAGACACGAAAGGATGGACAACACAACATAAGAAGGCAGGAAGTAAAAAAAAAAAACAAACCAAAAAAACCCGTTGATCTATCGTGAATGGAAAAAAAAGTCAAGAAAGTTGTTTGAGTTTTTTGAGTTTCTGGCGTCTTATTTTAACCCACACACATATTTTTTTCCAACTATTGAAAGTCATAAGTACATGGCTGTTTCCAAAGAATCAACTACCCATTCTTTCATTCATTGCAGTTATTCCAGAGCACACACATCCTGGTGTCCGCTAAAACTCTTTTGTTTTTATAAATCATCTGCCCTCCTACTCCTGTATCTGAGCATTCAAATGTTCTGATGCTACAAGTGAATTTTAGTACAATAAACTGAAAAAGTTTGTAGTTACCTAAAAAGCGTCCATAAACATGGTGTAAAGGGAACATAATTCATACGAAAGACTATACATACCAAAGATTAAATTACTAAGAAGGATGTCAATAAAGCATCTATATTGTATAAAACAAACTTGTCTATGCTTTAACTAATGGTTATGAAAAAAATTATGCACAACCATAAAGACAAATCTTTATGGATTATTGGTAGCATTCTTCAAATCACCTATCACATTTTTAGCAGCATGAAGAGACAAGGTGCTTTTTGGAAATAATGCTTTATTACAAAAAGAAGCAGAAGCCTTTTGATACAACAGATAATCCTCTGATTTGGACAAAAGGTATTATTTCTGTATAATACTATGAAAATAAATATAACAGAAAATATCTTTACTTGACTTCATTAAAATTTTTCTGTGGATTTCCCCTTTTCAAGTCAGTCAGTTGTTTGTTATTTTTCTGTTAGTACTGGCTTAAACATTATTAAGGTTTACTTGCAGGTAGAAGTCATTACACTGTGTAAACACAACACTGCTATGCAAGATGACCTTAGCAATAGTAATGTGAAAGTTACCAGATCTCTCTTTTCCTTAGTCTTTCCATTTCTCAGTTTCCATTCAGTGACAACTGCACCAAAAATGTTACAAACAATTCCAACAATTTGTTGTTTGATTCCCATCTAACATTAATATTTTTCTCTGCATTCACAAGTAAATAATATTTTTATACATTGTGTTTATTCAAATGTTTGCTTTAGCTGCATGGTTCTAATTCTGCTATCGTGTACCAATGCTGTTATACATATGTCTGTCTCTGAAGGTTTGTCAGGAGGTTTAGTGCCAACCCATTACACTTAAATAAGAATGTGCTTGTATATGCAATTACAAATAAATGAACAAATACACAAGAAATCTCTCCTCCCTTGATAACATATCTGGAAGAACACAGATCAAATGTATCAATTTTGCATTTGGCAAATGTGATGGTGATATGTTAAGAACAGCTAAACTGCTAAACAGCTTTACATCAATTGCTCACACTTGAACACAGCAATATTTCTGCAGAGAACAAAATCAAATTAAGCTTACTTTTTCAGTCTAAATAATACCAGGAATTACATTTGTAGACAAATGTAGACAGCAAAGCATAACCCCGCTCAGAAAAAAAGACAAAAATACAAAGAAATGCTACATTTCAACATGTGAATAACATTGTAGCTATATCACATTTGGATTCAGAGAGACTTAGGGACATTTTAAGCTCCTTATTCATCGAAGTGTTCATATGCAATTAGCAGGATGCACATTGACTCTCTTTTCAGCTTTAACAGATTATGAAAAGTGCTGCTTTTGTGCTACCTTCTTATTTGTCAAGAGGTACTCCTTAAAGTTACGACAGCAGAAGAGAAGCAAAATAAAGAAAGGATCTACTCTTTCTTATGTTGTCCCTGGTATGAGTCAAGCTTCCAATGTGCAAAGCAGTACACTTCAGAAAATGTTTTTCTCCAGTGAACATCTCTCACAGAGAGTGACATTAACAGGGCACAAGCCAGATGAAGAAAAAATAAAACATCAAAAAAACCTCCAATTCTTTCCTAACAGATCTTAAAAGATTTGTAGTTAGCAAGTACAGCTGCAACCAGCAGGTCTGTAAGTCCCATTAGTAGTCTTTTCTATTCATTTTAAGTTTTCTCCGAATAGGAATCAGCCCTGTGCTTGTACTCCACCTTTATTTCGAAATACCTCCTTAGAAGAGCTTAGACTAGGGACTGTATGATAATTCGTGTTCTGACAGGATACAAAACTATAGAACAGTAGAGGCTGCAAAATATTTTTTCTTTTTTTTATTAGCACTGATTCAGGTACCAGTTCTTGGTTTGCAAACATAAGCATTTTCGCAGTCTCTTCTTTGGTATCTATAATTGCACAAGGATAAACTTAACAGTAAGAGAGAGGGAAGTTGTCTAAAACAGAAAAGTGATATGGCATTTAATGTTTCATGTCCTACAAAAAACAACAGTAATAAATCCCCTGTTGAAGGGTACAAGATCAACCTGGGCTCTGTTTCCAAATAATTCAGGCAATATTTCTATCTATTCTAGATAATCTGGGAAATAATTCATGCTACTTTTGAGTAGAGGGGGGGACTTCACTCTACAAGTTTTTATTCAGTACCATAACCCAAATAGAAAACCGTGAGTTTCAGATTATACACTTAAAATACATTTAAATACTGTAGAAGCAATAAGACCAAACTTAGGATCTTTACCAAAAAGCAAATTAGATTAACAACATGCAAAACAAATACTTTCAGATTCCAGTTATAGCTATTTCATGAAAGTTTTTTTAGGGGCATCACACACAAACCCATAACTTAACTGTGTATACAAAATACTTTGTGTATACAACCTGACCAAAACAGAGTCCTATATCCAGATACAAGGACTGAGAGATTGGTAGTAAATTCATCTGTTTAACTTCACCTCCTGGTTAAATATAGATAGGCAAAAGTAGAAATAGATAAAAACTTATCCTTAGCTAGACTATTGGTATGAACAGAAAATACAAAATATTTTTTGTAATTTCGGGAAGCAAAGATTGAATTCTTTAATTTATTAACATGGTTATTCAAGGTTCAATTTTATATTTCAAGACTTACATATTCTATGTGAGCAACAGGATTAGCACGAATTCCAGAACTGCCAGATTTAAAGCCAAAAATTTTTGGCAAAAATCCAAGCAAAAAGAATTTGCACATATATTAAGTATAAATCAAATTGTGATGTTGTAGAACTTCAAGGAATTTATCTTTTGAAAATTATTTTACTCAAGTACATGAAAATGACATGCGCATCTCTTAGACCACAATATGACAATAGTAATTGTGCACACGTAGTCTTATTGCCAGTGTCAGAATTCTCCTGGACCTCATGGGATCTGATCCACTGCATAAACAAAGGGGTTAAAGAGGGGGAGGAGGGACTGCTGCATCTTGAAGCTGAATTTTTTTTCTTCAGTGCAAAATCAGATTGTAACTGAGAAATGTGATATTGAGAACGTCGAAGCAGTCAGGATGTTGAGTAAGAGCTGTTTTCAATCAAATGCATAATTATTACTAAATTTTTTTTATCTCAGTGCTTAAAGCATTCATCTGGGAGGCAAAAAGTATCAGCAACAATTCACTTGTTATGTTTTAATTATGTCAAAACCAAACAAGTTAATATAAGTAAATATTGTAAAAGTTTTTCTCTTCTCCTACTGAAAGACAAATTTAGGTTTTACATCTTTGACTCCATTAAACTCCAACATTCTGCCATATTGAAAACTATTTCTTGGTCTGATCTCATAGCCACCCCTTATTAGAATTCTAGGAGCAGATCTTCCATCCCCATCCCACCAAATTTTCCCATTCTGTCTTAATACAATGCCTTTCCCAGCCAGGACAATATCTTCAGTGTTTACTTACTTCATCATCAGCAGCTTTCAAGTTGCTTATATTTTGATTGTGACCTCAAGCGGTTAGTACCCTTGAGACCCTAAATATAATCAGGTGGTCTGCAAAGAAACAAGACAGACAATGGGTGAAAAAGAAATAATGTAAAACTGATCCATGATAGAACTGGGAATAAAATGTAAATTTTATGTTGCCTAGGCTGGTGCACTTTGGCAATACAATGACTTCCTCCTAATCTAAAAGGCTACAGTTGTCTTCTTCCTTTCTGCTTGCACTGTCAGGTGATCTGACTTTTTCACAGGTAATGATGAATTTCTCCTCAGAAGGATATCCTTAAGGCCATTACTGTCCATGCTGGCTTTCAAGAAACTGAAGCATCAAGAGATGTTGAGTGCTCTGCCATCTGCCACTTAGGTTAGAGCATGACAGTATCAGGAAGAGTCTTATCAGCCCTATCAGACTGCTGTAACAGTCCTCTATATATGTCTCTCTTCAGTTTCCTCTGCACTTGTATTAATAGGATAAATAATCCTAGAGAAGTTATGCTTACAATAGAGACAAGTTAATAATATTTCTAAATAAAGATTTGAAGATAATATCTCAGAATAAATAAAAATAAATAAAACCATTAATAAACTATAAATAAGCATCATAAAGGCAGAAAACTTGGGAGAGTTGTGAACACTGTAAAGAGAAGAGTAATATATAGTGTTACTGATATATTTCAGGTTAGAAGTAAAAGAAAACAAAAGGGGAGGAAAAGTTAAAGTCCCACTCTAAATCAAAAAATTATATCTTGTATAGATGGATGTTAAAAGAAATGTACCAAGCAGCAGAAGGCAGGTTTAGTATTCTTATAGTAAAGGAAACAAGGCACCAGAGTAAAATTATGAGCACCCTTTGTTAACGCTGAAGTTCACCCTAAGTTCCCAATCACAAAGCAAAATCTCTCATCTGTATGATTTACTCAGAATTAAGGGAAAAAGCCCAACAACAGCTCCCGTAAAATAGAAGGATTACACTTTAAAAAAAAATTGCCAGATAATTCACTGAAACTCTGCATCTGGGCTAAAACAATGTAGCTGCTGTTGCACACAGCATCTTTTTTTCTTTTTTTTGTTTTTTTCCCCTTATAGTAGCACGTCTTAAACTTCCTTAGGTGAGCAAACATCTTTGCTACAGGAATAGCGATTTCTTTCTCTGAGGAAGGGAGAAAAAGACAAAGTTAAATCACCCATTAGAGTTTGCAAAACCATCAACATCTGTGAGCAGAACTGTTTGTTTTCTAACCTCTATATTCACCTGTTTCACATAATCTTCTTTTTTTTCTTTGTTTTTTTTTAATCTCCTGTAAAATTTAGTCAAATCATCAGCTCCCCTATTCTAAATACAAGACCAGAGACAGATCAGCCAGGTGACTTGTAGGGATTTAGGTATGAAATTGCATGCTAGATTAGAGTTCATGCTCTTAATATTTCAGTGCGATGCAAAAGAGACACAGAACTCCAGGCTGCAGAAGAACTACTGTCCTCAGCCGGCAGGAAAGACTTCAGAGCACAGGTATGTGCTCTCTGTCACCAGGGGCAAATTGCCTGAAGTCAACAATGTTCCCATCCATGTTTGGATGACACAATTTCCCCTCCTCAAACCTTGAAATCTGTTCTTTCTGTACTGAGAGAAGAATCCTACCGAAGTGTCACCAAAAGAATGTCTCATTTTGAAGTCACTCTGTTCTTTACTGATTACGGCTAAAAGATCAGCATCTACATTGTGTGCAGAACTTTCATTATTAAGCTTTATGAAAAAGAAGCATGTTAATTGTCAAAATACAACTTTTAGCCAAATAACAATTTATTAAATTGCAATTCAAAATCACATGATAGCTACAGGCAAGTCTCATTTTAGAAATCGACATCATCAGAATAGGCAAAATATATAGCCGAGGCCATGACTATGCAGGTACCTTATGCTAAAACTTAGTCTGCAATTAATCTGGGAAATCTTCATCATTTAATGTCCAGTTAGTAGTTTACATAAAATCCCTTTATTGCCTTGGACAACTGCCCAATGAATAAGTACCCACATCATAAATATGCACACATAAAAATCGTTAACAGTACTAATTAGAGTAGCAATCTTGTTGGCAGACTCAACAGAAACGGAAAGGAGATTTGCTTAGGTGACAGCATAACATCTGATGCCAAAATAAAAATGGATGAACAAACATTGGCATAGAAAACTGCCTATGAAATCAGATGAGTTTAAAATTTATAAATAAATAATCTGTTACATTTGGTTGTCCCTAAATAGAATGAAAGCTAATACACACAGTGTGTTACTTCCTTGGTGGTTTGCATGGCTTAGTCAGGATAAGACAAGGAAAAATTCTTGCAAAAAATATAAGAAGGCACAGTTAAACGTATCCTTTAAGATCACTGTATATTACTTCTGTGTACGGCTTTATGATTTTTCTATAAAATTGTACACTTTCAGCCATAAGCAAAAATGAGTGTTGTTTTTGTGTTTTGTTAGATACTCTGATAACAACAGATGTGAATTTTTTTCTTTTCATTACTACTTGAAGCTTAGGAATTGTTACTTTGATATTATTCCAAAAGTAGATGTAAAACTTTTCTAGGCTTTATATATATTTTTTTTTACCACAATGATATTTCCAACTATTTCTTACGCTTTGAAAAATACACTGGTACATAAAAGGAAATATGCTGAATAAATTAAATATATACCTTTCTGTAAACATATACTTCTTCAATAAGATATTTTTATGCAGGAGTCAGAAAGTGACCTAGAAGTTATTGGAAGAGAATTTACCTTCAAGCTCTGACTCTTCACCAGTTTATCACAATATGGCCTTTGTGGCAAGAATAGTAACATGAACTTAGAAGCAATGATTCGCGCTTCAGTCATTTAATGCTTTCTCTTTTCATTAAAAAATGTCACAACATAGCATAAAATGAATGTTGCATACAGCTTTTTAAAAGACCATAAAATCTTAGCCTCGAGACACTAGCATTAAAAAACCAAACAAACAAAAAAAACCCAAAAAACAAACAAACAAAAAACCAAACACACACACCTCCCCCCCAGCTTAAACCAGGAAGACCCAAAACAGCCAACAGCCTTTTGTAGCTTATCTTCAAACTGGACATCAGCCAAGAAGCTTGGGTGCACTCTCTTGTTAGGTCATTTATTGTGCTGCATTCTCATCCCCAAGAAAGCAAGCATTCGAGAGTTCCAAGTTCTGTCATTTTTTAATTATACTTCCGTGCAATATAACATGAAGTTATAAGGTATAATGAAGGCCTACGGGAGACTATTAGCACAGTTTTTTTAGGGCCTAGCAAATAGTTTTTAATATTCATCTTTTCATAAATGCCATATGCAGAATTAGTAATTAAGCGATGGAGACAAAAGAACAGAACCCTGAAAAAGAGAACACCATTGTACAAAATTTTAACATACTATGGCAATTTCTTCAAATGTCTCAGCTGAGTAGAAAACACAATGCACAATAGTTTCCTAGGTTTAATTGTGAAGAAAAGAATACTCCTGAATTGTGCAAAAATTGGCATGACTCAAATGAGTCAAAAAATGTGAAATTTAACATTAAACTGTGAAAGCTATAAGATGATGCATCAGATATCACTCACTATTAATGGGTTTGCTACAGGAGAAAAATGTGAGTAGGAAGAAGCTGGTAACAACAGAAAATTCCTTCTGTAGGTATTATACAATAGCTTGTAAACTGTAAAGCCTGTCTAGTCTAACAGCACCTACACATGGCAAGTTCTAGACATAATCACCTCTATTCCATATCTATCATCAACGTTTTTTGTGAATTTTGGCCAGTAACTTATCTGTGTTCATCACTAGGATGGAGATATTAATTACAGAATGAATATATTTCACCTTCAATTTGCAAATTGCTCATGCAAAGCTCACAGTTTCCTTGCATTTCTTCTGCATAATTAATCATTCAACTTCTCAGCTGACAAATTTTTTTTCCACTGAAACTCATGCAATGCTGGCTAATTTTGTCTGGAAGCGTATATGATACTGTGTTTTTTCTCCTAATTGGGTAAGTCTAGCTTTCAACCAATTAAACTTTTTTTCCCAGCCACACGTATCCTCAAATTCCTAATTACTTTCCACAAAATATTGGCAGAAATATAATGGGAAATAATGCCTCAGTTGTTATTAAAGAACATGAAAAAACTTCAGTAAATACTACCAAATATTTTTTTAATTTACATTTTATTCATCAGCTTTCCCCAAAACTGTAAGAAATGTACCATGTTATTAGAAAGAAATTGGATGTTAACAGTAATAGCAATAAACAATAATGATTTATGATGAGTATATGCTTTCTACAAAGTGTATTAAAACACATAATTTTTTTATAAGAATGTTTTGAGAATTTTGTTTTATTTGGAGCTGGAAGAACATTTCTAAGGTTTGTAATAAATTTGACAAATTTGAAAGGTCACCACCCCTATTGAAATATCAAAAGATTTTCTCTACAACCCAGGAATGTTTCCAGAACAATCTTTTACTCCACAGTGAGAACCTATACAGAGAGAGGTGGAAACAGTGCCTGCAGAGAGCAGCAGTTGACTTTTCACTGTGTCAAGAAACGTATAGGTAGGAAATACTGGCCAAAAGAAAAAAAAAAATCAAACATTCTATCTGATGGAGTTGAGGTCACTGCAATGTTAGGATTAGACAAACCTGCTATGGTTTTTGCCAGAAAGGCAAAAAGAAATCCAAAATAAGACTACTGTTGTGTTCATTAGAGACATGTTGTTTTTCTCAAAATGGCATTCTTTCTGGGTCAGGCTAACAGCAAGTCAGTTTTTGCGGAGAAAACAATATGCCTTGTTGGTCTAACTTTCACATCATACAGGCAAGGTACAATTATGTTATTTCATAACAGCATGCTATATTTCAAAGGCATTTTGGATTTAAATCCGTATTTCTCACTTTAAGTCTTTGCAGATATAAAAGACAGAAATTAATCTTGTTAAAATACCCAGAATATCAAAAGCAACATTCTTAGATTACAATCGTATTCTGAAGTTTATGTCCTTTTAGAATCAGTATTTTTTACTTTCAGGTTATAAATTAGAAATGTCCCTTCAGATTCTGAGAAAATAACAACTGAGAGATGCAAGAACATTGTGTTTTATTAAAAGATGACAGGTATTGCTACAGAGTTAGCCTTGTAAACTAATCTCTGTCATATGACAGAGCTATTACATTTGGGTCATGTAATTACTGACTTTCCTTCTGATATGCTGAGAACATACATATAAGTGAATAGCCATATCAAGTTATACTTTGTTTCATTGTTTTGTTTTCTGTGCATTCCTAATGTGGTATATTTTAAAAAATAAATCCCTTTTCTTGGAAGATTTCAAAAAGGAACCTTGAACATGCTATGATGGAAAGCAAAATTAAACAGTGCTTAATTTTAACAGTAATTTATGTAGTATAATTTAATTATTTCAAAATGTATTGATCTCAGACTTATTTGTAAACTCTGAAGTGTGCATCTGGCTTTATTTTCAAGCTAGAAATCAGCCTTTAACATTCTTTGTCTTTGAATAGGGCTTCACAAAACCAGCTGCAAGCTAATTCTTAAAAAATGCTATTTCATTACCTACTTACCTTGAGTATGAGCAGCTCTATTCCATAGATCAGTTCATTTCTGAAGAACCAGCATCCCGTCTCCACTTCAAAACTTCTGCTAGATTTGTATCTACCTGTGGAAAAGAAGAGCAAACAGGGATAATGAGAGAAACTACATTCCAATAGATGTATTTGCTAAAACAGGGGAGGGTCAAACTTTGAAATATTAACCAAATTTAGGGAATGTCTTCATTTAAATCATACACTGAATTAAAACAAAAAAAAAAGAGCATTTCTAGCCTGAGCATGTGCACAGAAATCATTCTGTCTCTCTCCAACAAATCAATAAATAACCAGTGAACACAGGTTTTTTTGTTGCGTGTGAGTGAAGGAACCATTCAGGACCATGCCCCAGTGTTTCTAATTTTACTTTTTCACGTGAATCACAATCAAGGGAGCGTCCATATGGGAAAAGAATTTATAAAATTATTTGGGTTAAACTATTATAGTTGTGATATTTTCTATAAAAATAATTCCCTAATTACTATTCCCAGAGCCCCAAGTAACTAATCAGCCATACAGGATAACTGCAGGCACATACAATAGGTTAGGGCTAGGTTACATATGTCTCAAAGCCTCTTCCATTTCATAAGGTGAAAAAAGTCTTTTAATATGGCTAAGTATTTGTTACACCAGCACATACTACAGAGTGTGGATACAGACACTGTATCGCCTATTTTCTAGTTAAGAGGATGTATAGTGTGTTTTTTTTTCTCTCAAGGACGGAAGAGGAAGCAAGCGTATGTGAGAGTGATTACAGTTTGGGGGTTTTTTTGAGTTGTCTTAGTTTTTTTTCTTATCCTTATCTTACCAGTGAACTGAAAGAGTGGGGAATTAAAACAATATTGCGTCAGGATGATTATGTACGCAGCATTAACTAATTTCTAGTTTAAAAACTGAACCAAACCATGATGCAGTAAGGAACTGAAGGTAAGTACACACTACACTTCATCTTGAGATGCACTCTCATCTTGAGATGAAAATATTCCCAGCTATTCAACAACCAAAAAGACATTTGACTAAAGTAAACATTTTAGGTGAGTGACAAAGTGGAAGGTAAAATAAAGTTTCTGAATAAGCTATACTTTTTAAAATCAAAGAAAATGTAGCTAGCTGCATATACAATTTGCCTTGAAATGTTCAGAGGAAGTTTGCCATCGGTTTTCAAGGTATTTCTCTACTCTTTTCAAGTCATTTATATACACATGCACACATCACATTTTGTGCTATGTATCGTTTTGGCAGTTCACAGAAGAAATCATAGTAATGCACAAGCTCTTACAAGGGTTACACAATACCTTAAAAAAATTATGTGCATAAAGTAAGATGGTTATATACATGCACGGACATACACATGTGAACTATGAAATTTCATGTAGAAAAATGCTACATTATTACACATATAATAAAACATCCCTATTACTCAGCAGATTTTGGGATGGAGGAGTGGGAAACTGTATGATGTCTATGTCAGGTTAAAATAAACAAATAAAACCTTACAGGAATTAGAGATACACAGGTTCTGCAAAAGGTGATTAATACTGAATCATTCTTTTCCCAGTGAGAAGAATGCCTATGCATCAAAAAATGAAGAGGAGACTGAGGCACCTAGCAGCCAATGGCAGCGGGAGTTTATACCTCTGTGCCATGAGAGATGCTGACCAAAACTGTTCTTGGTGTTAGGACATTTGTATCATCACTTCTAAATGAGCATTTTCTTGCATCTAACGAAGGGTAAGTGCGCACTAAATCCTTAGTATAGTTTAGCTTAAAAAGTCAACCAACAAGAAGAAATAAGTGCACTGGAAATTAGCCTCCTACAAACTCCTAAGTCTTCCACCAATTCAGAGAACTATTACTTTAAAAGAAGAAAAAAACAATGCGTTTTTTTTTATTTTGTTTTATTTACTTGACCCTTATAAATATAATTTCTTATTTTCTATTGTTTATGTCAGTGTAACATCTAGGTCTTTAGTTTATTGACTCTCTGAAACCAAGTTCTCCCACTAATCATATATCATTCTTAGTCCATTAACATCTTATTTTGTTTCATCTCTGGGGTTAAATTCCAAACGGAATGAATGACCAAAAGAAAGAATTGCATTCTCTCCCTTGATAGATGCACAACTTTAATTAAGGAGCATTAACAAGTCAAGAGATCTTGAATATTTATCTCAGTCTACTTTAGTAGACTGAGCCATTAGTTACAAAAAGCTTTAATGCTATTACAGCAACTGAGATGAAGCAGGGAGGTGGCACCTATATCGTTTGTCAATTTGGTTTCATAATTTCAAAGAATAGTTATTCCAGAAAGAAATGTAGCACTTTGTCTGGAAGAAAAAAAATAAAATCTACAAAACACAATTGACAGGAGGCATTATTAGGGTATCCATTCAGTAATGACCGAAAATAATTCAATTATTTGGCTGCCCAGGAGACGTTTTCAAAATGATAATGCTATCATCACAATTTATTTTTCAAGTTGAATTTTTAGTAAATATATAATAGTAATATAATCGTTAAATGAAATCTGAAGACGTTATGACACTGGTATACACCACCAGCCGTTACTTGTTGCTAACCATTGCCTAGATTTGTACAACATAGTGTTAGATTACCATCCACAGTAGACAGGGGATTGATATTAAAGCGGCATTAATGACCATGTACAATGAGAGAAAGAAGATATTTGAACCTTGGTTACATTATTAAAAAAGATCAAAAGGATATTTCACCTCTCCCACAGGCAAAACTTGGTTTAATTCAGTCAAAGGCAAAGTTTTTTTAAGTGGGACATAATCTATCAAAAGTGCCTATCTGTGGAGATAGTAACTTTTTCATTAGGACAGGAAGAATTTTTTCACTCTGTTCTGTTGTGGGTTTCTTGGTTGTTTTTTTTTGTTTGTTTGTTTGTTTCTGAATTACAAAATTACTCCATTTAGACTATTGATATATGCAATTTTAGTATGATCTCTTCATTTAAATTTTTGTTACTTAGAGGCCTGCTCCCCAAAAGTCCAATACTATACATCTTAATAACCATCTGATTATTTTTGTTTTCTGAGAATATTTACTAGTGACATGGAATAAGAATACTCAGCTGTCTGTTGTTTAATCGGTGACTATCTTCTGTATCCATGGTACATAGTTGTTTATTTGGACAAGTCATTTGTTTCTATATATGAAGCTGCCTGGAAAGGCTGCTGTCAGTGTTCAGCTTCTTTTTCAAACTATCAGTGCACTCTGGGGTATTTAAAGTCCCTCGAGACACATATTCTAAAATTTAGAGAAAAAACTACAAGCCTGATATAAAACTGATACCAGCAATTTATTCATATATTTAATAATGCAGAACCTCTTATCCTGTAACCAAAAGGGAAAATAGTTACACTGCTACTGGCACCTTCTCTTCCTTCATCCTTCTTTTTTCAAACTAGAAATATCTGGGCACATCAGAGCTACTGTACGTTGCTAAAAATAAGAAGAAAAGGAAAATGTGTCACAACGGGAAGTCGATAACCACTAAACCGAGGGTTATCAGATAGTTGTCAGAGGGTAAATAAGCCTGTTGGATAACTATATTTTAATTTCTTGTCCTGCTTTGACTCTTAGCCTGTTTGGTTTTCCATTATTCTCAGCCAGATATTTAGTTAGCTGTATGTCATCTCCATTATTGTCCCAATCTGGCAACAGAAGACTCAAAGAGAAAGAATTACCAACCCAGAATAGCTGTATCGCTTCCTAAAAGTAATTTCTCAACACTAATTCCACTGTTCTGCGTTGCAGAAGGTAAAGCAACTTTCTGAATTATACTAACCACCCCAAAGAGGTGCTCTGGTGGGGCTGATTGGATCTGGCATTAAGTAGGATGGAAATAGACCAGAGCACTTTAATGTCTCCAATGTTCACTCCACTTTGAGTTCCTTCTCCATACCCTTACACTGTCAGCTACTGCCTGCCACCCCCAAAGTCTGACTGCCACTGCATGTGTGGATACCCCAAGGTCAGAATGCTTTTCATAACTTAGGTTTTTCCCTTTCTTTGTCTATTGACCGACCTCTACTTCTCTAGTTAAAGTGAATGCTACTCTTAAAGTCTTTATGACACCTTTCACAAATCTCCTATTCCCCGTTCTCCTAAACATCTGACCTTTTCCAAGAGGAAACTGAAGTGAGAACTTCTCGTTTCCTGCCCCACTTCATCTTCCTCCTCCCTACAGACACACAAGTTTCTCATAAGTTTTAATCCTTTAAGCTTCCGAGTGATCCTCTTGATCTCCTTTACGTCTGGTCTCTAACTTTCCTCCATATGTTATCACCTCATACCTTCTTTTGGGAATTCATTCACAACACAGACATGCATACATTTATCTCATTTAAGTCACTTCAGTTATCACTCCATCATCTTTTGGTTTATACGCTCCCAGACTTACTTTATTTAGTGAAAGAGTTCTTCCTAGAAACTTGAAAATTCTTCATTAACAAAAATTATAATAAATTTCAGTATTAGCTATTTTAAAAAAAAAAAAAAATTCATTAACTTTCTTCTGACTTAAGTTAGAGGGCTACACAATGTAGTTAATTCCTTACCTAAGTTATCTTGGAAAAGCATTATAAAAATGTTTAATCGTTTAGTTAACCTTCTGCCTTTGGAAAGGGACATTAAAGAATGCTATTTAACAAGTACACTTTTATACAGTGAACCGCATAAAAATCGTATATAATACATTGGAGAAAATTATTACAAGAAACATTGCAGTGGTATCAGTGTTTGTCTCTTCTTTTCCAAAGCAACTCTTTGCAAGAATATGACACCTTGCACTTTATATCTGCATGATCTACACAGCTCAGCTGAAATGCCTGTTCGATATTGTAAACCAAACAATTTAATCATCCAGCACATATGTACATTTTCTAGAAATTGAAGATTTTCTTCTTACACATAGAGTTATCAAAAAATTGCTTAAACTTTACATAGTATGCTAATAAGGAAAATACAAGGTCACAGTAATACTGAAACTATTGCAGAAGTGCTGAGTCATCTACAAAGGCCAAGGAAGAGAAAATCCTGTGCCAAGAAAATGACTTATGATTCTACCAAGTCGTTTGACTATATTTAACTGAATTTCTGAAAATAATGCCCAGATTTTTAAAGTTTTGTTGAATTTGTTTTATTTTGATGAGTTAATTTTCAAAATCTTTGCCTCTATATAAGAAAACCTTGTTCGGATATGAAAGATTCATTTTAATCTCAGGATAAAAGAAAGAAGAAAAATCCAAAGCAACAAATACAAATGCAAAGAAGTGTTCCACAGACTTTTTTTTTTTTATTTATATAAAAGTCAATATCAAAAAAATATCTAATCAAATATTAGAAATCAAAAAGAGGAAAGTAATCAAAATGGGTAATAGCACATGAAAAAATTAAACAAAAATGTTTATTTTCTTTTGAAATGAAAGAGGGATCTGGACAGGCTGGATCAATGGACCAAGGCCAATGATATGAGGTTCGACAAGGCCAAGTGCCGGGTCCTGCACTTGCATCACAACAGCAATGCTACAGGCTTGGGGAAGAGTGGCTGGAGAGCTGCCTGAAGGAAAAGGACCTGGGGGTGTTGGTCAACTGCCAGCTATGTGAGCCAGCAGTGTGCCCAGGTGGCCAAGAAGGCCAACAGCATCCTGGCCTGTATCAGGAATAGTGTGGTGAGTAGGACTAGGGAAGTGATTGTCTTCCTGTACTCAGCACTGGTGAGGCCCCACCTCGAGTGCTGTGTCCAGCTTTGGGCCCCTCACTACAAAACAGACACTGAGTTTCCAGAGTGAGTCCAGAGAAAAGCAATGAAGCTGGTGAGGGGTCTGGAGAGCAAGTCTTATGAAGAGTGGCTGAGGGAGCTGTGGTTGTTTAACCTAGAGAAAAGGAGGCTGAGGGGAGACCTTATTGCCCTTTACAACTACCTGAAAGGAGATTGTAGCAAGGTGGGGGCTGACCTCTTCTCCCAAGTAACAAGTGATAGGACAAGAGGAAATGGCTTCAAGTTGCACCAGGGAAAGTTTAGATTAGATATTAAGAAAAAATTTCTTCACTGAAAGGGTTATCAAGCATTGGAACAGGTTGCCCAGGGAAGTGGTGGAATCATCATCTCTAGAGGTATTTAAAAGACGGGTAGACGTAGTGCGCAGAGATATGGTTTAGTGATGGTTTTTGTCAGAGTTAGGTTGATGGTTGAACTAGATGATCTGAAACGTCCCTTCCAACCTAGACAATTCTATGATTCTCAAAACGAGTGGAAATCTGCTTTGGGTGAAACTTGCAAAAATTTGGAAGACATATACTATGAATACAAGAAGAAAATCATCTAACCACTTCCACCGTGTTGATCAATTATTCAAGCCCTTTCAATCAGGGATTCATTTTTCTAATGACGGATATAGTTTTACTGCAAATTCAAAGAACAAACTAGAATTTCCTTTAGAATTCACAGTCCCAAATGTTGTGCTGATGCAACACAACAATGATCTCAGTGACACACAGACAAGGATCAAAGGACTCGCAATGGCAATCCATGTCACACATGGATCTGAGGCAGACCTTGCTGTATCTCTTCCTTAAATGAAAATATCCAGAGATACCTAAGGACTTTCAATCCTTTGTACTGTTTTATTGAAATATAACGTGGAATAGTGGAAATTGTTTAAGCAGAAAGGATTCCACTCTGCTGAATGAGGTAAATAAAAGGTTTAGAAAACAGACCTTGAGACTCTAGCTCTCATTTCGGCACAATGCAATGTAGCTGCATGTCTACTGTAACTGCTGAATAAGCAAATGCTGTCTTTCACAGGAATGCACAAGTTAAAGAACACTAGGCAGAAGGGAAAAAAACAACCCAGGAGAACTAAAAACTGCTGAAACTGAAAAGTAATTACTGGAAAGTAAAGGAAGGAACATTAACAAGTAGGAGAAACCCTGTGATTTTTTTTTTTTTTTAACTGTATATTGAAACTCCAAAATTAAGTACCTAATGT
Organism: Dromas ardeola; assembly: GCA_013398915.1. NCBI lineage: Eukaryota > Metazoa > Chordata > Aves > Charadriiformes > Dromadidae > Dromas > Dromas ardeola. The sequence goes on along the minus strand of VYZM01008500.1, from coordinate 116,047 downwards.
TGTTATCTCAAACCGTTTTATAAGGATAATTTAAAGATATGGTTTCTAATTCAAACTGTGATATTTTACTAGCTAACCAAATGCATTACATTGTTCAGTATTTCTAGCTTTGAATAAACCTAATCTAAAGTATGGAAAAGAAACGTAAGCATTTCAGATAGTTCTAAGTATCTGAGGCAAGGATCTGGATGGAAACCATTTAAAGTAAAAAACATTAATGACGCGTTTGTTCATTATTATGGTGCAATAAATTGAAAACCAGAAATGTACAGCAGATAACCTCGGGAGAGATGACAGAAAGAGAGAAGACTTAAGAGAAACAGTTTAAATAGTTCTAAGTTTACATCAACAGTAATAATTTTTAGAATTGTTATTAAAAATCTCCAGTTCTTGCCAATATATCCTTCAGAAACCATTTTGAATTTGGAAAATGGAAAAATTGTCTACAGGAATATTTTACTTCCTTAATGAAACTGGAAATTTTTCTCTTTAAGAGAGAAGCTTCCTTCTCCTGTAAGGAAGTAAATAATGCTAATACTATTAGATAATGCTACTAATAATTCACTGTCTGAGAGGGAAATTTCCCTCTTCTGATATTCCCTATCTAACTTCCATTATGTATAAGAACATATATAAGACTATATATATTCTAGATAAATATATATAAAATCATATAAGAAAAGGGTCCAGAGAAACTGATCTACTGGTCCACTATGGGTATATAAAGTAGTATGAGCAGTTAACAATAAAATCCTTTTGAAAATGTATATTATTTCCTCTAAACTCTTCTGACAGCTGTTCTGAGTTTTTGTTGCTATGAGATACACATTTGCACCTTGCTGTTGTTTTT
>VYZM01008500.1:90944-106642 GCA_013398915.1 Dromas ardeola | reverse complement strand
TTTTTTTTTTTTTTTGTTAATTGACACTTCCTTCTCCATCTTTTTTAGGGCATTCTACAACAATTAGAAAAGCTCAGTAAAAAACACCTGACTTCACTGGTCATCATTTTATCTCAGATTATATTGCACATTTCCAGAATCCTTGGCTGCGATGATAAATGATCCTTGGATACATGATAGAAGTGATCCAGGCCAAAGGGCTTGGGAGAAAAACTGCATGTTACTTTTTCCATTGAATAGATGTAAAAATTGAGTGGTTCCATTTACCATGTGTTATCATTTCATGTTTGAGAGGTTTTTTTCCTCTGGAGGTATACCACTTCTCATGTGCAAGTAGAGGTTTGACTATGAGAATTTTACACTAATAATTTCAGCCCTTGTGTCTGAGTCATCTTTTGTGCACAGTAGTAAGCTAATGCAGTGATACCTTGCCATGTTCACAATAAGCCTAAAATAATAGCTGTCAGACTTTTGAAATAGTTTTAGCATAGATAGTATGGAAACTTAATTTGTCTACTCTTCTATTACGTATTGAATGGTATGAAAAAGGAGAGAGTCACTAATTTGTTTCTTCAGTTAAACCACTCACTACTACCTTTATCCTACACATTGCCAAAAACGTCTTTTTCTGGAGGTGAATTTCTGATTCATTTATTTATTTATTAATGGGAATTTACTGAGATAAGTAAGCATTTAAATATTTGGAAGACAGTGAAAATTTAAAAAAAAAAAGCTTGTTGGCTAGGTTTTGGTGAAGACATTTAAAGAGGATAAAATTAACAGTAGTAGGAACTAGAGTGAATAACAACTTTGATTTTTTATTGATAGCAGCAGCATGCAGGTGTCCCAATTTTCAGATGAGTCATGTGAAGTGAGTTCATGTTTACCTTTCCAGGCTGTGAGATACACACAATGTTACGAAAACAGGACACATGGAATATATTATAATGTAACAGTAGAAGTCCACTGAATATACATATTAACTTCACAAAGACTCCAATTCTGGACTAAGAGATTATGGAACTAATGTTTAAGTTTTGGTCCAGTATATATTTAGTTTCCCCATTTTACAGTACTTTTATTATTTGACTTGTCAGGGTCACAAATCATCCACAACAGCCAGACTTTAAGTTTATGAGCATAGAACATTTGCAACTGTATTCCGAGACAAAGTTGTTGAAAAGTCAGCTGTCATTGGACACCAAAAATATAAGATCTTGTTAACTTGGGCATAGATATGGAAGTATGAGAGAGATAACATTAAATAGTTTTTTTTCTTCTAACTGAAGCTCAACATAGATATGAGTAATTTATGTGACTGTTCTATGTTATCCAGCACTATCAATTTATACATTATAAATATTATGATAAAAGAAAAGAGATGTCTTTCTGAATAGATATTGACTATTAATGGTCTTGCTAAAAAAGGAAATGTAAAGCTAACAAGTCTTCTATAACTAGCCTTATAAAATTATTAAATCTCAGATAAGACTTAACATCTGTTTCTGATTACATACAGAAATAAAACCTTGAAACTTGACTTATAAGAGTCTTGATTTCTGTTTACACACATACGTATGCATATATAGAAGTATTTCTCTAATTTGCACATTAATACCTGTATTTCATATGACAGCATAGATTCTGACGTTGCCTGATACCTGGGTGAAAAGAATCCTATACTCATCATTTGAAATGTCAATATCATTATGGGGAATACCACACACTTGTAAATTACCAAAATAGTATTTCTCAAATATTCTTATGACTTGCAGGAAAATTCTGAGTAATTTGAGAATGGTTAAAAAAAAGTTAGCTTTCTCAGACATTTCAGGTGATTCAGATGCTGAATTATTTGCTTATTGGGATTTACTAGGATTTCTTACTATGAAAAGTGTTATGTTCTGTTTATTTGTTTTGAATAAATTGTATAACTCCATTATTTCTAATCCATATGAAAATTTATCAAAATAAATAGAATTGAAATATGCTGTCTGGAAAAAATACTTTCATACTGGAGTAGCAGATTCAGTGTATTAGGGAGAATGAAAAAAGGTTTCCTCTTTTTTTCTATCATGATAAATATGATATATAACCTGCTTGTTTTGCAAATTTTCCTCCAATATTCTTTTGTGCATACTTGATGGGCATAAAATGTTTGCAAGACAATGGTCCTTACCCTCATAAAATCCTTTTATATTGCAAGGTAGTCACTTGAGTAGTTCAAAGTTGATAGAGTAATTAATAATAGAACAGAAATCTTTAAATTGCTTTTCATACCAAAAGACTATCATAGTTTGCAAAACAAAGCCTTTGAAAGCTAGAGATACCCAGGTCAACACTATATACATCCAGTTAAGCTACTTACATGCTGGCAAACCATGGGATAGTTTTTAAGTGACACGATCAAATTTTCTACAGAAACTCTGCTTCTTTCAATGGATAGAAAATACACTGAACAGAAAAAAATAAATTAAGTTTGAATGATGTCCTTCTTCAACACTGGTCATTCAGTCCCTTTATAAACAGTAATTTATTATTTATTTTTTTTACTGAGTGTCTGCAGTACTTCCTCTGAAGCAGAAACAAAAACGGAGCCATTTCTTAAAGACAGTATTCATGTGTCATCTTCTTGTCTTAGTCCCTCTGCATCCTACAGCTTCTTTGACAAATAAAAGAACATGTGCTTAACTGAATTAAGCGTGCAATTGGAATTGCTTTGAATTCTGATTTTCTAACTGTGCAGCTTAAACACTCTCTTGTATTAGCATGCCAAACAATGCATAAGCCAGGCTATCTAGACGTTAAAGTGTTCGGCGGGAGACAAATGCATTCTGATAACGAGGAAAAATCAAACTGATTAATAAGACACAGTTTAGTCCTGCACAGTTCAAGCGACACCCTGGAAACCCACTACCATCTGACCTGCTGCCTTTTCCCCGAAAGAGATGAGGAATACCTGTTTACTTAGCAGCTACTTATAGCCTGGCAATGACAGTATGTTGCTGCTGCTGAGAGGACAGACCAGTGGCTAGTGCCACACTGGCTACATCTCTGAACTTCTGCGGGGTCCGGACACTTCCTCCCCTCTTTCCCTATTGCGCAAAGGAGAGGCACGCAGGCTGCTGCTGATGCCAAGGAAAAGGAAGATGGCAAGCGCTCATGCCAGGTGGGTAGGTGCTTAAGTGCAAGAAACAGCAACCGGAGCACAAATCCAGCTCCTGCAATTGACAGTTTTCGACTGCACCAGTGTGTGGCTGTGTAGATCTTATATGCCTGAGAGGTATTAGCACACGCTAATACAGAAACATACATAGAAGAGAATCATTATCATAGTGTCTGAGGGAAGACAGGTCACCCTTACGTTTAAAGCAATGGAGCCTAAGCTCCATTGGTAATACAAACAGTACAAATCTTAAACCTGCTTTTCGACTTAGCTTATAATTTAGTACTATATAACTACACTAAGTCTGGAGATTTGAGTGCTTCCTCTTCTGCAATGCAAAGTCAAAGAAAACTATAAAGATCCATGACATTTACACACATCACATCTTGAGGGTTTTTTTTCATATGCATTTCCTTTCTTTACAGCTCATTTTCCGGTGTAAATAGCTGCTCTAATCTTTCATTAATGTAATTTTGGATGATCCCCTGTTTCCTGCATCATGCATCACGTCTCCAACTGTACATAATTTGAACACAAATTCATTAAATTCCTCAGCAGACATTTATACTTTCAGCATTTTAACTTACCTACACTTTGAGAATTCACAGAAGAATATTTTTTTCTTAAAAATAGTTTTTTAAACATCAAGAATGACTATACATTAATATAGATTTATTTTTATTTTCAGTTTTTTTATGAAGACAGTATGAAAAATATTTGTGAGGGTAAGCAAATAATTTAGTCTGAGCTACAACAAACATCTCATACAACCCTTTAGAGAGGGGGTGGTGTTTTTTCATATGTTTTTAATAAAAGGAAAGGCAAATGGTGATGCCTTGTTATGTTACAGTCTGTTCAGTTTAGATACAGTCACAGGATCAGGTCTCTTCAGTCAGAAGGTGGAATGGACCTTTCGTATTCAGAGAAATGGAATAGCCGCTTAGCTAGCTGATATAAACGTAACCTCCACACTGCTCTACCGCGTATTTGCAGTGTGAAGTATGCTACTAGTCTGTCCTAAATTTATAAATTTTTGGAGGTGTGAGGGAACGAGGGAAACTGCAACATGCAGCAAACCTGCAATAAAAATACTTTAAAAGTAAAATTGCTATGTATGTTATGTTGTTCACATACCATCATTATTTGGTTGCTCACTGTGAAAATAACTTCTCAGTCCAATAGTTGAACACTTTACACAATTTCAAAACTGTATGCAGGTAGAAATCCTCTTAGATTGAAAATGTAACTAGGAATGATATGGCTTATTTTTCAGCTGAAATATCAATGCATAAATGTTACACTAAATGTGTGGCATAGATAAAGTTTTCCTGTGTGTTTAAGAGGAATCTGAATGATTAAATAATATCCTGCCTCAGATAAAAGACAGTTATATTGCAGAATTTTACAGAATATTCTTTAGTGAATAATGCATCTAGATATTGTTCCTTTAATAAAAAAAAAACAGTCATGCTCAGTAACCTGCAAAATGTGTCTTATAATAATTGCAAATCTACAGAGTATCTTTAGTAATAAATAAATAGACCTCAAACATCCTCAAGTGACCTCTCAAATCAAGAATCAGAATTTGATTTGGTTTTCCCTTCTGTATTAATAAATTCTGTAAAAGTTCTAGGCAGTTCAAGTTATCTTTACCAACTACATAAACCAGTACATAAACTGTTGCAGTAAGCATAGTTCAAAACAGACTGGAAGCAAAAAGCTATAGCTGAAATTAGACTTCTGAATTCTTTTCCACCTTATAATATATTCTGTGTAGAAAGAATTTGTTTTAGGCTGATTGAATGCCCCATTACCAATTCACACTGCAGATATATTTTGCAACTGAGACTGCAGAAGTGTTGCATGCTGTTGAAGGCAAAGCGGTGTTATAGGCTTTAAGACATTTAAATTGGAATATAATATCATAGATATATAAAGAGCCTAATCTCAGATTTTAAAACTACATTTCTTTCTGTATTCAACTAAACATCCCGCCCTCCCTACAAAAAAAAAGAAAGAAAGAAGAAAAAGGAAAGAAAATGGGATCTTGATTATCTTCTAGTGAAAATAATTTATTAAGACAATAATCACAAAAGCAAAAAAATTGCATATCACCTCTGGACATTTTTCCAGTTGTAGACACACTGGTCACCATCAGTCCAAGGAAACTCATAGAAAAATCAGACCCATCACCCATGTGTGATAGCTTCAAACACCAAGCAACTATCACAGACCCATTAATTATTGTGGCTTGAAAAAATATTTGGAGGATATAAAGAAAACGTAAGACAAACTCTGCTGTTTTTCCTGGGGAATCAATGCTTAACACAGAGAAAAATATACATTGTAGTCTCCCAGCTCTGAGCAAAACATAAGATGTTCAGCAATTCAAAGATTTTGTTAGTTACCATTTTCCAGAAGTTACCAAAGTCTTTTCACATTTTAAATGCTAGTCAGCCAACCCTCAGAAAAAAATGTCTTACTGACACACTGTAGTGCTAGTAGTAAGTCTAAGTTAGATGATAGCTAGGCAATTGTGAACAACCAACAATAATGTACCGTGTAGCCCAACAGAAGTATACTGTGTACTACATGAATAAGGCAGACTTTGATTATCCTAAAAAGAATGTGTGCCAATTGAAAATAGCCACTTTTTAGAGGATGTGGGGAAAAAAAAACCCAAAAATTTAGAAAAATGTAAAATCAGCCTAGTACTAAGAAACCCCTTCTGACAATGTATCATCAAAGTTGACATAAAATATTGATGACAGCAATAAATGTCTCGTTTATTTTTTGTCAAAGTTGAAGATAATTTAATTAAAAAGTATTATAAACAATACTTTAAAAGCTTCCTACATTTAAGACACTCCTATATTTAAAGGTCCTTGATGTTAAGAAAAAAGCTCAAATCCTTTTTCCTTGGTGTGTTTAAGTATATAGGATTTCATCCTATTGTAGATATTTGTCCATGGCTTTGTTGAGTGCTATGTACTTTCTTACTTACTGCATGTATGTTGCAGAATTAATATCAGTGTATTGTATAAAGAAAATAAAAGTCACTCTAAATGAAAGTGTACAGATACTACTATAGAACCATGTGATTGATTTGTCCAATCTATGCTTAGCCTGCATATTTTGTTGGTGTTTTTTTTTTGTAAACACATGTAACTAATAGTCAGTTGTAAGTGGCTTTAGTAAATAAAATGAAATGCTTCTATGCTTACCTTTTATTTCTGAAGCTGACAATAGAAAATTAACTATTTTCCAAACTTGTTTTTATGTGATATGAAGGTTTCTGTTATGATCATCTCCTGAGGAAAAGATTTAGAGCAGATACAGAGGTGCAATAAACTAGGCCTGATTTAGAATAAGGGAACCAGATGTAAAGAAACAGAGGTCATCATGTTCATCTGTATTGGACTGAAAATAACTCTGCAAAAAAGTCTAGGATACCTAGTGTATATTACTCCTTTAGGGGAGGGGCAATAGCTATTATCCCCTTCCCTTTCTTTTATTTTATGTAATGTCTTTTTCCTTCCTCCCTTTCACTTAAGCATGTAATATATGTACATATGCACTGCAATACAAGAGGAGAAAGAAAGAAAATAATTCTAAATATAAAATAATATAAAAATAATTCTAAATATGAAATCAAAATATCAACAAAATCACAAGGGTGTACTCTTTGGTGTCAGTAATACAACATATTTTTAAATTAATCTAAATTTGACTTAAGATTTCATATAATCATAGAATCATAGGGTTGGAAGGGACCTCTGGAGATCATCTAGTCCAACCCCCCTGCCAGAGCAGGGTCACCTTAGAGCAGGTTGCACAGGAACGCGTCCAGGTGGGTTTTGAATGTCTCCAGAGATGGAGACTCCACCACCTCTCTGGGCAGCCTGTTCCAGTGCTCTGCCACCCTCAAAGTAAAGAAGTTCCTCCTCGTGTTTAGGTGGAACTTCCTATACTCAAGTTTGTGCCTGTTACCTCTTGTCCTGTTGCCAGGCACCATTGAAAAGAGCCTGGCCCCATCCTCCTGACACCCCCCCTTTAAGTATTTATGAGCATTAATAAGGTCACCCCTCAGCCGTCTCTTTTCCAGACTAAACAGACCCAATTCCCTCAGTCTTTCCTCATAAGAGAGGTGTTCCAGTCCCCTAATCGTCTTGGGAGCCCTATGCTGCACCCTCTCCAGCAGTTCCCTGTCAAGACTTATCATATAGTAGTTCTAAAACACAGGAAAGAGAATATCACCACCATCTACATCTCTCTTCAGTACTTTATGAAAGTGTGTAACACAATATGAGACAAAAAAATGTTTCCGTTTCTTTCTCCAAACTCTGTTCCTACTTAAAGAGGTGAAGAAAGATCAATAAAAATATCAGTATGTTGATAAACCAAGAGGGTGTTTTGTGGTTTTGCTTGCTATTTCTATGGCCTTTTATCTTTCACTTTATTTGTTGGAAAGAAGGTACTTGTACAGACTAACTAATCAGAAGAGTTAATGGTTATATTAATATGTAAGGCAGTTTTGTTAGGAAGAAAAATCCATTGAAATATTTGTTATGTAAATAATTGATTAGAAATAAAATAACAAAAAGAGAAACTAAATTGGAAAATACCTTTAAAATACTTTCCATGATTAGATGCTCACATATAGAAATGACTGTATTTTAAGACTACTTTCACATTCCATGTTTCCTTTGCCTCAGTTAAAATTATCTAACCAGGACTAGCCAAGTTAAATTAAAATTTTACACTTGTCTAGTGACCGCTACAACAACTTCAGGTTTCTTTCTGGGCTCCTGGGGTTTTTATAGGCAATGAGAGTAACATTTTGTTTTCTTATAAACCAAGAAAAATAAAAATAAAAATATAAAGAAAAAACCCCGAAATTATCATGTTTCCAAATTCTCTCCTTCAATATCTCAGTAGTTTGTCCAGTTGTCTCATTCCATTGTATTTCATCATCAAGAAAAAAAAAGATGATTATAAATATGATCTAAGTAATACTTGCGAACTTTTAAGTACACAACAGTAGATAAGAAAAACCTTGAGCTTTCCATGAAAATGCACAACTCTAGGAGCTGCTATCTAGGAAAATCACCAAATTTTCAATTAAATCAAAGGAGTTCACAATATTTTACTCTATTCAGAACGAGGAAAAGGGCTCTCATAGGAGACAGCCATTTACTCAGCCCAGTTTATCACTTAAGAAATCATTCCTAATCCAATCCACACTCAAATTATTGCTCGATGAATCACATCATGCCTTAGCAAGCTTAGATGCTGGCAGAAAGCCCTGTAGAGAAGTTGAGTACATTTCGTCACCTCACATCCTGTTCTCACACTATCATCCTTTACAGCGTGAAGGATAAGAGTGTCAGCATGAATAAGGCAGAGGAGAGAGATATGGTCTCTCACGGAAAGATACTGTAGGCAGTTGTCCATACAGTGTTCCAAAGAGAAACAATAGAGATAATGTCTTCAAGGGAGACACCAGAATTTTAATGGAGCCATAGTCTTTCCAAGGACATACAGGTCATTATCAAATATTCCAGATTTCCTTACATGTCCCCTGGGATGTGTGTACATGGCAGTGGGAGAAATACAATAACAGATTATGAAAACAAAACAAAGATCAAAAATGTTACCTTTACAGTCCTACTTTGCCTTAGATCCTAAGGGAAACACATACTTTATCTTCTCTATGTATAATAATTCTTCATTTAAGGACTTTTTTCATACAGATATATCAGAAGTTCAAAGGACTTTGATGCAATCCTCATTTTCCAGGCGTGAAATGGAGGCAGAGACATTCAATGATTTATTATTAAAAGTGCAACAGAGCAGAACATCCTAAACAATAAAACTTGAGTTTTCTGATTTCATTGTTTTATGACTGATATATACATTACCATCAGCAATGAACCTTCTCACTTTATACATTTGTCTCATTTGCTCGTGTAAACTAACATGGTTTTTAATATAACCTCCCAAATGACAAGGTTTAACTATGGGCCACAGTGTTGCAGAACCTTTATTTCATATCCTGAGAGGTTCAGTATATGTTAGGCCTTTAGTTTAATGACATCTCAGAGGCCTTCAGTCTAGTGACATCTGAAGACATCATCTTGTTTTCCTTTAGGTGTCCTTGTGCATTGTACACCACGAACATGACATGGAAGCTAGCACCCCTGCCATCCTGATGACAAGGCAGTTCATCCAAATACTCAAAATTTCTGTGTAAACTATTTAAACCAACCTGGCTGATTTTGCCTGGAATTAATTATGGAGCACTTACAGGAACGGTACATCTTGGAAATGTGCTATCACATGCCTACTTCATGCTACTGGAAGTATTTGGGCAATTTAAATATTCTTTTGCCTAGTGAGGCTGCATACAGTCTTAGTTTATATTATAGACAGAAGCTGCTGGAGATTTAAGTGTGATTATCTTTCTAAATACATTATTAACTAATTGTCCAAATATACTATTAATTATAAGAGTTAATGATTGCCACTCAAGACTTCTGTATTTGATGAGAGTATGTGTTTTCTTTGCTCATAGTTTTACATTCTGTCCTGTTAAAAGGATTCAGTCAGCAGAAAGTGAGACAGCTGGCTTGCTTCTGTTAATCCTCCTTGCAGGGTCAGCCAGACTCTTCCACCTCGAAGTCTTTTCTGCCGTGTACTACCATTGTACTAGATCATAAGAAGAGCCTGAGCATAGCCAACCTACACGGTCTGAAAAGTTTTCTGAGGGACTGATCGCAGAAAATAATGCTCAAGAGCAGTGTTTGGGAAGCTGTGTGCATCTCAAATGAGAAAGTAAGAATAGTAGGAGTAGCAGTGGTAAGTCTTGACTTTTCGAGGAGCCCAGAGTTCTCTTGGGATCCAAGCATTGACACAGAAATTGAGGCAGTCTGGTCTGTATCAAGCCTACCGTTTTACTGAGGAAAGATGTTGTCTGCATTCTTTATAAATAGATAACTATTAACAAATAATTTGCACTGTGAAAAAGACTTAGTTTTCCATTTCTATTTTTTCCTCAAGTCTACATTTAAAAAATACCTTTCCACTATTCTGGCAAGAGGGCAGCAGTATGTTACCCTGTTTGCCACCAGAGCATCTTCCTTCAAGTGCCTGTATTCTTGGGAGTAAAACTATCTTGCCTGATTATATATAAACATTATAACATGATAAAAATCACCTAACATGATTATACAGTAAGGTTTTTGTTGCTTTAAATGTTCATTAGTATTCTGGCTTGTTTCAACAATTCTCATTTAAAGAAGAATTCAGATTTTTCTTTCATGAAAGAGGATCACTTATGAGCTAGAGACAGTACTATCACTGTCTCAGAACATTACATATGTGATTTACATATGCCTTCACTGAACTAAAGAAGTTATTTTGCTAGTATAAAGTCCATTCTAGTGCCTATTAAGAAATTGGATTTTTCTTTTATATAACTCAGTTGCCTGATCGCTTACAAATCTTTATTGTAGAGATAATTTTGCTCTTCCCAGTTAGTCTTTTCATATACTAGAAGATGATACAACATTTCCAAGAATGTAAAGCAAATTGTAGACATGGCACCACTTAACATTACTTATCAAATGTTTCTTCACAGATATAAATTAAAACAGTAGAATACCTGTCCAAAGGGACACTTATTGTATCACTTAACCAAATATTTTCAATGCAGGTGTGCACGAAAAAAATGCTGTGTTTTCTTTCCAACTTGGACCACATACAAAAGAAAAAAAGCTATTTTCATTCCATGAATAAATATTATAACTAATAATAGATATTTAGGAAAGGCAGCAGTTGTGTATGCCAATGCAAATTAAATTGGGTTAATACAGTTAGCTACTGCCATCAGACAGTGACTTAATTCTGACTACACCATCATGAAAATTTTGCATTAGCAAATTTGACAGGGAAAAAATTCACTTCACTTATTGCATCTGCAAGAATTCATGCGTTGGCAGACCTTCTATTATGGAAGTCTATTAACAGATTTTGCACATGGACAATGACAAAACAGGGGACAAAATGTCAAGTATGTTACACAGTTCAGGTAAAAAACTGATGTAGTTAAATGGAAGAAACAGTAATTTTGTATTTTAGGAAGTATATTGAATTTTCTCATACAAGTTTCACATTTTTTACTAAGAATTTCAAATCATGTTTGACTTGCTAAAACTGCCTGATTTATCTTCTTCTTGAATCAGGAAGAAATAGCATTTCCTTCTTATGAAGTAGTCTATAAAATTTATAACTCAAAAAGCAGCAGCCTAGAATAGTCTGTGATCTGGGCCAAAACAGATATTGACAGATTACCCAGATTTTCCATGCCATTTTATACACCAGTTGCTCAGGTTTATCAATAACTCACTTCCCCAGAGATTATGCAGTTTTCCATTATCCCCTGCTTGACCTTCTAAGTCGAACCACAGATCAACCATGTACACCTATTCATGAACAAATAAAACTATTACAGAGACCTACACATGTAACTGTTAGCTACCGATCCCCTGTAGCATCACTTAGTAGAGAATGATTTGGCTTGTTCCAACTACAGTCCTTTAAGTTGACAAAGAAAAAGAAGATACTACTTGAAAACTAGCACACAACACAAGTCAAATCTAAATGTGCAAACTTAACTTTTACATTTAATTACATACTCAAATCTATTTTCCTTTGCTTTAAAATAATACTTAAATATGACTAATCTCGTTGCATAAAATATGTATTCCCAACTATCAACCTGAGATTTTTCCCTCAAAAATGACCTCATGATCATAGTAAGTATCTGTCATAAATTATAGTATTCTGTTGATTGTTGCTGGGTCAGGTCGAGTGGCTGTCATGTGAGGACATATGGTATCTGTGACATTTTACAGTTATGTCAAGGACACCTCAGCACAGATAGACATTTCTTTTATGTAAGTATAAATCCAGATCATTTAACTTTATTTACAGCAGAACAAAATCAAATGCTTTCTTCTCCATACCTACCAAGTTGTATTGTGTTAATAATTTGCACTCACATCTGTATTACAGAATCACAGAATCACAGTATGATAGGGGTTGGAAGGGACCTCTGGAGATCATCTAGTCCAACCGCCCTGCCAGAGCAGGGTCACCTAGAGCAGGTTGCACAGGAATGCGCCCAGGTGGGTTTTGAATGTCTCCAGAGATGGAGACTCCACCACCTCTCTGGGCAGCCTGTTCCAGTGCTCTGCCACCCTCAAAGTAAAGAAGTTCCTACTCATGTTGAGATGGAACTTCCTATGTTCAAGTTTGTGCCCGTTACCTCTTGTCCTGTTGCTGGGCACCACTGAAAAGAGCCTGGCCCCATCCTCCTGACACCGATCCTTTAAGTATTTATAAGCATTGATAAGATCCCCCCTCAGTTGTCTTTTTTTCCAGACTAAAAAGACCCAAATACCCCAGCCTTTCTTCATAAGAGAGGTGCTCCAGTCCCCTGATCGTCTCTGTAGCCCTTTGCTACAAAGGCTATTAAAGACTCGCCCTTACTATGTTGGAAGGATATTATGAAGCTTTAGCTACTGTTATCTTTTTTCTACTTCAAATCAGTCAAAATGAAACGTATTTAGTGGGATTTATTGCTGTTGTAATACATACAGGGACTTCTGGAATTGAACCTGGATGAATAATTAGAATGAAAAAGCATTCAAAGACAATTATCACAAAACTTCAAGACATCACAAAACTTCAAGACATCACAAAGCAGAGAAATGTAACTTATCCCGCTTCCAACAGACTTTTATTTTCATGATATCTGGATGATCTATCTGTGGGGCAGGTCATACAGTACTAGGCATATAAGTAACACTTAGTGTTTCTCTGATAATTTTATATTCTTATTATATGAAGAGTCTATTGAGCACCAATAAAACACTGATACTGGAAAAAGGAAACTCTACAGTCTTATTTCCCTCTCATTTTTCTTCTATTATCACCTTTCACATAACTGTGTTTCCCATTTATATTCTCTCTCTTTCCTGCTTTGTTCTCATTTCCTGTTTGTTAGCCTGTAACGTACTTTGATCAACTGTGCTGTTGTGAAACTTCAAAATATTTGTCAGGACCAGTTGAAAGGAAAACGGATGTTCAAAATCTCACTCATAAACAGACAAATTAAAACAGTGTTCAAGATTGTTTCTCTATAATATTTTCCTTTGAGGCATCTTCTATGGTTTGCAAACACCAGATCAATTAGGAGGGTGAAGTATCACAAACTATCATGCAGACATCCACTAAAGACACAGTATATTCATCCAGACAAAATTCATCAAAATGTTTTCTTTGATGAAAACCCTGGAGAAACATCTTGAAGATATCAAATGTGCAAGAAAATAACACTGAACACCCAAATATAAAAAGATTGCAGTGGAAATGCTAATTATGAGAAGTTATAGAATGCTTGTTTCAGTACTCTAGCCAAACTCCAATTTGAGTTTTATGCCAGCTAAATCCATTGGTCGCACAAATGAAAAACGGAACAAATAAAGTTTGTTTAGAACTACAGTTTAAAACTTTAAAAGAAAGTGTAAACAGATTTTTTCCCCTCAACTTTCAAACTGAACACTGACTTAACTGCATATTATTGATAATAAGCTTCAGCCTTTGACAGTGGAAAATGACAGATGCTTCAGAAGATGAAACACAGCCCTTCAGTTCAATGTAAATAAACAACACAAAAGAGAAAAATCTGGGATTTTATCTTCTTTTCGTTGAGATGTAATTACTGATATTTAGATTATGCAAAATTATTGCTTTACTGAAATTAAAAAAAAGCTCAAAATCATATTTTTATGGCCTATGCACATTAGGAGACAGAATTTTTAAAAATGTACATTTTTCATCAGTTTTGTCAAAAGTGGAAGAAATGACAACCCAAGGTCTTTTATTGTAAAAGGCTGTCTTACACTGTGCAACCCCACAGTTCACCCTAGCTCTTCCTAAAGTAAATGAGACCTCTTTATTTGGAAGGACTCTTGTTATATAAGTAGAAAATGATGGGTAGCTGAACTGAGAATTAGAAATTTAATACTACAAGACTACCTTTATAACTTGGCTGAAACTGAAGTTATATATCCCTGGACTGTATTTTTTAAAATCATTTCTATTTCTTTGCACTCACCTATTTTCTTTCATTCAGTACAGAGCTAACAGAATTCATAATTCAAAAATAAACCCCAAAAAGTAGCTAAGAAGAAATGACATGCGAATTTTTTTAATTTCCTTGACACCATATCCACCTTCTTTCTCAGTTCACTTTAAAATCTGATACTAACTCCACTTCGTCATGTTTTTCCTTTGTCCTCTGTTTGAAGGAGGGATATAAACATGTCTCCAAATTCCTCAAAGTATTCCCCCACGTAATTTTACTTAAAAAGAAATGAAACCATTTGGAATCTTTACAGGCATAGAACTACTAGTAGTCCTCATATAGCCCAAACAAGCGAAGACAACACAGCAAAGGAACTGAAGACTACAGGAGAGCCTAATTAGCAGAACTAGCCAAGACTACACATTAATTTTCACAAACTTGCTCTTTACCTCCTCCCCAATAACACTGCTAGTTCACACATCTGCTGATTTTGTCTTAGCACCACTCCAAGTTCTATGCACCCACAGCTGTGTGGTGAACTCTCATCAGCTCACTAATCTACTTCACCATGGGGACTTGCAAGAGCTGTACCGACACGACCAACCTAGTGATGGGAACACATGGCTGTGGTGCACAAACAGACACTGCAATTGAAACAAATAGTTGTGACATTATGCCCTAAAAGAATAACCAAATAATACCTAACCTACAGTACGCGGTTAGGTGTTAGTTGCCTTATATCTCACAGCCATCTCCCCAAAAATTACTGCAACAAGCTCACCCACTCTGTGAAAGCCTTATTAACTACTACACACACATACACAAAAATATATAAAACTCACAGAAAAATACTTCAGTGTAACATATTTAGTGAGGAGAACCCAGATCCATGAATCACCAGAAATGAGAAGGAATTGGAGAAGGGGGAAGAAAAGGAAATTACATCTTAACTACCCTCCTTTGTTCAGCTGTTAGATATATCTTTTCACAGCAAAAAAGTTTCAATGGAGTATTTCAGCAAAATTAGGTTCTTAGAAAAATTAGAAAAAAAACAAGGAAGTAGGTAAGAATCAATCTTTTGCAGATTGTGACAGAGGAGCTTGTCTACCTGCTTTCCCTCTGTTGTTTATTATCTAATATCTGGAGTATGGCCATAAGGGAACAACATAGACTAGGATTTATTAATACATTTTTATTAAGTAATCATTTAGACTACAAAAATGATGGAAACAGACACAACAGACTTTTTTTCCTTAAGATAACTTAATTCTTTTGTCTTTGAAGTCCCACAGGAATTTTTTCTGTTGAATTCAATGGGAATAGAAGTAAGCCACAAATCCATGATGGTACTCTGATTTTAATCCCTTGGCACACCAAACA
>VYZM01008500.1:54069-90892 GCA_013398915.1 Dromas ardeola | reverse complement strand
AAAAAAAAAAAAGGGATAAAATCATTCTTTTTTTAAAGGAAGAAAGCATGCAGGACATCATATACTCTTTCTTTATTTCAGAAGTAAACAAAAGTCAATCAAATGGTTTAGCACTGTTGTAAAAGAAAAATCTCGATATACCAATAAAAGTAACACCCCCAAATCAAGTAGCAACACATTGCCTTCATCAGATGATAAGAAAAAATATTCAATCAGAATAGGAACTATTATCTTGAACCAAGAAATGAGCCCATGAGCTATCGCCCAGCAGTTGTCTGTACCTACACCTACCTCAGCTGGACCTAATTCTGCATTACAACTGACTGCAATAATTAAATAGTCACAACAGAAAAGATAGCAAGTGCATCTATATAGCAGGAGAGTCATTGAGTGGAAGACAGGCATTTTCTGTTGCAGATCCTACTAAGTTAACCAGTTTCCCTGTATGTGTAAGTGTAACATGCTTAGTAGGGCTACATACAAAAAAAGGTTTAAGAGCTACTGTGTTTTACTTAATGTCATAAGGTCTCTCATAAGTAAAGTTCCTTAAGTTCTGCATGGTCTCTGGAGAGAGTTATGTGCTTTAAAATGGCAGCTCTAGGAATCCTTAGGCTGAACAGCAAGCCACTTAGAGGAGGCAAAAGGAACACTGTAAGCATAAAACTGTATCAGCTTGTCTGATGGAGATTTTCTCTGAGGCTTAAGCAACTCTATCAAGGATTTGGAAGCTTCTCCTGTAATGGCTCTTTCAAAGAACTGCAGAAGGCTGTTTTCTAGCAAAACACAATTGCAGGAAGAAGCTGATATTTCTGTGCTGAGTAGTTAGGATCCTCAAGCAGACATCTTCTAATTTCTCTGTTAAAATGAAGCAATTCAAATTCCATTCCCCAAAATTGTCTTCCTTAGTAGGTAATTTAGCTTGTCCAAAATGAAATCACTTTCCATCTTTGTTTATAAAGTGGTACAGAAAAAAATATAGTTTCGTTAAGCAAGAGGAAGAGACAGATAGAACAAATTAATGTATACATATGTAGGTATGTGTATCTAGTATCCTGTATTGCAGTTGTTAACATCCACTCAAAAAAAGTGGTTTTTTTCCAGACAAAGCCAAATCTAAAATTTGCTTTTTCAATTACTAAACTAGTCACAAGAGACCAAAAAAAAAAAAAAAATCATAATAAAAAAAGAAGCACTGGTACCCATACTGGCTCCTTATTTATTTCTGTTTTAAAAGAAAATTCTGCAACTGACTGCCAGCCTGGGTTTCTTAAGCTTTATGCTTGTCTGTTAGATCAAGATTCTCTAAAGATTTACATGAAAAATGCCTAGTTCCTGGATTCTGGTTTAGTCACAAATCAGAAAAAGAGCTGTCCAGTCTGGCAATCCTGGCTGTACTCATCAGACAAACTTGTTTCCTGAGTGCTTGGAAGTGAATTATAACATTGCATAGTGAGACTGAAAAAAAATTCTGAAAAGGGATGTGTAAGTGTATTTTTTGACTCAAGTGCCTCAGCTCTACCTAAGACTTCCATTCCGCTCTTTTTACTTTCATTCCGCTTAGTACACATCAAATGTTCAAGAGTCTGATTTTTCTTCATCATGTTCTAAGTCTTCGTTATACTGCAACCCTGTCTTGCAGTCAGAGCATCTGAACTGACATGAGTGTTGCCGGATAACTCTTGGAAGGAAATTTCATTTTAAATACAAAAAATATATACTTTTCAGGATGGGTTTTATTCTGATATTCTTCTCTGTGATGAGAATATTAAAAATACACTTGGTTTTTATTTATTTTCCTCAATAAATGTTCATGCAATCTGATTTCCTCAAACAGTATTCCTGAGTATTTCAAACCTAATATTAAAATGGGAAAAGAAAGTATATACAACTTCTTTCCTCTAGAGTATGTTCAGCACCTTTATAATACCTCTCTTTTTTTTTTTTTTACTTTAAGACAAAACTAATATTTTACTATACAGTATATTTTACAAATGTTCTTGGTGTTGTAGGAGTGACTTGTGTTCCTAAGGACCCAAAGTTACCACCGTGGGCAAAATTATTAGAATTTTCTAAAGTTTTGCTTATTCTACTCTTTTCTGAATGCTTGTTGTATCTACCTGTATTTAGCCTCTATGTGCCTCTCACAAACACATTGAAATTAACCGAAAAACCAGGGGACAGTCTCTGCTCTTTAGAAGATCTTAAACCATGGTACTAAGTAATCTTCCTTTCTTTTTAAGAATGTTTGTTACTTTCTGAACAATTTATAGTTGGAATGGCATGAAGCTGTCAAGACTTGTATCGCCAAAGGGTACAAAAAAGTAGTCCTGATAAATGAACCATAAGTCACTGTGAACTGTAAAGTAGCTTCCTTGTACAGATAATTCTAATTTTTCATAACTTACACAAAATAAGCTCTGTGTATTGTAGTTTAAACTTCTGCTAGCTATTGCTTGGGATAGCCTTAACTCTGTGCAGTAAGTGGGTGATACAACCATCTGAAATTCATGCATAAACCTTTTGCCTACAGCACAAAACAATTTAGTCTTTAAGCTATTATGACTGGCAGATAGCTCCCAAAACTACATCAGGGAAAGGATTACAATATAATACAAGACCAACTACATGAATAAAAACCCTGGGTCTTTTCCATAGCACTGTACTTCAAGTGTTCTTCATAGATGAGTTTTTTACCTTTGGCTGCTTGGAATTGTTATTTTTTCTTTGAATTTTTTTTTAAAAAATTGATAGTCGTTAATCAGAAACTGTTCAGTAATGATGTACCAGTAGCAAGACTTTTTTATTTGCCTCCAGCAATCCCTCAAGTATCATACTTATACTTACAGGTTTCCTATAATAAGATATTTTACCAACATAAATGAAGTAATAATACACACATTTTTACATCTTAGGCAGAGAGATTTGACACAATTCTCAGTTCTGCCACAAATATCCTGTGCTTTTCTGCTTTACATACAAACACAGTCACTTATTATCTATGCTACAAAATAATGACTGTGAAGTTTTTTTTAAAATTGAGAATATTTTATCTGGATTGGTCTTGAAGATATGAAAACAAGAAGAAACAGCACAGTGAACCGCTAGCGCACAGTTTCCTTTAGAGATAATAACATTGCTTTTTTTTGTTTTGGAATCAAAATTGTATGTATCAAAGATGCTCATAAGTCAACAAAAGCTGTTTTTTTAACAACATTACTTCTATTCTGCAAACTGTAAGCAACTTTTAAGAAGTTACCACCCAAAAAAATATTCACCCAAATATAAATTTTGCCACGAAAAATGTGCAACTGGTCAGCTGTAATTTACAGTAACTCTAAAATCACACTTCTTTTACATACGAGGCCATAGGAATGACTTGACAACATGCATTCTGTGTCAATTTAAAATTTTTCATGTGATTTAAGTTTTTCTCAACTAATCTTCATAATATGAACAAGAGCAAAAAATGTTGAACTATTAACTTGACGCAAAAAAAAGAAAAAAGAGAGGCAGCATTGTATAACACTGAGTCATCTGAGATATCCTCAACATTCAATGAGACAGAGTGAATTTTTACAGTTGGAAGGTTAATGTACTTTAATATAAAAGCATTTTCAATAAATTTAAAGTATTTTCTAAAATAACGTTTTAATCTTAGTATAAATTTTATTCTTTTTATTCCTTTTTCTTTCATTGTATCTCACTTTAAGAGCAAGAAAAAAAAAAAAAAGAGTTCCAATAAATAATGTATATGGTCCAATAATAAAAACCAAATAAAACACATGACTGTATGTGAATTTTTTCATTGGTATTCATATAGGTAAATTCAGTATTCAGTGCACTGTAATGTGCCATCTTCAAATAAATGCTCATAAAGTTCTCAGAGAATACTACCTTCCTTCACTCCACTTGATTAATTCTTCACCATTTTACTTTATGATCATTGTAGAGAAAAAAAAATATAAAATTTTTCTAGTAATATTGTCCCTGTATAACAAAACAAGAATCTCAGATCAAATGTACAGATATGTCTATAAACCCCCCTACTCCCTATGTCACAGAAAACAATATTCTAGAAATATTTTAGTGGTTTTTTTGGTTTTTTTTTGTTTTTGTCACTAAATGACCTGGCTAAGACAGATTGCTTATGGCTACGACGAGGTTTATATAGCACTGATGTCATATATGAAACAGATGCCTAGCTTTGCTCTTATGTTGTGATTATACAGGATTCAGAGAAAGATTTTATGATGACATGAGATCTGTAACAGCAAATGCTGCATGTCCTGTTGCAAAGTGTTCTAGTGACAGAAAACTCCTGCTTCTGTTTTTGTAAAGCTGTAAGACACATGAACAACATCCCAAATCTGTTTCTAATGACCAGTTTTGCCTTTTACTGAATTTTGGATTAGTGACATAGTATGTGGATTAAGTAAAGGGGAGGGGAGGGGGGGACTAAATTAATTAATTGTATGAATCATCTCATAATATAAACAAAAAAATGTGGCAGCAATTTTGACAATGACCTGTATGTTGGAGTGTTAATGTCAATAGGTAAACCACTGAGTAGAGTAGACAGGTGGCAAACATTATTTTATGTGCTACGCAATTTATATTTACAATATATTTGAAATTTTATATCAATAATGCAGTTTATTGTTTAAGTCTGTAATTTTCTTATTTGTATCAATCAAAAAGACATGGTCTCTAGCAATTGCTAATACGAAGACATCATTAACTAGTATATTACAATAAACTGGCTCATTCCTTCTGTGTTTGAAGAGTTCATTACGTGCTTAATGATCCTGACAAACTGCAGCTCTTGGTTTCCTCTGAAGAGAGGGGCAAGAATTAAGTTGCTGCATCTGATTTACATACTGGTACAAAGTAGATTTATTTGTCATAAAACAGCAATCATATAAAATGGAAGGAGTTTGTAAAATTCCCTTTCCTACAGTATGTCAATAGTTTTAAAGGTCCATTTCTATTTGGTTAGCTCTTTTTAGAGTTAAAGGCACATTTTTAAGGAAAACAAAATTAAAGGCTGAACTTCAGCCAAATCCTAATTGAACTAAAAGGAAGAAAAAATACAGTGCTTAAAATTCATGGTCCTTAAGTAGGCTTGGAATACAAAATGTAACCTTACATAAATTAACCAGACTTTCAGAATGTTCTATCAGGTATTAGGAATCTGTTATTTTATTTTTTATAGACCTGGGCTTCTTTAAGATTTTTATTTTTATTGTTTTAATAAACCAGGCCCATAGGACATTCAATTTCAGCAGAAGCAGGGAGATTAGGTTATCAATCTCTATTCATTGGTAGTGTTAGTGTAATGCATAATATGAAGAATGATATGAATTCATAATGAATTTGCAATCGCACCTTGTTGTGCTCTATTATTATACAGTATTACAAGCCAGGATCAATTCAATACAAGGACTTTTGAGATTCAAGGGAAAGGTAAAATTACTATAAAGCCCAAAGGTCCTAATTTAGTAGTTACATGAACATAAAGTTGTCTGTTGTTTTATGTTCAGTGCTGCACATGAACTTATGTTGAACTCCTTGAAAACCAGACACATTTTTGCAGATTGCTGCAGTCTTAGTGTGAGTAGTTAGGGGCACAATGTGTAGATACTCAATTTATATCTAATAAGCACCCAAATATTTTCTTATACAAGTAAATTATGGAAGTATAATTATATCAGTAAATATGATGTCTAGTCATCTGTGCAACCCAACCATATGATCACCTGTCTCCTATCATTACTCAGTATCATAATACCTCTTCTGACATGCTCATTCCTTACTTCGAACCACAAAAATATTGTAACTCTTTCTATTTTCTCTTACATCTCTTGCTTGTGTTCCCATAGTCTGTTTTCTGAACTTCTCCTTTTATCCAACTAGGATATCAACATCATTAAATATCAATTTTTACCTATTTTACCATGATTTCACTAAAGGATTTTGGCTTCTTCTAAATATTACTCTGGAGTTAAGGATGCATTACCAAGTTAAGAATATGCATTACCAATATTTTTAACACAGGGACACGAAGACCTAAAAATACATAATTATATTGCCTTCTGGAAGAAAATACTTCTCAACTGGGGACAATTTAGGGTTAGTACAAAAAAATTATGTCAGATCATTGAAAGATTTTCAGAAAGGGAAATGCAGATAGACATTTTATCCACTAATAATAGCTTTGCATTGTGTTATTTTTCTTCATGAAATCGTATTGGGGTTTTAGTTGTTCTTCCACTAAGTTTTGCACCAGCCTTTTCCTAAGGAAATATTTATGACTAAAACTTGATAATATAAGAAAAATTAATTTTGTAATGACTATAGCCTGATACAGTGTCACTGAAGTATATACCTGAAATTTCTATGTAGTAGTATTTACAATCCTATTCTATTTATTTCGTAATTCACTGTCAATTAAAATGCAAGTATAATAATGGATTTAGTAATTACAATTAAGTTTATTATGCATGACACACATATCATCTTGCTTTGGTCCTGATTGTTTAAGCTTTACATTTACCATTTTGGCTTCTGCAGAGCTTAAAATATATGATGTTATTTATTTGGAAAGTGTTTTATACATAAAAAATGAGATAAACAAAGAGTATATGCCCACCTTGCCACTGGGTAAATAAAAAAAAACAAACAAACCCAAAACAGGCAATAAAATGAATTGAAAAATATTAAGAATCAAGTACTGTAGCACAAAGGAGTCACTGTAGTAGGCAGCTGATCTCATCACACCATAAATAACTTGCGACGAGGAGCAGTAAGGAATATTCATCAATGCAACTCAACTTACTAAGAACTATAAAAAAATGTCATTTTCACATTTCACATATGATATGCCACTGAAAAAAAAAATATTTTGTTGTTCATTGCAATTTATTGTGGATTTATTTTTTTTAATAGTATTTCATTAATATTTTCTAAAGCTAAAGGAAAAAGGAAAACTAAATGCAATATTGCGGCCACATACTTACCTAAAAGGTTATTTTGGATTTTATTAGCCAATTAAATATTTTAACAGGATATTTTATTACAGTGAAAAAAACCAAAACACCAAACCAAAACCAACAACAAAAATACCAAACCCATTGTAATTTAAACTATTTTACCACCCATATACACTATTAATAAAAAAGCAGTGGAAAGGTTTTTGTAAGTATCAATTAAAGATAAGGATCTATTATGATTTTTAAAGAATTCATTAATTGTATTTGTATCATTTAACTGCAACATAACAGATTTGTTAATGAACAATTAAAGAAAACATGCTCTAATTGCAACTACTGGGACTAACATTCAAGCTAATGAAAAAATAGTCCATGTTCTGTGGAATTTTTCCATTAAAGCTATAGGGTCTTAATTTAAATTTTTAGACTAACTACAGCACAGTTAATTCTTGCATATTTCAGTATTAGCCTATATATTACATATGTATGCATAAAAAGTCTAAGTCTGATGGATTACGCTTGTCATTCTTTTAATTTCTTTCATGGGAACTGAAACCTGATCATTTCATATTCCGCTTCTGGTCACAGCGTATGCCTGATCTCTGACCAATCTGGCAGATAACTAGAAGAGTATAAGATCTTTTCATCCTTTTATGTCCTGCTTAAGAGCCATTCATAGTCTATTTAAAAATCTACTGACTTGCTATAGAATTGACTAACACAAAGGGTACACATCATGAACTGACATAATTATTGCTATATCCCTATAAACCACCCAGAATATTTGAAACGCAAAGTGAACTGAGCCCAGTACCTATGATATTAACGTCGCTAGTAACAGGCAGCAGCCTTTGCACTGAGTTTGCAAAACTGAAGTTTGTGAGGCTTATTTTGTCTCAACTTGTGTTGACCCTCCTGGAGCTCTATTTTTACTTTGCTTAGCTCTAAGAATTTTTTTGTTGTTGTTTTCTAGTGACAAGGTAGCTACTTCTGATGTGGTTTATTGTTTGTTTTATTTTTGCTTATCTTCATATGATATAACCATGCTTTTATACAAATAGTAGTACCAAGAACTTATTCTGAGCAGAATGAAATATATACAGCTGTAATAGAGTGGTGTAGTGTAGCAGAATACTACCCTGCTATAACAGTGGGGCCCTTTAAAGTCAGAACACAGGATTCCATGTAAAAGTGCTGGCATAGGGTGCAAGGAGAGGAGGCAATTGCAGGCATTACAGACCCCAGGGCTATAAAAATCCAACGAATGTCAGTAAAAGAAAAGCAGACCTAGAGCTAAGACTAACCAGTCTTGGGGTACAAAAAGACAACTATGTAAGATATGTAAAATTTACCGTGTACAGTAAATTCAGATGTAAGATGGACCTGCAAAAGTCCATTAGGAAATACACAGAAGTGACCCAAACTGAAACCCTGGGGTAAGGAAGAAGAAATCACCAGCATCATACCCCTCCTGGTAGTGCTGTACACCACAACCGAACTGAAGCTATCAACCCAAGGACCCAGAAGGGCTGTAGAAGGTTGAACATAGCATCAGAAAAAGAGATATATACTAGGAACTGCATGTATGTCTATTCTAACTATATTATTAACGCTGAGACCCATAACAGTAGGATTCTTTCTTTTTCTTTTTTTTTTTTTTTTAAATCAGATCTCAGCTAAAAAGAATTCATTGATTAGATTAAGATTTCTTTTATACCAGCAATACATTATTGGCTTTACTTATAAAGTGTGTTTCCTTTTTGCCCACAAAAAGATTTTGTACATAACAGTCCTGCACCTCCGAAATAGTTACAGCACATTACTGAAACTTCAGATTAAGTGAACTTCAGAAAACTGAACCAGTCTTTCCTATACATATTTTTTTCTAAATTAGATTTTGCTAGTAGCTACATGTCTTAATGATCATTAAAAATAAATGCCGTTCAGGTGTTCCCATCTTTGTCCCATGGGGTAAAAAAGATAGGGAATAGGGAGAATAGAAAATGAGTTTACACAAACAGTCAGATATGTCCCTGTTCACAACAGGTTTTAGCAATGGATTACTTTGACCCAGGATTAAAAACTAACTACTGTGAATGAAGTAAAAGTGAGCATAGGGATAAACAAAACCCAGTAATCTGCATACCCAGCTTCTTAAATTGTATTTAAAAACTGAAAATAACTGTAATCCAGGAATTCACAAAACACATAAATACTGGTGAATCTGGCCAGATGCACTCTCATTTGTCAAAAAAGCTTTCTCCTGTCCATAATAGTAATATAGTAGGGCTTCTATGTGGTGGGGGTGGTGCGTTGGGAGGGGGGTTAAATGATTTATTATATCTTATTATTCTTCTCCTACTGTATTTTTGTTCAATAATAGTGTTTTTCCTAATTAATTCATTGTTACTTTTGCTGATAGCTTAGGCTGTGACTCTTGGTTTTACCTTGATTCATCTCATCTAGAAATTAAAGATGCTAGCCTCAGGAACCAATGCATATGGTATCCTCCCACTCTGCCACTTATAAAATTTAGCTAAGAGCTTTAGGTGCACTGCTGCTGCTTTTGCCTTTCCCTCTGGCTTTTTTAATTGCTCTTCCCTCTTGCACTACACAGTGAATAATAACACATGACCTTTTACTTGGTTCTGCTTCTACATTGTGTTTAGTGAAAGTTCTCCCAATTATGCAGACTTCTGCAGACAGATTGCCGTGCTGACATTTCTATGGAATACTTTTGCAACATTTTTGTTTCCAAAGGGAAAAAAATGAGTAGAGTGAACATTTTTCCCCCCACCACTTTTTGTTTCATAGCACTTCTTGTCATTTTTATCCAGCAAAACCAGAGAGGCATTAATCTGCAAACTTCACAGTGCAGTATCGAGCATTTTATCAGAAAGATTTGAAGCATATCCAAATTCAAGCTCAAGGACAAGGGTACTAAGTTAGAGAACTGTCATTTGCTGCTGCAGGCTATGGCTTTGTTTGCATGACACCTTCCCTGTGTGTTTATTACCATGCAGCTAAGTTGTGTTCCCAGCATGAGCAGACATCTTTCCAGTTCATTGATTTCAGAACTGTATCTGAACATGTTCATTCAACAAAGATAATCCCTGGACTCTACAGTTTTCCCTTAGAATTTGATTCAATCACAGCAGAACAGCAATTGACCTCAGGGATAGTAGTGATGCTAAAATTAAGTACAGTAATATATTTAAATGCTTTTTCTGTTGTTGTTCTGCAACATCAGGTGCTGAAACAACCAACGAGCATATAACTCAAGGTATTTTTATGTAACATTATCATAAGTTTCAAGCAGAAGAAAATGCTGAAATTAATGTGGCAACAGAAATTATTTTAAGTAAAATGCCAAACAGGCTATTTAAGGTTACAAGTGAGGTGTGGCACAGTAAAAGAAAAAAATAAACTGCATGAAACACATAACTGTCAAAAACAATGAATTTTTGTCCATTCATGAAATATTTATCTCATATTACCTAGGCATGTCAAGGAATGCACACTAGTCACATCCATTTTTTTGATGAAGCCAGACTGACTTTCTTTGGCACAGCCACAGGTCATTCTTTCTATTTTGTCATAACTGAGGAGACAAATACTTAATGATACACTATTATTTTCATCTGAATGTGAGTGTCTGTCATTCTTTAGCACATATATGTTTGTTTAATATATTTCACTACGTTACTTTGTAGACTAAGATTCTACCCTATAGTAGCATCTTCAGGACAATCAAATCAAAATTACTGGGAAGCATAACCCATGAAGGGTATGTGTTTCACCAACAATAAGACAGTAATGGCAGAAGGAATTTTATGTTCTCCTACTGTAAGAGAAGATCAGGTTTGTGACCACCTGAGGAACCCAAACAGTCAGAAGTCTATGGGACCTGATGAGATGCATCCCAGAGTCCTGAGGGAATTGGCTGATGTAGTTGTCAAACCACTCTCCATGATATCTGAAAAGTCATGGCAGTCAGGTGAAGTCCCCAGTGACTGGAAAAAGGGAAACATTGCACCCATTTTTTAAAAAGGTAGAAAGGAGGACCCTGGGAACTACCAACCTGTCAGCCTCACCTCTGTGCCTGGGAAGATCATGGAACTGATCCTCCCAGAAGCTATGCTAAGGCACATGGAGGACAGAGAAGTAATTCGCGACAGTCAGCATGGCTTCACCAAGGACAAGTCCTGCCTGACCAACCTAGTGGCCTTCCATGATGGAGTGACAACTTCAGTGGACAAGGGAAGAGCTATGGATGTCACCTATCTGGACTTCTGTAAGGCCTTTGACAAGGTCTCCCACAACATCCTTCTCTCTAAATGGGAGAGATATGGATTTGATGAGTGGACTGTTCAGTGGATGAGGAATTGGTTGGATGGTCACATCCAGAAGGTAGTGGTCAATGACTCAATGTCTAGATGGAGATCAGTGACAAGTGGTGTCCCTCAAGGGTCTGTATTGGGACCAGTACTCTTTAATATCTTTAACAATGACAAAGACAAGGGGATCAAGTGCACCCTCAGCAAGTTTTTTGACAACACAAAGCTGAGTTGTATGGCTGTCATTCCTGAGGGATGAGATGCCACCCAAAGGGACCTGGACAAGCTCAAGAAGTGGGCCCATATGAACCTCATGAAGCTCAACAAGGCCAAGTGCAAGGTCCTGCACGTGGGCTGGGGCAACCCCTGCTATCAATATAGGCTGGGGGATGAAGGGATTGAGAGTAACCCTGCCGAGAACTTGGGGGGAGCGGTGGAAGAAAAGCTGGACATGAGCCAGCAATGTGAGCTCACAGACCAGAAGGCCAACCATACCAAAAGAAGCATGGCCAGCAGGTTGAGGGAGGTGATTCTACCCTTCTACGCAGCTCTCATGAGACCCCACCTGGAGTATTGCATCCAGCTCTGGATTGCTCAGCACAGGACCTGCTGAAGCTGGTCCAGAGGAGGGCCACAAAAATGATCAGAGGGATGGAACATCCCTCCTACGAAGAAGGGCAAAGAGAGTTGGGGTTGTTCAGCCTGAAGAAAAGAAGGTTCCGGAGAGACCTTCTTGAAGCCTTTCAGTACTTAAGAAAGATGGGGACAGATTTTTTAGTAGGGCCTGTAGTGATAGGAAGAGGGGTAATGTATTTAAACTAAAGGAGGATAGATTTAGACTAGATATAAGGAGGACATTTTTTACAATGAGACTGGTGAAACACTGGAACAGGTTGCCCAGAGAGGTGGTAGATGTCCCGTCCCTGGAAATATTCCAATTCAGGTTGGAAGGGGCTCTGAACAACCTCATCTAGTGGAAGATGTCCCTGCTCATTGCAGAGAGGTTGGACTGGGTGACCTTTAAAGGTCCCTTCCAACCCAAACTATTCTATGTTTCTATGATACCATGATTCCTGTTTCTGCCACACATTTAAGTTAGGATATTGAACAAGGTAATTTCATTTCTCTGTTCTGCAGTTTAATCAACTGCAAATGAGAATGATGCTTCATTATCATATTTACAAACTGTCTTGGATAATCAACACTTCTAAAACATTGTTGCTTGAATAAAAGTACTAGACAATCATATACTCACATCATCTGTGTGAATGAAATACCTCAGAACCAGGGAAAGAAGGAAAAAGCAGAAGTGAGGGAAGACTGTTTACAGACATATATATGACTGTCACCAGTATTTCCATGGAATTAAAGATTTCTGACAGAGCTCCTCAGGTAATATTTGTGAAAGTGCAATAGTATTTATTCTAATGTAACTGAAGCATTACTTATTTTAGATTAATTACAGATGGACTTTGTTATGTAAGGATAAAAGAAAGTATGGTCTTTTGTAAAATCCAAACCATGAACTTATCTGAAGGAAGTACAATATATCACATTCTGATACTTCATGTAAAGTATTTAGCAGAATTCCTCAATATTATTTCACAGTTCACATTCCCCAGCCATCTCATACTGATTCAGTGTCACTTCTGAACACTATGTACTATTCTGTACTATTCTTGAATGACAAAAAGATAAGGGCAAAGTGCACGTCATTAATAGGTTCCTTCAGCTGGATAAGTCACATTCTCAGATCCCACAATTTCCTTAGAAAAACAGGCCCAGATCCAAAAAAGAGCCTTGGGATCTTCCTTGTTGGACATCGTAGTACCTAATTTTCAGACATCCTACTTCCATAAGTGAATTCCTATCATTACATCCTCAAAAATCTTATGAATCAGCATATAGACTCCTTAAAATTACCATATGAATTATTAAATCACCTAAGGAGACACTACCACTACCTTTTACAGATTTTTGTGGGATTTTCCTGCAGAGGTCATCACCACATGTACCCACTTTACAAAATCCAGAGAGTTTAACCTAATGTCTTCCCTGTGAGACAGAAGTACTACATAATTATTAGGGAGAACCACTGAATGTACTTTTATCTCAGAATGTGTATCTTCTTTATAGCTAGTGTTACAAAAAAGGAAAATAAAACCTGCCCTACCACTGAATAAGAGGCTCAAATAAAATCAATTAGAATGCAACATAAACATAAAAATACATGTGATATAAATATATTGCTGCAGTTGACACATACATATAGTATAAATTAATAAAGCAGAGTGTATTTAATAAAATTTTTTGGCTTGTCAACAACACTGTTTAACAAATTTCTCTTCACCTCCAAGTATGAAAGGACTACTCAATGACTCATCAAGGAAAGTATTAACAGCTTTAAAAGAAGAAAATAACACTGTTCACCAAATAAAATTTCATTCCGGTTTTATTTCATTTCAATCAAAAACACACTGAGTTTTAAGTTTAAAATAAAAGATAGCTGTGGGAAAATCTATAAAATGAAGATGGTTTATTTACAATAACCCAAGAAAGAAACAATTGTTAGCAGAACATCAGAAATTACATCCCCATTGTCTATTGTAAAAAAACCAAACCAAACCCAACCAAACCAAACCAAACCAAACCAAACCAACAATACAATAATAAACTCTGCAAAGACTGGAGATTTTGTTTTATTAAAACAAGCAGAGCATCCCAGGTTGAATCTTTAACATCTAGTGCCCCAAAATGAACTCAGCATATAGCTTTGGCCATTAACTCTCATTGTCATTTACTTTTTCTACAAACAACATAATGTTTACACTGTCTAAATGTAGACCACAGTCAATATATATTACACATTGCATTGTTATTATGCTATTGAAATCTATTGTTTTTAACAAATAAGAAAAATGTCAGGTAAAAACTTTGCAGTTGTTTCAGGGTCTGCGTAGCAGAGGTTTAAAGCCATCAGATACAAGCAGAGAATTTGTTTGGATATGACGCTGGAATTAACAGTGAGATATTCTTGCTCTACAGTGTGACAACATATGCCATTATTATAACTTCTTATATAGTAAAAACCATCAGAAGTATATAAAATTTGATTAAAGTTTTTGAACATTGAGTCTGTATTGCTCAAATAACTCTGGGAGGAATCATTCTGCATATTCCCTCAAATAAAACAGACATATAACATAATTGAGTTGTCGTGGTTTAATTCCAGCTGGCAACAAGAACCACGCAGCCGCTTGCTCACGCCTCCCCCCCCCTCTCCTTTTTTCCTCCAAGAAGGGTGGGGACAAGAGGGAAAAAAAGAAGGGGAAAGGGAAGAAAATATCTCATGGGTTGAGATGAAGACAGTTTAATGGAAACAATAACAGAAAAGGAAAAGTAACAATAATAATAGCAATAATAATAATGACACGGGTCACTCTCACCGCCCGGTGAATCGGCACTGTCCCAAGCAGTGATCATAGATTGCTGGCCCCTGGCTAACCCCCAATTATATACTGAACATGACGTCTATGGTATGGAATATTTCATTGGCCGTTCCATCATTCTGTCTGTGCTTCTGTGGGAAGCTGAAGAAAAATCCTTGAATAGTGTAAACATCGCTTAGCAACAATCAGAAGCAATAGGTATTATTGACATTCCCTTCACAGCAATCACTAGAAAGAAAATTAACACTTTCCCAGCTGAAACTAGGACAGAAGTATATCTAGTTTTAGCTAGAAATACCAACTTAGAACTTGATTTCCATGATAGAATACCTGTTACATTGTCCCATTGGATTAAATCATTTTGAAATTAAGTGAACGTTAGAGGGGAAAAAAGCCACAGGATCATTTATTCACTTCACCACCTCTCTCTCTAGCACGATGAGCAGACAGCTAAAGTAATAGATATTTTAAAATACATACATACACTGCAAATATTTGAGGGGGAGGGAAAAATAGTCCCCTTTTAAAATGTATTTTATAGTTTATTTCAGCCACCTTATTTCAAAGGGCAGTGCTCAGATCCTTTTGGAAATGCAGTCTACTGCAAGGTAGTTGTTCATTGCTGAAAATTAAAGTATCCAACTATGTAGTTTCTTTTAAAAAGTCACAGCTGGAGGATATGTTAACAATATATCCACTCAAATTCACAGTAATTTTACAGGGAAACGCTTACCCTTCCTTTAAACATTGAGTTTTCAATCTGTTAGCATCTGTCATGTTGTCAGGCAAGTCTAAAACATAAGGCAGCTATTGCTTGTTTAGTACTGTACGCAAATATTCACTCTCTCTGTCTCGTCATATTGTGTGTATCATGATAAAACAGGTTTGAAATGTTACATCCAGAAGCCAACCAGGCAGCCTGTCCAGGAAGGCAGAATCAGTCCTGCTGCAGTGTCCCTCACTGAGCTTTTCATGAACTGCCACAGGGGTGAGCTTGTGGGAAGGGGGTTACCAACCTCATCCAGATGTCACACCCTGGTGTAGTTCAACCGTGACGGCACTTGCTGTACAGCACTGGTGCGTGTATGTGTGTTTCCTTGCCACTCCCTACAGGGAAACTTTGATCCAGTTACTTTGATCCACCTCTTCCACTATGTCTTTTACTCACTTTTAATCTTCCTATTAAAATCTGCTGATTCTGTTCTGCTTATCATTTCAGATGCATGCTCAATTGCTGCTGGCCCTTGGGCTCCCATGGGGAGCAGGCAAGCCCCTGGCATTGCTTTGGGCCAAGAAGGCACGCTGGTGAGAGGAGCCGGATGGGTGGCTGCACACCTTCAAAGGGGCCAAGGAGTGGATCATTCTATGATTCAAGTGGGATCACCATTTGGATCTGGGGGTGGCCAGGGCATCAGGGCTGACCTGCTTCCTGTCAAGTCCCTGCTCTGCTCACCACACAGGGCTGCTGGGGTCAGGCAGAGAAGACGTGCAGGTCCCCACTGTGCAAGAAAGGAAGGGTCCTGCCCCTTTCTCCTGGGGTCCAACTCATCAGGAGGAGGAGGATATTAATTCTCATTGTGTTAACTACTTAGAGGAGTGCTGATCTCCTTCACTCTGCTCTCCCATGGCTCTTTGTAGGTCAACTACCCTCATGTCCATGACCCCAAGTCTGGAAACCACCCATTGATTTGCTCTGTGACATACTGACCCACCAGACAGGGGCACAAGCTGGGAACAAGTCTCCAGGCTGCACCCTGTCCTTGGCGGGTGTTGGGTCTGTGAAGCCACTGCCAGCACAGGGAGCACCGGCTGTGGTCCTGCTGTGTGGCCTGGTGCTTCCCAAAGTGCCCGTCCCACAGCTGCAGACATGGTGGTGGGCAGCAAAGAAAGGGGAAAGCAACCAGCTGAAAAGGCTCAGGGAGAGGTGACAGATAACTCTGTGATAGATGCTGTCACACTAATTGCATTTAAAACACTTAATCAAAACACAACTTGATATTTTGGTTGGTTTTGTTTGTTTCTAGCAGCCAAAAAAAGTTATAACATTTATTATACATCAGCCACCTGAAGACGTACATTTAAGTAGTTACAGAATGGCAATGCAATGACCTTAGTCCTTGCACTGGGGAAAAAAAAAAAAGAAAAAGGAACTGTGAAATTGCTGAGTTTTTACCATGTATATAATTTGGGAAAGTACCTCACTATAGAAACCTCACTAATAGAATATATATCTGTAGTACCTTTTTTTTTTTTTAAGTTGGGATTTTTGAGAAATAACAGGTAATGAACTTGATCTGTATGCATCACTGGGGCAGAATAACCACTAATAGGTAAAAAATATAAAAATGATAAAGGAGAAAATAAGGTTGGAAATTTCAAACATACCATGATGCATCTGAGATACACATGTAAGAAATTTAATTCTTATACTAGCTTCATATACTATTTGGTGTATGCGCAACAAAACAGTGAGGGGGAAAAAACCCATAATGCCACCAGTCAACCAAATGTTTGTTTAGTAAATGCTTGTTTAGATGATTCAAAATAGTGAGTCCTCAGCTGAAGAATAGTATGACTGTAATAAAGTTTAGTTCTATACGACTATTGAAAGTACTGCACTTTTATCTAATTTAACCTATAACAATTGCTATTACCATATCTATTCTCTCAGTTATATCAAAACTTACTCCAGGCATGGATGCTTATTTAGTGACCTTATCATGTTTCCTCCTAAAATTCAAATACCCAGTTTTTAACTTTTTATTTCTCGTTTTGTTATGCCTTACAGACTTTTCCCCAAGTGGTGGCTAATGTCAAGTTTGCTTTATGCTCACACTGCATCCCTTGCCTTGCTTCTCTCTTTATTTTCTATTTTTAACAATGGTTGATAAGTTCACAAGGTCAGATTGTCCCAACCATTGAGGAGGCGTAAAGAAAGGTTTAAGGAGGTGTTTTTCCTTCCCTTACACACAAGGGTCCAAGACACAAACCTCATGTCTGTCAGAATAGAGAAGAAACTGCCCTCTTCTGCTGGTGTTGGTTGCGCATATTCTGCAAAGCCTCCTAAAAATGCAAAGATACTAGGATTCTGGTTTTAAGCCATTTAAATCCAAACAAAATAGCCTATCTGCTTTAGGGGACTCTCTCATTCCAGTATTGTTCTGTCTTAACTTGTGGAAATTTTGTTTGCAATAAGCAGAGATTTTCCAGTGTGACAATAGTTACCAATCCTCATTAGCAATTCCAGTGCAAAACATTTTCTGCTTGCTATTGTGCATGTGCCACACAGGAGACCTGCACAGCTGCAGGAAGAACTGTGTGTTCTGGACATGACGGAGTCACTGCATGTCATTTCTGGGAAACTTCAGAGGCATTATGTGTGTGTTTTGTAGTGAAAATGCCTATATTTCCATTTGGAACTTTCCAGGTGGGGCTGAAGTTATAATCCCAAATCCCGTAATGTGATTACTTAACAAATTATTTTCTCTCTCCTTTTCCTACTTTTGATTCAAAGTTGTGCCCTCCCATGTTGAAGATACAAAATGCAGTGTCAGTCACAAAATCCTCTTATTTTCCAGCGGTTTATGTTGGTAATTCCTATACTGTCTGCATCTGGACTCATTAAAAACATCATATTCTAAAAGAAATGTTGCTTATGTTTTGTTTTGTGTAATGCTTTTCCTCAGCAATTCCATGGGGTTGCTTTTTTAAACTTGGTCAGACAATCTAACATGACATGTGTAACTGGTATAACCTTGTCTTCTCCCTGAGCTAATCTATTCATATCCTTTTGAGGCAGTCTGGTAATAAATATATTGTAAAATGTGAAGAAAAATGTAGATATATAGTAGCTAAAATACTTAATTGATGGCAAAACACAGAAGACTGCTATTAGTTTATTATTGTTAGCAGAACACACTGTCCATAAAACAGGTTGTTTCCTTGCTATTATTCCCTTTGATCCCATAGTACGTCAAAATCCCTATCATCCTTCAAAACTAGTCACAATCTTTCCTTAGATCAGGGTTTAACAAATACTCTCAATCACAAGTAAGAGGATTTTCCCAGGGAACAGAAGTGGTAAATCAACTTTGATGCTAAGTTTAAGACCCTGCATACATCCTATATACATCTGGCAGTTGCTAATTCAGCATTATTTATCTGGTAACAGCAAAGTGATATTTTATAAATCTTAAAATAGACAAACTGACAGCAGTAAAATTTCCTTAATAGTCAGGGGAAAGTTTCCTTTTGTGAAAAACAAGAGAATACTGTAAGGCAACCATGGTATTACTTAGTACCATACCGGTCTCCAACATAGTAGGGTCGGATGGAAGTTTTTCAGTCTCACAGGTTGCATTCAGAAAATGATTATATGATTTTGGAGCAGTGTGAGAAGAGTGAGAATGCATTATTCATGCTGAACTTCTGATGAGACAGAGGCAGTTGGGGTGCCTGCCAGCCTACATTGGAGCCTTGGCTCCTAACCCTCCCAGATTTCTGGGCTTCCACCTCATTTCTCATTTGCCTTCATATTGCTGTTCCATGGGACTAGAAACCCTGGGGCTTATGTCTGAGCTGTGAATTCAGAGTCTGTATTTCCAACCTCATTTTTATTTTTAAACCATCACTTTTACTTTTTTTCATTTCTCTTCTGCATAAAATTTTTAAAATCTCATTTTTCATTCCAAAATGTCACTAAATTCTTTCAGAATTCTAGACTGTCTCTTTCCTGGAACAGATATTCTGGTTTCAAGAAGTTTGGCATCTCAAATCATGAGTTTTAATATTCATGATATCTCAGCAACCCCTTCAATAGACAGCCAAGTAAAAATCTGGGAATCTTTATGTCCATTTTAATTTACAGCATTACTAATTCGACTGGTATATGGCTGTCCTAGCCAGTCATAACAACGTTGAAGTGGCAGCAAATGTTGGTGACTTATACATTGACTCTGAGCTAAGAGGAAAAAAAAAAAAAATGAAAAAGATGGAGTCTGCTTTTTAGTACAATTTGTTTTATTTATATCAAGCCTTTTGCAACATTACAGATAGCATACACATAGGCCCTTTCTTTGGAGAATCCCAACCACAATGTATGCTGAAGACGTTGCATTCAAAATATTGCAAGTATTTTTCATGGGCAAAGAGGAAATAGACCTTATATAGAAGTAAAACCAATAAATTATTGTTAGCTTAACTGAAATATTGCTAGAGAAAAAGAATGTAAAGCAGTGCAGTTAAAATTATAACATGCACACACCATAGTTTCTATATTTTTTCCTGATGTTATGGTCCACTTCTGCTATTGCTCTGGCTGGTCAGCAGTCTTACTCCTATGGTGGCGGTGGTTGGGCAGCGTTGGGTGAGTTGTCAGCATCTGGAGTCCTTCTCCAGGAGGAATATGTTGTTCATGTTATGGTTTCTTCTTCCTTACTATAGGATCTAGTTGGAATCATTTTTATGTTTCCTAACATGCTTTTACACCTTTCTCTTTCTTCATTGGTTTGCAGCTCCATGTTACATCCAAAAGCCTTTTACGTATATTACATATAATTTCGTAGTTCTCTTTGTTACCCTTAAGACCAGTTTTGTCTAGATCCAGGTCTGCATTTCTTTAACTGACCACTGAAGAGTTTTTTACTGCTGTGGGGTCTCTATTGCTGACCCTTTCCCCTGTCTCTACCCACGCCTGTGCTCCTCCGCACCTCTTTGTGTGTCTATTCTCAAAGTTTTTGCTATTGTACCAGGCCTGTATTTCTCTATACTTCATCATTATTTTACAGTCACGAACGTGCTATTCTACATAGACTATCTGCTTGTTACAGCCATCTGTATAAAACTACAGTTGTATCACACAAAGATAAACAAAAGCAAAAAAAAAATTACCCTTAGATATCTGGTCAGTTAGAAAAATTATTGTCACAGCTAAACCAAGGAGAACAAAGCTGCAAGAAGGTGAAGAAGGCACCTTGATCTTGAGGCCTTGTAAATTGCATACAAAGCTTATAGCCAGCTACTAGCAGTCACAATACTGTCCTACAGGGTTGCATGGTTACAATGAGCAGGAAAATACTTTGCATTGAGAATTAAACCTAATCAGAGTGATTACAATAAAAAGAAAAAAAAAAAAGTGCGTCTAACCACAGCTTTGAAAAAAAAAAAAATCAATGCCATGAACTATTTATTCAGAAATTTAACAGCTTTCACACTGAGTAAAGCATCTTGAAAGATTTAAAAAGTTCTGAAAGGTGTCAACTACTGTAGGAAATACAATTCCTTCCCATAAGCTATTAAGTTTGGGTCTTGTCTACTTTTCTGTTTCTGTTTCTATTCAACCATCTTTTTCACATTTGTTGTTTGACTGTTAATTGCTGCTCCTCTTTCTTAAAAAAATCTTAAAGAATTTCTGCTCCTTATAGCAAGCATGGGAAACATGGGAAGCATGCAACATGGGAAACAACTAAAATTCGGTGCAGAAAGGTAGAATCACAGGAATAGTTCAGCTGATGTGAGGACATAGTGGGCAGAGCAGAAATTTGTTTCAAAACTTTTTATATTTTATCACAGCAAATCTGCTTAAAAAATTGACTTGTAGCAATTTCTATCTTGTGTTGTAATTAAACACAATTTAGGAGATTGTAAACTTTTGCTGTCTTTGGTATGCTCACTTAAAGCCACATTAGCTCCCCTTCAAAGATTTTAACTGCCTTGGACTCCTGACTCAAAAAAAAATAAATTAAAGTATTATATAGTTTAAAAATTATCAAGAGGAAATCTTTTCGTCTTTTGTATTCCCTCTTAATGGGTCCAATATATGGTTGGGTTTTGCTATTTATTGTCTGTCATTCCATTTTTACATTTCATCTTGTTTAATGCTGAGTTCTTTCAGTAGCCCCTTTGTTATTTTGGTCTTCTTTGCGATTGTATTTTATTTGTTTTCACTTCTCCCTGGTTTTAGTTTAATTTTTATTTCAATCTAGTTATTCTTTGTTTATGATAATCTGTTCTGGCTTTTGAAAACTGCATTGTAAATCAGCTCTTTTGTTTTCTTTGTTTTCTAACTCTTTTTTTTAGTTTCAATTATCTCTTGCTTTTTTTATTTGTCATACAAACATCTCTAATTTCATCATTACAGATTTTGTTAATATCATCACTATTTAAGGTGGTCTGGTGTTTTTCATGGAAACAGCTTCTTTTTAGTTACTATAAACATGCCAAATTGTATTTACATAGACTGAAATTTTACTTGATAAATGTTCCATGTTGTTTCTAGTGTGAATCTGTGTTACTGTTACCAGTAAGTATGTGGACAGGAAGCTCGTGATGTGTTTCCACAAACATAGTTCTGTAGTCTGTAACATTATAACTAGTAATACAATTGGCCTGCAACTAATTAATTCTTAAGAAGATCTCTCTGAAGCAAGGATTTGGCAGATGAGAAGTCATATGTACTGTTTGCTGAATTCTTAATTGTCTACTGAAAGTGTAAACATTTATCTGAATCATAAAACTTGGAACCATCGCAGTCCACGTATGCCTAACGTGGCACACAAGTTAAGACTTAAGAGGCTATCTTTTTAGTAACGTCATTTCTTTTGTGCAAGCCTCTGTATGACAGATAGTTGACACATGCCAGTGTTGCAGAATGACTGAGAGTTATTCTTTTAAAACCTGCAAAGGCAGAGCATGACTTGCCCAGCAGCTTCAGTTGTTTGTAATGCAGCTGGAAAGAAAAGCTAGGAGACTGGCAGTATAGAGCTACTTGTATCCTCCTCACTGAGACTAGCTTCAGTTATGTATAGGAACATATATACAGAATCAAAGAAGAACAGATTTATGTTTGTTGTAGAAAGGT
Source organism: Dromas ardeola (assembly GCA_013398915.1). Lineage (NCBI taxonomy): Eukaryota > Metazoa > Chordata > Aves > Charadriiformes > Dromadidae > Dromas > Dromas ardeola. The sequence continues at coordinate 68,259 of VYZM01008500.1, read as the reverse complement.
GAATCAAAATAGAAAACTGCTGCAGAATTTTTTTTAATTTAAATTCCTGCAGGACTCTTGACTTACAATAACATATATACATATCATGACATTAGCAATCCCAAGCCTTGACAAAAGAAATGAATATAAAAGGTTTTAGACAAATCTACACTTTTCTTCCTTCTAGCTTACAGGAATACTGTATACCACCTTTGACTGAGACTCATAAGAAGAACTAGTTTGTTATTTTTTCAACCAGTAACCTCTAAATGTTCAAAGTTAGTGTTCTTAGAGACTTTATAAGCTGAGACTCTGCAAAAGTTTTAGCATGTGAACAAAATACGGAAAGAACCATGAGGGAGCTGAGTGCAATTGAGTGGCGTGACCATGCAAAGCAATGAAAGAATTTTTTCTAGCATGGCACTGCTGTGGTTCACTTGATTACTTTCAAAGATTTAGGGCTGTAAAATATAATGACCAATATATCTATTGTTCAAAACAGAAATTTGGGGTTGTGTATCTTCATGTATGTCTTGTGTATGTATCTACTAACATATGCACGCACAAACTGACGTATATTCCTTAAAAAGATACATTAAAATGAAGTCAAGATATATTAAAATGAAATCAAGGTAGAGGGCATAAACTAAGAATAAAAACCAATTATAGAGAATATATGATTAAACCCAAGAGCAGGCTGGTAAAGAATTCATTTAATGTAGCTTGGCCAAATTGAGGCATGGAAATGCACAACTGATCAATCTCAAATTTTTATCCTGAGCTGCTGTGACTCCATAGGACAGTCTAAGCATTGGAACAAGCATATTTGATTGGTTTCAGTCCAATGATAGGTTAGTTTGTCTGTCTCCCTTCTTTGTCCTCACCGTTATCTTAACCTCATGGCATTCTTTGTGTATTTGAAACCTTAAGTGGATATACAGGTTAAAATTATGAGTAAAAGGAAAATATAAACACCTCTGGATTTGTACAAGACATTTTAAATTGGGAAAAAAGAAAGAGGTTTTTATAGTAATCTGTCACACTCAGCATTTACCAGACTTCTTTTCAGGATCACTTGTCTGCAACCAGCAAATTGAAAAAACCTCCCTTTACATAATAGAAGCATTTCTGGTTGAATGTCTTAAAGGCTGCATAAAATGCTACCAAATGGATTTACAAAAATTAAAGGAAACCCAGACTGTCCTTTAAGAAATGCATATTTTCAAAACACATTACATAAATCTGACATAAATTAAAAAAAAATCTTTCTGGTTTGAAAGCAAAAGATATAACTGCAAAAAATTTGAGGAGGAAAATAGAAGGAAAATAAAGAATTTGTTTATTGAAACTTTCATTTAGGATTAACCTCAACCCTGAAAAAGTTAGTCTGAACATAGTCATGTATCATTGACTTGTGTAAAAATCCTGGGTATTTTTTGTAAAAAAAAATTTCTACAAAACACACATTGTACATTTAATCATCTTGTCATTCAAAATAAAGGAAAACATATTTGTTAGAGCCCAGAGAGTTGAAAATAGAAATAGATACTGTCACTAACAGAGTTTGCCAGCTACAAGAGAATATATGCATAAATTAAAAAAAAAAGGAAAAATAAAAGCTGCTATAATCCCAGTGTTCAGGACTTGCTTTTCCAAATATTCTTTTTTCCATAAGCTTCCTGTCTCAGTATTTAAGTTTCCTTTCTAACATATTTTCTCGTAAGTTTTGCGGTGGACTATGCTAACCATTGTTAGAAATTACAGCAGCTGTTCATATCCTTAAATTATCCTATGCTAAAACTGGTACAGGTAAAAAAATAGAAGTTACCTGAACAGGAAACTAACAAATTATCAATTTCTAGAGTTATAAAAAATATTAATATGCTTTAATTTCCATAAATCCATGTACTTCCTGAAGTGTATACAAAAAGATACCATAAGAAATGCAGTTCTTGTGGTATTGTGGAACTAACTACATGAATATGAGAAATCCTGTACACCCAAGAGACTGAGTTGGTTTGCTTAAGATACCTGAAGCAAAACGACCATAAAATCTTAGGGCTTTGACCATCAATTTTAAAGCTTTTCATCTGTCTTTACTGTTTAAAAAAAAAAAATTGGCCAGAAAATACAAAATCTCAGAATAAGAAAAAATATTTCTTATATGCAAGCCTGCAAGATATGTATGCTTTTATTAATTACTTGGAAAATGTCCCAGAAATCTGAGAGTAAAAAACACAGAAGTGTGACAGTGTAGATAAAAAAAGACAGATTCTTAGATCAAGAGGCAGGATCTAAGAGTCAGTGAAAAATGAATGAATGGTATAAAGCAAGATTTCTACCTGTCTATTATGTGACCTGCTTGCTGTTATACACATATCTTGACTGTTTTCTTTCTTTCTTATGTACGTATTTTAAAGTAGTAAAACTTGATTGCCGTAAGAACAATAGGTGCTAATCTGTAGCAAAAGGAAAGAAAAAGAAGCAGTGAAGTTGAGAGGTAATATCATAAAATCTGATTTGCTTTTAAATACTAAAGTGTGAGGAAAGTATTTCAGATAATCAAGAGAGAATGTAAAATCATTATTGTAGAATGAAAAGAATTGAGGTGGTATCTTCAGAAATACTCCCAGTCTTGCCCTACATATGCTGAAGTAAAGAAGAGTTTATCACCATCTCTGAAACGTAAAGGAAAATATTGTGTTACATCTTCAGTAGTGAAGAGGAATGTTAGCTTCTGAATATGAACACCCCTTCTCCTCTGGAGAAAATCAACCTTCTTCAAATGTATGTACTGCATCCATTGCAAAAATACTTACTTTATCAAGTTATATATAACTATAAATGTTTTGAGTTCTATCAGGCTTTTGCTTGTTTGTTTTCTGCTTTGTTCCTCAAACTTGGATTTAGCAGTCTACCTGAAAAGGAAGCAATAATACTGTTACTTCCCTTGTTCAAGTTGTTAATTGAATTCATAATGGAATTAGTATTTTTTCATCCAATTTCTGTTTCTCTTTCACTTCAGAGATCAAGGATTAAATGATACACCTGTACTTTATTTGCCTACAGTTGCAATACATGTTTTTCAGGCATCAACATTCCACTTCAGCTTTTTTTTTTACATTTTGGTGGTTTTGTTCGTTTTAGATAGCACACTTTAAGGAAGTGCCTGTCCTTTTCTCACATATATAGGAAATATGTTGGAACCAAGTTAGTGTCTACAACTATGCTTTCGTCTAACTAACATTTAAGTCACTTAATTAGCATAGTTGATCTGATAGGTTCTGATCTTTCATACAGGTGAGTTTTGAGGTGGTATGTCCAGCTCCGTTTGAACAGAAGGACATAAGGTTATTCCTCTACTTAGTCTATATGGATGTCAGATTTTATTTCTATGAGCTTCAGCAAAACTTCTCCCCACTTTCAGTACAGCATTTCTCAATCTGAGCTGCACCCATTTTTCTGTTATAACTCAAAACATCTTGATGACATTAAAAATTACATGTTTTTGACAAGAAAAAGAAAAAGGACCATTATATATCATTGCTTATTCTTTACAGTATGTAAAATTTGTGGGATTCTAATTAATTAAAAGTGTCACTTATGTCCAAAACATAAAAGTACTCATTGAACTTCTACATAATAAATTGGTTTGGATACCTTCCTATTGTATTTTATATCACACAGACATTTTGGTTTGTTTTATAGTAGGGTACCATCAATTGAATTCACACAATTGTTAAAAGGAAGTTGGAAAATTTGGCAATAATGAGTGGATAGAGGGAAGGCAGGAGGGACAGATGGATGAAAAAAGTATTATTTCAGCCAAGTGAAAGGACAGCTCCTGGCATCCATGTTGGCCTCAGATTTGAGAGCTTTCTGGAATATAGGAGAAGAAAATTCATAAGGAATTTTGATATTCAGATAGGCTAAGTGGTTTTTTCCCTCCTCTTCCTACTTTGAGGGGTAGAGTTACCCCGCTGTTGAAGAGGAAATCTGTTTGGTACTGGGGTTTTCTCCATTTCAGACTCTGCTGTTCTGTTACTACCAATACTGTTTGTTTTGTGTTGATTAATAATTCTATTTGCTGTTAACTGTGAATGTACCCTTGGAATAGGACCGTAGTATCTCTAGTGGGACCAAGGCAGAGTAAACAGGGTGGAATCTCATAAGAATTGACAGCAGATTAGTTCTTGGGATTACTGATTTCCCTGAACTTGTTCATAATTATTCCATTATATTAAGAAAATCAGAGAATAATTATTTTGCCTGAAAACAAGGGAATTTAAATTCTGTAGCTTGTGCTGATTAACTGTGTTGGTGACGACTTTTCCCACTTTCTAGCAGGATTTAGAAAACCTGAGATGCTGAGATATAGCTTCCAGGACAATATTCTTGCATTATGCTGCAATGGAGAAAAAATACAACCTTTATTGCAGATTACACAGAAGCTCTTCAGTCAAAATCCTAATATAATAAAAATTGACTCAAGTAGTTGCATCAGAGTTGTGCTAGAAAATTAGATGTTTTTGTTTAGGTTGCAAGACCATTAACTGTCTGAAAGCAAAGCTGGGAATACAGCTTTCTTCTCTCCCCAGTTATGATATGATCATATATCTTAGAATAGTATTATCCTTAGCTACAGGGTTTAGAGAATTAAAAGAAGAAAAGAAAGGAGAGAACGAGGAAAGAGGGAAAGAGGTGAAAGTTACTGAATTTCAACTATGTTCGTTATAGCCCTTGCACTTGTTGAACTACTCCAGTGGAGCATGCTGCCCAGTATTTTAGTTCCCTAAATGACATTATTCCTTTTCAGAAAACCTGAAAAGCTTACAGAGAGTCTCATAAAAATAGGAATTTCTAGAACTGATAAATATAGTGAAAGAAAGACTTACTTTTTTTTCCTGAAAAATGTTGCAGTGTGTGATAGTGTAAGTCAATAGACCCCCAAAAGAGTAACCTATAATATCACGTATCTTTGTTTAAAATAGGACTGAGAATAATGTTTTTTGCAGTAGCTTTGGATAGACTGTTTCCTGCTTCATTCATTGCTTCTTACAAACTCATTAGTTATTGAGCAACTTCAAAATCATGGATATGTATAAAAATGGTTTTGAAACATTTGCTGTAATAGGCATAAAAGATCATAAGTTATTTATTTTACATGGCAACAGGAGAGATCACCGTGACATATGCGGTTAAAATCTCTCAGGACGGAAGCAAGTTATATTGCTCTAATTTTTCACAGTTCCTTATTTCTGATAACTTTTCTTTCATTTTCATAACTTCTTTTAGCTTGATTTGTTCTATCATTCATCTTGTGACACTGCTGGTGGCCGGGAGAATGTAAAATGAGTGAGTTTTAAGGGAAACATGTCATAGAGTTGTATAGCAACAGAGCTTAAAAGATACCCAATGTAAAACTTGCTTTGTCTCCTCTAGGCAATTCTGTGAGATGAATTATGTACTCTATTGATAGCAATAGATTTCCTTCTGATGGAAAAATAGGAATAAACAAATATCTTTATAGGTTCACAGCACAATTCAGAAATAGTAAACAACTAGATATCTAAGTAACATTAGCGCAAATATTTTACTTTAATGCTGTAAAAAAGAATAGGAAAACTGCAAGAAAAGCAGTGGGGTAGAATAAATTAAAATAAGGTAGGTGCCACAGAGGTACCTTTATGTTTTGTTTAATTTAAACAAAATATGAAACTGTTATGGAAAGATTCTGATGTGATGAGGACCATCTGCTCTTATTTTGTTATATAATGATTTGCATAAAATCTATTAAGTTCGTTGTATTGCATGCTTCAGGAATTTAATAGCCCAGAATTATGTATGATATACAGCACATGGCAATGAATTGTAATAAACAAGAATGGTACTTCTAACTGCATATAGAAAAGAATGTGTAATTTTTAGGGAAAAAAAAGCTATTGCGACCTATTTTCTGTTGTATTTATTTAGTAATTAATGTGTTTGAATTCCTGTGAGATCACATGTTCCATAATTCTGTTTGCTTGACACAAGGGAGCATAGAATGATGCTAGATTTACTTGGTATTTTAATATAACTGTGTTTTTCACATATCTACAGCTCTTAGATGTTTACTAAGCTAATGTGGATTAATTTCTTAATTATGCTTTGCATATACAAGGACTGATTCTAGTCTCATTTATACCCATATAAGCAATGCCCAACTCCTGTGAAGTTAACAGCTTTGCTACTCGTATAAAAAACATGAGAATAACAACTGCATTAATATGTTATGATAAATTATTCAATTTTAGTAGTACAAGAATGTCTACTGCAAGGCTTTCTGGCTTCTGTGCCATAGAATTGAAGAATACTCCAGAAAAAATATTTCTGTATGAATTTTAGATATTGCTAAACTCACTTAGAACTTTCCTGTTGATGCTATCAAACAAAACCACCTCTATACAGAAGTGGACAGCTAGTTCCTCCTCTAGTCATACTGAAACAGCTATGATCCCCATGTCAAACAACAGGGTCAGCCAAGGCTACTTCTGAACTCCACTGAGTGCCTTAAACCACTCTGGGAACCTAGATGTAAGTTTCCAGCTTTTTTAAAACTTTAGACCAGTGGTTGAATTCCATCCTTCTGCATCAACACTTAAAATCAGAGAATGAGAATGAAGATATAAAAAGGCAGCAAAAGAATGGGTTTGAAACATTTTTTTTTTTTTAATTATGAGCTGTTCATGTGGAAGTCCATCAAACAAATAGCTGATATCATTCTCCTTTCCAAAGGTAGAGTGAAATTGCTTGAAATTAACACCCCTCACTAGCTTCCCTTATCTCCATCCTCCTTTAACAGCTCATTAACTAACTGCTGTAGCGCAGTTCAGACTCTGGGTCATGCATTAATTTGTATCAGCTGACTGGCATCTCCCCAGCTGACTGGCATCTCCCCAGCTGAACTGGGTTCTCCTGCAGCTGACATTAGCCTGAGCTCAAGTTATTACACTCTCCCCTAAAATCTGTTCTTTGTGCTTTCCCTGCACAGAGTGCTATGGAGATACAAGAAGCAGTGGTGTATTTTGTTAGTAATTTTCCATATTGAGGGGAGGCTTGCAAATTAGTTTTACTCCTTTTGTACTACCACAGAAGTATAAAAGCAATTGACTGGGGCAAACAACATCTCCCAGAAAAATCAGCAGTACCTTGACTAATTTGATATAATACAATTTCCTTACATTACAATGCAGTGACATCTTCCAATGCTGGTGACTCCAAGTGGTTAGGATTTGTGCAAAAGATTCAGTGGTATATAATATGCCTTTGGAGACACTAGCAGCTGTCTTTTTATTGAGAAAATATCATGAAGTAGCTCTGCAATTTTATCTGAAAAGTTTTAATTCTTTTTTTTACACAAACATACGTTGTTTTTCTAAACTAAGAGATTGTGTCTTTTTTGCAACAACAAAAAAATGTGAAAAGGGGCAAATGAATACCACAATGACACAAAGAAATCCAAGTGTTCAGAACATTGCAAGCTTGTAATCAAGAACAGAGTAAACAGCAACTGTTGACATGGTATCCTTGGTCTGTTCAACTCTCTTGAGCCTGCTCAATTCTTAGGAATATATCCCTTTCTGACCAAAAGCTACAAAAATATTACATACATTACAAAATACAGCAGTATTTTCTTTCTTGAGACAGGTATCTTGTGTTTCATGAAACTGTAATTCATAATGTGTGGAAGACATGAAGGACAAGGAACCTTTCATGTCTTTACTAGATATTCTAACTTCTGTGTAATGCTCACGATTTTTTCTTATGTGAAATGTTATCCAAAGCATGTTGTCTTTGGCTAATGGAAATGTTTTGCTGAACAATATGTTTGGTATTACATGAAATCTTTTTCTTTTCCATATAATTTGAACTACAGAGCAACTGTAGATGAAAATGTGACATTCTCACTAAAAGTCTAATGTCAGTAACTTAAGGCCTTACAGCCAATTAGCACACTCACACACAAGTTGGCATAATAGAAATAACAGATAAGCCATACACCAAATTCTTGGTGTTGGTATGATTTGTGTCTAACTCCATCACAGTTCATTAAGTTACTCAGGTGCATACCTGTTCAGTTTAAGATTTTATTACCCTTTTCTCCTTATTAGGAGGATGGAATTTGTTATAACCAGAATGAAAAAAAAAATCTAGCCCCATAATTTTTTTCATTGATCTCTGGGAAAGGAATTTCTGGACCTTTTAAAAAAAATCTTATTCTTATTGGTATATTAATATCCTGTGTCCTAAGAAATGGACAGTAAAGTTATAACCTATGGGATCGTACCTTTTATTTGGAAAAGAGATTGAATCTACACAATCTTCATGGTATAACATTGTCACACTGTCACACTGTGGAGACTGGTGCAGGAAGTGCCATTAATTAACAGTATGTAATAAATTAATTTCATACAATCCAATAGCTGCTGTAAGCAATTTTAAAACGCACTTTATGTACTGTATTAAGAATGGCAGAAGATTGGATCACTGCAGGTAGGGCACTGAGGATGGTTAGGAGCTCCTGGATTAGTAATAAGTGACTAAAAATCTCCTTTCTTATGTGTGGAATTAAGAGACAGATAAAAATAGCTATCATTGTCTTAATTTGCTGTATGTGTATAGCAAGATGCATAATATTTATATTTTTGCATGGTGAAAATGCTACTTATGCAGCTGGAAGCACATTCAGTATTTCATGTTAAAAATTTACAATGAAAAAGGTAGCCTAGCAGTAGTATGTCTGTACGTTCAAAATTTCTGCAAACTAAGATAAGCTTTTCTCTATTGAGAACAAACCCCATCACTTTGCTCTCCAGCACCATAATATTTCATGTACAGTAAAGGCTTATGCACACAAGCAAATTTCTTCTTCTGTAGAAGAATGTTAATACTTATTATATCACTTAAAATGGTCAAAAGTAGAAATGTGATAATTATAAATACATAAATCAAAAGGCTTAATATAATATTTGTTTTAAATTTAATGATTTACAACAGAAAAGAGCATCATACATATTTTTGAAACTTTATGGCAGCCGATTTCATTGAAATACTTTTTCTTTATTTTGTAGGACATATTTCACAGTGTAATTTCTAAACAGCTTTAAATGTACTGAACAAGCTGCCTCAGAGATTCTATGCATACACATATATAAGTACATATGTATGATATGCTTCTGTCTTTCATTTTTTAGATAAAAGCTAATCAGTTCCTAAACCGATAAGGAAATAGTAATAATTACACAAACTATTAAGCTTCCAGTGTTGATCCAATCCTTTATTTTTTTAAGACTCAGAAGAAATATTAGCAGTGAACTTGTACAGCAATTGTCAGAAACCTAAAAATTTACACTCCACATGAGGCCACAATATATTTCAGTAGTATTCTAAATATAAGGAGTAAAAAGGCAACATAAAAAAGGATGCTAAATGCAACATGGAAGAGGACAAACTATTGTATGAGTCCAAGTCTATGTCCTTTTTTAAATTAATATCTAGGCTAAGCAAAATCCCTAGAAGGAGATCATAAACACACAGAGACTAGATGTAAACTGGAAAAAGTAAAAGCAAACTTAAAGAGAGGGTCATAAATATAGAAGTTTTTCAGAAGTACCATGGGTTTTTGTTTCTGGGACCAGCAGATTCCACACATTACCAAGAAGTATAGCGGCTGGTGAAGGAAGGTAAGGATACTAATTTTCATGAGTCTTCAGCAGAAGGAAAATATGTGTCTCAAAATTGTTCCTTTTCAGTGGTAAGTATGAAAATATGAGATGAAATCACAAGAATATATATGAGAGCAAAATGACAAATGAAAACAAGTCACTGTTTCTAGATTGTAAACTTCTGCATGTTCATGAGGATAATGTAAGGGAGTTTTAGCCAAAATATTGATTTTCTAGAAACCGGTCATTATATCAGGTATCTGCTTGGAAGGAGTAAATAATAAGCAACAGCAAAAGAGAATAAGGCCATTTGCGAAAGACTGTGAGGAGATATAAATGTATTTTTTAGTTCTCATTAATTGTCTAAGCGAATATGTGTTGTCATCTTTTTGATTATGGTACTCAGACGCACTACTAGGAAATTTGAATTTTGTTGAAATCTAAACAAGCAAGACATACTAGAGTATGATAAAGCCAAATTTGTCTAAGCATTGCTTATACTTCAAAAAGAAGGTCAATTATTCTCTTTATAACAAGTTATCAAATTGAAAAAAGTATATGTAATTTCCCCCCTTTTCCTTGGTACCTGGTACTAATCTACTGAATGAGCTCTTCAGTATTTTTGCACCTTACTTTTGCACCTTTTTTGCAATGTAGATTCGTGTCAATGAAGTTTCACACTGTTTCTGCAGTAGAATGTTTCCCCTACCCAGGTTAACTTCTTTAAAGATACTTAAGAGACCTCTTAGAATGCTGCAGTCTGATTGCTGCCTATGATAATAATAAAAAACCCCCAACCCAACAACAACAACAAAGAAAGGCAAAACCCATTAACTTGGGATATTCCAGCTTTCCTAAATGGGGAGACACTGTCTCACTGCTTTCCTCTCCCTGATCATCTGCAGCCTCAGACTTTTGGCTGTTTGCTGAGAACTGTATATCCACAGGAGAAGGAGGACTCTCCTAACTGATTATAGAGAAGTAGGTCAGGCTGCAAATGCCACCTGTTTACAAGCATGAGATAAGCTTTTGTTTGTTAGGCAGTGCACACTATCTGAATATTTATTTCTTAGCTCCTCTGAGGAATCAGAGCTTGAAAGCTGCTAAATGGACACTTTATCCTAACCAGTAGATCTCTTGAGCCTATGGTTGTAAGCTTCATTTTGATCATTTATTGATAGAAGGACTGGAAGAAGCAGTTTCTAGACAAACCATTCACTTACATTGTGTTTATTGGAAGTATTTATGAAAAGGGGATGCTGAACTGAAAGAATGAGTTTACAATACAGCCAGATTATACATCAGTTATTTGGCCTCTGCAAGGAAAAGACATTTAGCAGTAGTGTGTGATGGAAAGCTTGAAAACGTTAGCAGATAAACACAAGACCGAGACACAAACTACTGTCTGTATACAAACAAACAAATACAAATATATGTATGTCTGTATACAAATATAAAAACATATACATAGCAAAATACATCAAATTTGACTAAATTTTAAATATCTCTCTACATACGTACAGTTAAAAAAGTTTTGTTAGAGAAAAAGGTCTTCAGAGCAAAAATGAGGATTCTTACATGTTTTTAGGAAGTTAATATCACTTACAAACTGATGAATCATGAATTAACTTATGTAGAGAACAAAGGATAACGTTTATGAACTGAAAATTTCAGTGGATGTTGATGCTTACATTAAATCTGTATGATCATACAAATTTGTAGGCAATCCAGTGCTCAGCAAAAATGGACATCACAATCTGACAGAATAAAATTGAGTTAGACTTCAAACAAAAAGGAAAATGCCCTTTTATACATGTTTCTGCTTTAGAAGTTTTGGTTCATTGCCCAGCATTTTTTGACAAATGCAACGTTTATAGTCCACACCCATTGGAGCAAAAGCACTTTATGGATGGAATTCTAAGTTTACCCTTAAATTTAAGTCTACTTTAATTCTTAACAAGAAGCAAAAAATATTTTTTTAAAATTATTGCTTCCTTTTAATTGCTAAGCATTTTAATTAAAGTTCACTGGTCAGAGTTTAAGAAGAAATAAATTGGGTATTATCCCATGTTCTGCTCTCTAATGACACTAAAACAAGACAAGCTGAGATGTCTGTATAGGATTTGATAACATGCTCATTACTCTTTCTGGAAGGCTTCCCAATCTTTTAAGAATTTCATAATGATGACATGTAAATTTGTTATCTTTTGGAAGTTTAAGTTCAGTAGGTTAAAAGAATGGTTCATTCCAAATTCCAAAATCCACGTTATATCAGTTTACAACCTACAGCCTTTTTTTAGAGTTCTCCCTGCATCTGTAGTTTAGAAAAGCCTTGCTTTTCCTAGTTGCTGCAAGTTAGCTTAATTGAATTCCTGCTCATGTCCTTTTCTCCATCTCTGCTGCCTATTACACAGATTTTTATATGCTCTTCCAATCACAGTAGTATTCAGCTGCTGAAGGTTTTATTACACAAAATATTTCTCTGGCAGTTTATTTGTGTTGGTATGTGCTCCAGAGTATGAACAACTGATAAGGATGCATTCCAAAACAGCTAATTTAGTCCCACCCAAGTAGAAAATTAGTTATTTTAAAATATAAAGAGAATTACTTGTAACCTTATCTGTTTACTTTCTCATATGTTCTTAATAATTGAATTATACATGTACTGTATAATTGTTTATATACTCTTCCCCTCACATAGCTTTTTTCTTAAACTAGTATTTTTCTTAATTTGTGTGAAAATGAAATATATATTCTCACTTTATATGAAGATTAATATAGTCAGGTGACCCAAACTGACCAATAGGGTATTCCATCCCATCTGCCATGCTCAGTACAAAAGCTGAGGGATCAAAGGGGTCAGGTTGATTCTTTTTCTTTGGCTTTTCTTCAATGGCTCTTTCTTCAATGACTGACATCTGAGGAGGACCCCGTCAGCTCCTCTGTCTTTTGATCCCGGTCAGTGTGTTCCGGTTCCCATTTGTCACTGAGTCCAGTCTGGAACTTTCACAGTGCCTGCCAGTGACATCTCCCTGGGAGCTTGATACTGTTCTGTGTATATTTGTATATATTGTATCTATTTCATTATTTTCTTTTATTAATGTTTAATATGTCATTAAAGTAGTTTAGTTTTTTCTAAACTCACAACTCTCTTTCTCTTCTTCCTCTCCTTGGAGTGAGAGGTGGGGCAGAGCATCTGTCACCTTGTCATTGGCCAACGCAGCCAAAACTCTGACAAATAGCTATCTTTTTTGTTCAGAAAAATAGAAGGAATTTTTAAATACTTTCTTAAACTAACAATTGTAAAAAACCTTGCATTTTAAAAAATATATTTTAGATTTCTGGACTCTTATTTCATGACTCCAAATACAAGTTATGTCTTCTTAATTTATTTTCTTTTTAATTTAAGGCTTTTTTTAAAGTTCAAAGTATTTTATATTATTTTTTCCTGGTCATTACACTGTAGTATTACTTTATGCGCTATCAGCTGTACTAGATCCCAAAAGGTAATGTAGTCTTTAAAATGTTAGATAATTTGAAAAGATATTGTAAAAGCTACTTTATTTAATATTGGTTTAAACCACCTAGGTTAAAGTTTCACCATTTTGTATGGTAATAAAACTATTTGACATTATGCTAATGTTGATTTCAAGCTAAGAGAAAATGGAATAAATATATTTCAATTATTTTGTTTCATACTTTAAAAATATTTGAATATACAAGTTATGCTTGAAGTTTCATTTCAATTATTTCTAGTATTAATGGATTAAGGAAAGGTTATGAATTAATGTGTGCATATGCAAAGACTTTAAAGTAAATGCGCTAAAGAACAAGGATGCCTCTTTCCTCCAAATTTTGATATTTTAAAAAAATACCTTTCCTTAAATTGTGTTTTTACAGAAATTATATCTAAATAATATCAACCTCGGTAATAATAATTTTATTTTCAAAAATACATTTTAAGAAAGGTATTTTCAACATTTGTCTTCTCTTTGAATCATTGCAATTTCCGATTATTATGATATACGCCTGATGAGACAAATAAAAAAGGATTTGGTGGGACAGATTATAGTGTAATTTTTAAATAAGTCCAACAGCATCTACCATGAATGTGTTTGACAGCTGAAATTCACTATTGCTTGTATTTTTAACTATTCAGATTTCATTTTGTCTACATATCTTCTGATACAAACCCACAAGATTCTTTAGGTAAAGAGCTATTCTGTATCAATAGTGCAATATAGAACAAGGCAAAATAGAAAAGCTAAAATGTTTGGTGTAACTGAATATAATATACTTTAACCGATGAAAATATTCTGAGGATGGGATAAATCACTTTCAGGTAGAATCATTGAATTGTAAAGGTTGGAAGGGACCTTTGGTTGGAAGTCCACCACTAAGCCATGTCCCTAAGCATCACGTCTACCCGTCCTTTAAATCCCTCCAGCGATGGTGACTCAACCACTTCCCTGGGCAGCCTCTTCCAATGTTTGACAACCCTTTC
>VYZM01008500.1:23369-53466 GCA_013398915.1 Dromas ardeola | reverse complement strand
GAACCTCATACCATTGACCTCAGCCCATTGATCCAGCCTGTCCAGATCCTTCTGTAGAGCCTTCCTACCCTCAAGCAGATTATCACTCCTGCCCAACTTTGTGTCATCTGCAACCTTACTGAGGGTGCACTTGATCCCCTTGTCCAGATCATCGATAAAGATATTAAAGAGAACAGGCCCCAGTACTGAGCCCTGGGGAACACGGCTTGTGACCTACAGGCAACTGGATTTACCTCCATTCACCATGACTTTTTGGGACTGCCCATCCAGACAGTTTTTTATCCAGTGAAGCATACATCCATCCAAGCCATAAGCAGCCAGTTTCTCCAGGAGGATGCTGTGGAAAACAGTGTCAAAGGCCTTACTAAAGTCCAGATAAACAACACCCACAGCTTTTCCCTCATCCACTAAGCAGGTCATCTTATCATAGAAGGAGATCAGGTTTGTCAAGCAGTTAGCAGAATCTTGGCTGTTTTGATTCAACACATGTTGCATATATTAGCATACAGCTATGAATAATAGCAGAAGAACAATATATCATAATCACACAATAAAATTTCCTGAAAATAATGTTGCTCTAATAAAACATATTAAAATAAAGACATTTGAGTTGTGAAGTGTTGAAACTCTGCTCTCAAAATCTAAAAAACACAAGTGAAAGCACTGGGAATCTATGATAAAGTTTCTCATTTTTTATTACCCCCAGCTTTTGTAGCCTTATTAGGTAGAAATAATTACTATATGCGGTGACAATGATATTTGAGTGCACGTTTCAAAAAGTTGAAAGCTATGATGCTCTGATTGAAATACAACTATCTACAAAGATACACTGCTGCTCTTGATCATAATTATTTTTTAAGCAACATTTTCCCCTTTAGTTAATATTTATTAACATTCCCTCCCTATTATTATTACTTAATTCTGTTTGCAAACAAGGTTACTTTCATGAGCTGCAAGCCAGAATTATTGTGGCAAATGATCAGGAAAAACCTTCTGTATTAGCTATCCAACTTCCAGTATAAAGAAGCTTTTTGGAAATGAAACTTGTTTGAATATTATGTACACTTTAAATGGAAAAGCATTATATTACTGTGCCAGAAGATGAAATAAGGAATTTTCCATTTGTGTTGTTCAAGTTTTTTGTTAGATTACTACAGCATACGTAGAATCATCTTTTTGCTAACTTAAAAACAAGCTCAAAAGATCAGTAAACAAATTTTTAGAGAGACTGGCATATGTGCCAAGTAGTTAGTAAGAGTAATAAATACAGTTGTACAAACAGAGACATTTGCATGAAGTACAATGATAAGTAGCCTGAAAGAAAAGAACTCTGTAATTCACAATCACTCAACAAAGGGTTAGCCATCACATCGAAAAAGGTGCTGATTGAGGTGGTTATCATGTGGTTGGTTATCTAGTTGCACAAGTTTCACGTGTTCTGCTGAAAAAGTCTTGGCCTTGACAGACAGGACATAGTCCATCTCACACAGCTGTGGCATCATTGAGGCAAGGACTAAAGGCCTCAGGGTGCTGACTTTAGGTCCTGGGCCATAGGTAGGGTCAGGGGAGCCCCAGGAACTCTGCAGGCATAGTCAGACTGGAGGTGCCCTCAGGGCTTGGGTGTACAAATTGCTAAGTCCCAATTTTAGAGCAGTAGCTCTTGTTACTGGTGGTTCAGTAGACAGGAAACGCAGGACCAGAAAATGAAACAGAAGCACAAAGGCTTTTGAGATCTGGCAAGTCCATTGTTCCTCTATTTCCTTCTTTCTTGATCATCCTTTCTGGCTTCTTAGTCGTCCTTCTAACAAGTTTCTCTGAAACTGGATCTTCGAGCTTCTGCCAATTTTCCATATGGGAGAACGACTCCATTAAAAAACAGTTAGCAATTGATTGTGATGGAGTCCACAGAGTTATTGGAGTTTAAAAATTATTTGAATAGGAAGGTTTTCCCTCCTTTGGCACAATGAACTTTAATTTCCCATTTCATGCTCTACATATGGAACTTGGCAAGGAGCAAGAAGCTGGAAAACGCGCAGCCTTCTCCAATGGCTGTTATAGATTGCCCAGGCTCACAACCATGCAAAAATACGTTCAAAACTCCTGATAGTTTCTTGATCCTATCATATGTGTTCTGAGATCTCCATTATTAGAGTATTATTTTATATAAACTAAACCAATAATAATAACAAAATCCTGTCATACAGTTATGTTTTGTAATGAAGGTATGCCTTATACTTTATTTCATAAACAAAAGTAAAGCAAACTGGAATATAGTGTAAATCAATTGTAATTTTGTGCAGTTTTTTAGACAAAAGCTACTGTTGTATATAGTTAGTAATCTTTTTTAGGTATTTTCACTTATGTCTAAGGAATCTGTGAAACTCAGGCTAATTTCCCTACATATCTCTGACATTAGTTCTCCATGGTTTGGAGGGCTGCACATTGGTTGCATGCTAAAATGCACCACAAAACATTGAAAAGACAAATGCAGAAAAATGTAGAAGTATCTAGTAAGATACTCTTTTTCTGTCCATCACAAACTGTACTTCATCGGAAACCTCTGAGCTGAAAGCCCATGATGATTGAGAACTTGGGAAATCTAATATACAGTTAGCTAGCTAATAGGTGAAACATCTCAATCTGCTGGAAAGAACAGAAGCAGAACTTTGTGCTAGACCATTAATTCAGGAGACACTTCTAAATCAGGTTATTACCTTCTGATTTGAATACCACACATGCAGCATTATTTATGATTTAGAAACCGATACATAATTACAAACATGATTATCTTTTGTAATCTGCAGATATTTTTTTCAGTCCTAGAGAAAGAATAATTTATTACACATTAACATTCATAGCCTCATACATTTCCTTACACTTGTATACTTGCGGGAACATAACTATATTATCTGTGAGAAATATCCCCCCAACTTCATAAACTCTTAACAGAAAAATGTATGCCACACTGTGTTCATTGCTTGATTCAAAACTGGGCATCAATTCCTTTCCCATATTGGAACCAGAATTAATTTGCCAAATTCCCATTCAGATGAATTAGTTCTGCATAGGATATGATAAGATATCACTTAGATTAATGTCTCTCCAGCACATTACCCATAACGATGGTCAAATTAATTCGTTAAAACTTTGACCATCATTAGAAATAATGTCCTCAAGAAACATTAATCAAGTAGATACTTCATATCATATTCTATATAGCATTGAATGTAAATTACATGAAGTAACTCTATATGAATTTCAAAACAATAATTGGTTCACATTATTGCTTAACTGAAAGTATTTCAATGTTATTATATAATCGTACTAATATTTTGATACATAGAGGTGACTGCCTCTTACACAGGATATGGGAGGACATACCAAATACATACTGATGTAGTAAAACAGATTGTAATGTCCTTCAACATTAATACTTTTTTAGATTCCAGATGAAAACATTTGACCCTCCAGGGAACAAACAGAAATAGTGTTCTAAAATGAACTGAAGTACAGATCAATAAACTAATTCAGACTGGCATCAGAAATCAAGATATACTGTATCTCAGTTTGCAACCCTACAAGAAATATAGGATACATAAACTTTAACATTTCTGGATCTGGCAGATAGCCTGGTGTGGCAGTTACTATGTTCTTACTAACAACTTTAAACAAATCAATAGAAGTTTTTTCTCAAGGAATTTAATTAGATGCTTTTTTTTGCAACTATAAAAAATGTTGTTGGAAAACCAAATGGATATCTTTTCATGTAAACTAAAACTACTTAAAATAGTATGTCAGTTCAAAATCCTATGTTAGATTTGCTTGTGTAATAACTTATTTTTTCTTCACATTTATCATAATTATGTTTTAGCTAAGAAGGAAAGCTTTGACAATTGCCTATCTTTAAAAAGTGTAACTTCCATCAAAGCCATTGATCACATCTTTGATTTGCACTAAAGAAATGTTGATACTTGACATGAAATCCCCGTTCTTTCATGATGGCTAGAGTGTCACAACATTTATTTGCATTGTACTGTTACCTACCAATGGGAAGTACTGATACGAAACTTCCAGTTTCAACAACTAAACTACAGTCATCTTTCAAACAAAGATTTGTTTAGCAGAACAGCCAGGAGATTTAGGCAACCAATACCAAACACCAAATACCAATACCAAATCCACCAGAATTATTACTCTATGAGTCCTCTTTTCTCCTGGGCAAATAGAGTCTTCACACTTTTCTGGGCTCCCCAGCTCAAGAAGGACAGGGAACTGCTGGAGAGGGTGCAACACAGGACTACTAAGATGGTTAGGGGACTGGAACACCTCTCTTATGAGGAAAGGCTGAGGGAATTGGGTCTGTTTAGTCTGGAAAAAAGACGGCTGAGGGGTGACCTTACTAATGCATACAAATACTTAAAGGGTGGGTGTCAGGAGGATGGGGCCAGGCTCTTTTCAGTGGTGCCCGACAACAGGACAAGAGGTAATGGGTACAAACTTGAGTATAGGAAGTTCCATCTCAACATGAGGAGGAACTTCTTTGCTTTGAGGGTGGCAGAGCACTGGAACAAGCTGCCCAGAGAGGTGGTGGAGTCTCCATCTCTGGAGACATTCCAAACCCACCTGGATGCGTTCCTGCGCAACCTGCTCTAAGGTGGCCCTGCTCTGGCAGGGGGGTTGGACTAGATAATCTCCAGAGGTCCCTTCCAACCCTATGATTCTATGATTCTATGATTTGCATGAAGAGACTGTAGCATTCATTTTTGCAGTCATCTCATGGCCATGCTGGGAAGTTAAGGTATGAGTGGTACTTTTTGCGTAGTTTTGATAGACTTCAGCAGCCTAACTGCTAGCTCTCTTTGCTATTCCAATTATGCATGGTAAGGCATACAGGGTATCAATCCAATCAGGAAACCCAATTAGCATGAAAAACAATTATTTTATTGTTTATATCACATTGTATCAGAAAAAAGCAATGAAAGGAGGATAGAAGTAGTTGCCTATTTTATATATAAGGAAGGTTTTCATTGTCTGCAAAACTGATATTTATCCCACTTAAACCAAGAAGCCTACAATGTATTACTATTTTTGGATGGGAATCCAAGGTCTAATAATAATAATGTTGATAGTTTCACATGATCATATGATCTTTAAAAGAACCAGGTTTTGGAGATATTCTTTTTGCAAAGGTTTTCATATAAAGCATCCTATCCTCTCAATCTGATTCTCAGTTTTGGCAGAAAGATGTTAGGTTCTGAAAAATATTTGTATTTTGAGGCCAAAGGTAATATTTTAGGGAAATACAAACCGAACATACCAGGAAAAAGATTATTTTTCCAGGAATATTGAACTAGCAACATGATCCAAATATTAGAAAAGTATTCACTCAGTATATGACAGAATCTTTATGGAAGTTATTTATACTTTCTTAGTTTCGGACTAATCACAGGAAGCTATTAAGTCCTTTCAACCTTACCTTTTAAAGCAAGGTGAGAATTTCAGCTATTTTAACTCAAGTTCTATCTTAATTCTTACAAGGTACATGATCAATATTTCTGGTCCACCCAGAAACTTTGTTGAACCACAGATTATATCGATGCTACATCAGGTAACTGTCCTGTCCTTCCTCCAACAATACGCTATTTTGTGATGAAGTACACTAATAATGGAAATTAGGCTTTTAAAGTAATTTCTCTCCACAGTTTTCTTAAGCAGTTAATCTTCATTCTGCAACAAAAGAAAAAATGGGTGGTGAATTTTTCGAAAACTTTTTTCAGAGGCCTGAGTTAGCCACTAACAACTGTATAGTAAATATAATTCTAGATTATGATTATTCTGGAAAATCAGATACTTTCTCCTCTGAGCTTTGACTTGAAAAGGCCTTTTTTGGAAATACATTTGCTGATGTGAGGTATTTATTTTAAAAATCAAACACACTACTTAACAGAACAGGACAGCCTTTTAAAGCCATTCCATAGTATTCCATAGGGTTATAGAATATTTAAATTCTCAGAGCTATTTTTAAAATCCTGTAGAAAATCTATCACTTTTCATTAGGTTCTACTGATAATTTATTCATTTTAATTATGGATTAATAAATTAGTAGATGAAATTAATGAAAAGCATAAAATAATTTCAATTTTTTAGGAATGCAATGGAAAGTTTGAAGAATTTAAGCTACTATAACAGAAGTAAATCTAAGGTATTGGAAGGTATGGATTTACAGATAAAACAATCTTAATTTGGTTTGAAAATGCAACACTTGATGAGGAATCTAAGTCTAGATTAATATATATATCATTGCTGAAATGCTATAACTGGAGTTGTTTTGACATAATAGAAGTTGGACAAGATGGCCTCCAGCAGTTCCTTCCAACTTCAACCATTCTGTGATTCTGTGATAATAAAGACTCTTAAAAACACTGTATGCAAGAAGCACTAGGTTTTTCTGTTTAGGTTGTTAATGAGCATCCATGAAGTGTCACTCACCCAGGACAGCTGGTACTAATACTCTCTCAGTTATACCTTCATCTTTGCTAAACAATCAATAAAGAATTATTGTTCAAAAAATAATTTTCTCTGTCCTAAACCTGTCCTTTTTGATCAAGAGTGCTAATGAAGAGCACTGTGGAGTGGCATAGGGAGGGAAGGGAGAAGAAAGATTTTAGAGTATGTTAAGATCTAAACTTGATTCAATATATCCTTTTTATGTTGTCTTTTCCTTCTGCACATTAGAATGAATACAGTTTCGAAAGTCACTTCACCGGGTTTTATCATGGTGTTTATCCCATATCAACTATTAAAAGGATAATTTCTAAATTTTGTGTTAGAGTCACTATTGCAATCAATTTGACTAACAAACCTTCTTTTACTCAGAAAAGGAGACAGACATCATCAAACATGCTCTGATGGCTTATTTTGATGGGATATCATTAATTTAATCCCACTTGTGCAAGAGCATAATCAAGGTAAAAATGAAGTAGGAACCAAATGTATCTGACACTCTGGAAAAAGATGAAAATCATATTCACTGTCATAAACATATATCGACATATGTCAAGCTACTATTTTCAAAGAAAATATTATGTATATCTCATTATATATCATATATAAAAAATAGACCAAGTCTCCACTATTTCCTTTCAAACCTGCATAAAAATAAAGTTAAAAACCCCAAACCCCTAGATTTTATTGGCATACCTAGGCTTCTCATTCTTGAAGTTCAGCTGTAATTGTAAAAGACAAAACTGGCTAATATCCCACCTAGAAACAAAACCATGCAGAGTCATCTCAATAACAGTGATCACGGGCAAACTCATGCTGTCATTGTAATATATGTTAGCCAACTACACTGCTAGCTATAACACATTCACCCAGCTTTTATAGTTAGTAGGCACAACTACAGCCATGGTTTCAAATGCTGAAAGTTTGGGTGTCATTCGGTATCTGACTATTCAAAACACTATTGTGTCTGAAAAATATTTTTAATTACTTACTATTTAAAATTATTTTTTTTTAAATTATTTAAAAGTAAGTATTAAAGCTTCAGTGTTTAACAAACATAATAGGTGGTTTTTATTTCTGTGCTCTCTGAGCAATCTAAAATAAATCATTATATTACATCTAGGTATTGAAAGCATAAATGTAGAGGACAAAGCCAAAGACACAGAACATGTAAGAGGACAACGTCCCTCTTCTATTTAGTTCTTGTATGTAATTTGTGAAGGCTGCCAATAACAGTTATAACCCAGCAGAGAGACACTTTAGATTCTCAGGCTATACTTCGTTAAAGGTGAGAAGATTACACATGCATAAGTTCTGTGAAAGACCAGTCAAACTGCTTTCATTTCTTCCACTGCACTTTAGTATGTATAATAGCCTTCAGTTCTTCCATTCAGACATAAAGTCAATAGATACATGACCACCTTTAATGCAATAATTCTGAACAGCACAAATCTATATTGTAACTAGTGACTCACAGGCAGAGAAATAACTAGTGGTCCCCAAAGGTATGTGTAGACATGACTTTGACTTTAATTATGGACATGCTGGCAAAGATTTTCAGTTCTAATAAGTTTCAAGTGTAGGTCCATATCTTTTCTTAAGGCCAGTTTTGGCTCTATGTTGACACTACAGGAATGTAAAAGCATTACTGCACCATCTGTGAGTTACTTTGACATAAAGTATTGTGGTGAGAAAAACAGAGGTAAATTTCAAAAATCAAGCCCTAGTCTAAAGCCTGATTCAAAGAACTTATGATATTAGTAATTGCCAATGAATTTCAGAAGGAAAATAGGGACTTGAGCAGCTGGTCCTTTTTACTTCTTTCAGGGAATTGCACTGATCTTTCAAGAGAGCTTTGATCTGTGCTACATTCACATTAAGATAAAGGAGAGAAACAAGAAAGCAGGATTTCTACTTGGTATTGAATAAAAAAGTTAGCTGACCTCATATTCCATTAAAGGTGTAGCAATCCAGCCTGGTTTTAGACTAAGCAGCTCATGCACTATAACACAGTTGTAGACTACCTTTTTAATGTTGTGGTGTTTTGCTACGTTAATTAGTTTTTTCCTAAGAAGACCAAACATAAGAAAAGTTTTCTGGTTGGTTTTGTTTGTTTTTTTTATTTCGCCTTCTCCATCTTTTCTGAGCATATGAGACAACACCATGTGTGTTTGAGGCTACTGAAGGTATTAAGTAATTATATAATTCTTCAGATGATTAATAAGAATACTATACTTTTTTGAAGTTTCATCATATTATACAAACTGAAGCTAACATTCATATTAAGCAAAAGCTGCAACTCCAGTAGCTGAGTACACTAATTTCTATCGTATTGTGTTGTATTGTATCATATTCTATGTGATGTTAGGCTATATTATTTTATTTTATTTTATTTTAATTACTTCATGGCCTACTTCCAGAATAAACTCTTATTATTTTTTTTGCCTCTTACATATGAAACAGATTCTCAAGGTGATAGTGGTTATTAACTGTAATGTAACTGTAGCTCCTTGATAGATACAATAATACACGTATATGCATCTCACGCACACAATACTTGAAATATTTTTCCTTAAGACTATGTGTTTCTCCTGTGTTACCTGTGGATACAACTGACGTTGTTAAGAGAAGAGATAAGAATGGTTTCCTGTTGATTTAAATCAACGGTAGCTGAAGACTCCAAAAAGGGCATGTGATGGGTGGGAGACAGTCAGTTGCTGCACTACCTGGAAGAAATATAGCTGGTGAAGGCTGACTTTTCTTACTCTGATAGGTGTGTGTGACTTACGAATGAGTAGTATTGTTACACTTAGCTTATCATGAGCAAAACCAGATCAAATCTTCTGTATGGAGTCAAATACTTGTTAGCAAATCTAATCAATCTAATAAAAATATAATAATCAGTTATCAGCAGTCTAGTTGCAATAACACTAATAATCATAACCCAAACTAATACAGAAAAGAGATAATAGTAGCCTTAAAATTATTAAACCAGACACTTTACCAACAGCTATCCCTTTGCCCAGGTGTTACTCTCACCCCTTGGGCACCCCTCTGGGTCCTCAGGCGGACAGCTTCACTCTCCTTCAGGAGAGGAGGAGGATTATAAGATTTCAGCATCCTCAGGGCTTCGCTGTGAGGAATCTGATGCTCATGGAGGAATTTTCTTCCTTCTGAGCCTTGGGCCCACTTAGTTTTATTTCTGTATGTTTCCGCAGCATGGGCCGCACCACTAATGGTATTGCCCAGCCTCCGTGCACCCTGGAGAGGCGAGAGTCACCCGCCCCCAGGCAACCAGGGCAGCGGGTGGCAACTAGACCAGGGCCAGGCCCAGGCCCTGCAACCCCAGGGCAGTGCAGAGCCAGGGGGCTTCTGCTAGGGATGGCAGGATCATATTTACTGGGCTGCAGCATTATTCCCATAGGATGGTAGGACATAATGAAAGGACATTCAAACAAAAGCTGGATCTTATTTCAAGAAATACAGTAAACTCTTGGCTGCACGTTGGATACACATTTTTTCTCTCCGTTTTGAATTTTGAGGAGAAGGAAAGTAGCACAGTAAATAACTAATTCACTGGCAGCCTTGAACTGCCAGAGAGTTAATCCATTCCAGCCAGTTTTAATAGCCCCTCCTCAAAGACTGACCGAACACAGACAATAAATTCTTCTCCAAATGATAAAACTACAGTTGCTGTAAGTCATAATAAGCACACATAGCAGTACAATATAGAGTAAGAATGACCAGTTCTAAAGCCTGTTCCTCTCCTGTTTGCATCTGTGTTGGTCAACTGGTCATAATGGCTCTTTCTAGCCCAAGGACGTCAGGTTTCACCCTGACCCTGCACTTTCAAGGCTTCTGCTATAATCATGTGGTTGTTCATTTGATATTCTTGAGGAAATGGCTGCTTAATAAGTTTTCCCATATATGGTTTCTTGACAACCACAGCATATTTTCATCCTGCATGGCATAGATACTCTTACAGGATCATCAGAAAGTCATGTTACGTAGCAATGGTAAAAAAACCCACAAAAAATATACTTCTACCTATAATAGTATCTATATAATTATAGCAGTGTTATGTGTAAAGGTTTGATTTGATTCTTTTCAAATTATAACAGGACTCAGGTAATGTCACCAGAAACACTTGAGATAAGGATCATTTTGACAGTGGTTCTAAAGGCAGTTCAATGCATTCAATGAAGAGAAGTTTAAATTCCCATGAGGAAAAACAGTCTCTTAGTACAAAGTAAATATTGCAGATGACCTTAAGAGCCTTTGGTGTGAAAAGATCATGGCACTCCAGCATTGTTTCAAAATGACATTTAAGAGAACTAAATTAAAACTACATTCAAGAGGGGTAGGTAAGCTCAGACTTATTTTTTTTACCAGAGGTCTAATGGCTTCAGTTCATTTCATAGTGTTCAAACAGAAAATCTTTACAACTTCCAGAGGTAAACTTCCTAGTAAAGAAATTTTGACACTCAACAATTAAAATTTTGCTACATATATGATAAAGAGCTTAAAACCACACAGTATCTTAACTGGTGTCTTTGCCCCAGGCTGGAGACGCATCATATGTTGACAGGATTTAATTTGAGATATCTGGCAATGGTACAAGGATCAAATGCGACTAAATCATGGAATTTTCATTAAATAGGAAATACTGTCATATGAAAAAAAACAATATTTCAGTCAGATTCCATTCTCAGGTACCAAGGAATTTATGAGCGCTCTGCTCAGGAAGAGGTTTTCACTCATCTCTGGACAGTGTGATTTATCAGAAGTGCCAGTTGCCCAGTTTCTTGCGAAATCTGGAAAAGTTTTGTGAGAAACTTGTGTGAAATATGGTGAATTTAAATGCAGACTATCTTGAAATATGATGATAGTACTTGTTAGAACAGGGTAGATCAAAGAACACTCAAAAAATTTACATTGACAAAAAATATTTATTGATAACGCTCTAAGACTGTGACTTCAACATCATTGACTGGCCTTGGTGAATCACACCTAAAGTACAATGGAAAGACACTTCAGAGTACATATAAACGTTACAAGCAGGAAGAGCTCAGAGTGCTGACCTGAACAAAGGCTTTTCATGTGTTCATATTTCATTTGGGGAAAGTAAAGACAGTACTGACACAAGAATCTATTGAGAAAATTTGGTCGAGAAAAAGCATATGCAGGACATGCGAAGAAAGTCTCATATCTATGAGTGAGGGTCTGAAATACAACTCCTGTGAAAGCAATGGGAAAAATAAACTTAATATTTTTTATAGTAAAATGTATGAATTGAAATATACCTAGGCTTGATGATCTAAGCTCTAATCTTCTAAACTTTGACATAAAAAAATAGGATTCGTCCTGTCTAATTTTTCAGGCCTTGTTCAATGCCCAAAATGTTGGCATCTGTATCTAAACTAATAATCTGAACTACTTTTTCACTCTGTGAATAAAATCAGACACTTTCAAAATATATTTGATCTGATTTATTTTAAATGTCTGCCTTAGGATGAAATGAAACTCTTTCTCAAATTAATGCTTGTTCTAGTACTAATATGTTTTGTTTTTTTTTTAAAAAGGGCATATATATTAAGATAAAAGATATATTAATAAATATATAGATATATATTAATAAATAATAAAATAATAAAAGATATATATTAATAAAATGTTCTTCCTTAGTTTGTAGTAACAGACTAATGCCATAAATACAAGGTAAGCTTTAATTCAAGCTTACAGAAAGGCCGCTCTTAAAAGGGCTTTCTTAATCACCATGACATCAAGCTTTTGAGATTGACTTTGTCATTTCATG
Source organism: Dromas ardeola (assembly GCA_013398915.1). Taxonomy (NCBI): domain Eukaryota; kingdom Metazoa; phylum Chordata; class Aves; order Charadriiformes; family Dromadidae; genus Dromas; species Dromas ardeola. The sequence continues at coordinate 41,147 of VYZM01008500.1, read as the reverse complement.
TTTTGTAACCTTCAACATTTCTTTTTCGCTTCTTCTCTGTACACATTTCTTCTTCAAACACATGCATCACTTTGTATTTTCATTATAACAAATATGTTTCTCGCAAGAAAATACATCTTAATTTGCGAATTATTTGCAAGGAACCTTTTCCAACAAAAACCTGAGCAGCCTTTTTAGTGAGAGTTTGTGCGTTTTTCCATTTTCTTTAAAGTTAATATCTAAAAGATGAATACCCCATAAAACCTTCATATGCACTCTAACTTTTGAAATGTAATGTGTTGATCATCATCTCTTTTATCCTCAGAGGCCGTAAGAGCTATGGAAGCAGGGTACATGAGCACCCATTAAAACAAAGAACACTGAAAAGGTCAAAGCAGCACTAGGCTGTTCGCTTTGTACACAGTGTTTGTTGAATTAAAAATCTCATTCTTGCAGTAATGGGTATTGCTGGAGGAAAAAGTGCACAAGTAACACAATCTAAAAAATTCCAATCCTCATGAGGTCTAGTTAGTACAGTTTCAAACAAAAGAAATAACACGCTACTGACTTAAACTTTATTTTATATTGTTTCCTAAGAAAATCTTATTTGCATTTCAATAAAATTGATTTACATTGTAATAACAAAACACAAACATGAAAGAAATAGTTGCAAAAAGGTTTCTTACAAATATAGAACATTAGACTTCACAACTGAGTTGTAATTCTATTTTTAAATGTTTGGTTAAACAACATTGTGTTTCTAAAACATTCCTGAATATTCATATGTTAATTTACATGCTTTTATGCTTCTGCATGCTGAAAGAATACAGCAAGTTTCCTCCTCTTATATAACAAAGATAAAATCGGTCTTTGCCTGCATTTTTCTATTATTTGAACTTAGCAGCAGCTACGGGGAAATTTATGTAATAATAATAGTACAGGAGAAGTCCTGATTCTAGGAACAGCAGGTCTTTCTAGACTTAATATTGACTGTTCAAGTGATAGGGAAAGAGGGAAAGCCCAGTCTTTTTTTTTTTTTTTTTTTTTCTTAATTCCTATATATACTTCAGTTCCACACAGAGACAGACAGGCTCTACCCCTAAATAATTCTGATGGGCTGTCAGTTGACAGAGATGGAGTTTAAATTATCACTATCAGTGGCTCAGGTTTTATATGGAGAATATTCAGCTCATTCTATTTATCAGTATTTCAGCTGCAATGTATTTTGTTCTGGCCTAAAGCCAAGGAACATTTAAACATATGGGCAAGATAATTAGAACATTTCAAAATCTGCCACTTGAGAATCATCATACCTGTGGATTAAACTGACCAATTTTTTCTGACCTATAGCAATACTTTGCATTATGCTTTTAGAACAGAACTGTAGCAACACTTTACTTTTTTACCTGCCAAGGTTCTAATGAGACATTAATTTCAGAAAACATTTTAGTACATTTTCAAAATATAAGATGAAATGGGAAAAAACCAGACATTTGTTAGAGTAAACAGTAAGCTATCACAGAAAAGTGCAATTTACCCAGTTTCAAAGCATGAGAATAATTTTGTTATGAATAAATAAACAAGCTGTCCTCTTTGCCAGTAGTTCCCCTCAGCATCATTAGACAATTTTGAAGTAACTGCGTAAGTAAAAGTGTCAGGCCCTTAGAGTTTTTGTCTATGAACATATAGAAGCTCAAATCATGCAGAAAAATTGAAAGTGTGAACATTTCTGAATCTCAGCAAGCCCTCAACAACAAGAAAAAAAATCAAGTACAAAGCTGAAAACCTGTCTCTATCGTTCAATTTTGACCTCGGTGTGGACAGTAATATCATTAACAGTTCACTCCTGGTCTGCTCATGATGGGATGTTACCATGGGTCACAGCCTTGGCCTCTGACATTCCAAGTCAGCTTTCTGAAATGACACTGCAATCCCATGTGGAGGTACATTAAAAGTCTGTAGAAGATTTTGCTAGAAATAAAAGCTACAGGATAATTCCCCCTACAAGTAACAGCTGTTTTTCACACACTGATTTTGGTCTTACGCTAGTTGCCATGCTAACAGATTGCTGATGATTTCTGAAGTTCAGAGGCTATACAGAAAGAGATAGGGATTACTAGCAAACTTGTAGCCAACAAAGGGGCAAAAACGGGATTTCAAATTACATTGTGTACACTGGAATTTTCACAAATAGCAACAGGGTACTTTTTACAGATTACTGCTACTCTTTCCTGTTCTATATTGAAAAAGTGTCCTAGCAATCAGTGAAGGTGTGTTTAATAAAACCCTCTGGAGAGATGTTGGCTGATGCACTGCTGCAAATTTTAATCTGTCTATCAAGTATTTACTAAAACTTAAAATAATATATTATTTTAACTCTTGCAGGAATTTTGCAACCTGAGAAGCCATTTAACAATTTGCAAAATGAAAGAAAAGCATTGGCAAGGTTGAGAAATCCCTTTTATCCCAGGCGAACATGAAAGAAAGCACGGTAAATTTTCAGTGGTAGTGGCTTGTCCAGAAAGCAAGGTGTTCTAAAGCAGCCTAGCCTTAGGCTATGGCTTTCATGCTGGCGCTGGGCCTGCTGCAGAAAGACCTGTGTCAGATCTCTGTCCCATTGCTAACATTAAGGGTTTTGGAGGGCTGTTAAAGAGCACTCATGTCCAGTTTTAAGGATTAACAGTGCTGATGGGAAACAGGTTGGTTTAAACTCACAATTCTCTCCGGGGCTGAAGTATAAAGGGTATGAAATGTATATTAATTATTTGGCTATTAAACAAGCAGCCATGGGAAGTAACCGGAGTGCATTTTATGGATGATAATCAATAGTGGAAATATTAAAAGATCACAACGAGTGTTCACAAGGTGATATAGGTCAAACTGAAGTTACAGAACATCACTGTGCTTTCACATACATGTGCTTTCTATGTTCGAAAAAGTAGGTCTTGTTTGTGAGTGGTGACACCTAGAGCCCACATGATCAGAACCACTTCCATTTCTGGAAATTTTTCCCCTCCTTGATCCAATGAAAGTGTCTTCTGTTTCTGTGCAGCTTTGGAATACGATTTTACAAATGGCATTGACTATGATGTCAGACAGCACGGTGTGTTAAACCAGAAATTTTATTTAAACTTCCGTCCAAATGTGTGAGAAGCATATACAAACTGCCACTACCAGGCAGTGTTCCTAGGTTTGCCCACTTACTGTGCAGTCTTCTCAGTGCATCTATGCCCTTTCCACTTTTTCAACATGATTTGAAACCTTAAAGGGACAAGACACTCTCAATTCAGTTCTTAAACTGAAATACAAGTTACATTTAAATTAAAAATAATAAAATATATAGTATAATTTAGGGATACTCCAGGAACGTTTTTGGCATCTTGTTTAGCTTGTAATTAGTGAATAATTCTCCACTTTTGTTTCAGAGAGCATTACAAGCCAGATCTTTTTTCTTGTTTTTTGAAGTCTACATAGTATTTCATCATTTATTTCAGTATTCCCAGCTAATATCAATTAGCTGACTAACTTTAAGTATATTACATTGAATTATATGCTATAAAATCAATAATTAAAGTCACTAAACTTATTTAATACCCAGCACAAGTATTCATTACACTTCATCAAAGGCGCTTATTCAGTATGAGTATTGAAGAGTACTGGAAAACAGCCTGAAAGCCCTGCTAACATTAAGACCCAACCAGTTAAGAACCAACCCAAAGATATTGAATTTTTTCTAATATCAGCATATTAGAATAATATATCAACAAGCATTTTCCAAATATTATATAGCCTATTAGTATCACTCTCTGTTTAACTTAATTTAATGAAAGAAGGTTAGAAAGAAGGTTAAGGTCAAATGTACAACGAATAGGGTTCCTATCAGCAAACCAGTGAGATTCAGGTTTGCCTTCCAATTTGTAGGGCTGACTTGTGATTCTGAATCTTATTGATACAAGAATGCAAGTCTGAGATGAAAATGCAGGTAATATAGACAGGCTTTTAGAATTCTAATCTAAAAAATGCTGGTAGATTTCCCTAAATAAATCTTCCTCCCAAAAATGACCTGTTATTTACTCTCACTATCTTTTTTGAATTTAAATTTAAATGTTTTTTAGGTTTTGAGGTTTACATTTTTCCAGTCTTCCTACTCATTTAATTTCCATAGGTAGGTTCAAGGATTTTACAAAGCTAGTGAAACATACTGAAATGCACAAGAAAGTTGTAATTAATCATATTTTTGTAACAGCATGTCTGTGCAAAGACAAATCTTATGTTCATAATCATTTATGCTCGCAGATTCACTGTGATAGGTTTAATCTAACAAAAGAACTGTAAAATCAAGACAAGCTGAGATTATTTTTTTTTCCCAGCAAAAAATCCACAGAAAGTGCTGTTTTCTGCTGCGCAGCAGAAGGTGTAGAAAACGACACCTCTTTCCCAAAGAACACACAGTTTGAATTAAATACAATTTCTGTCTGAAATCAGATGACAACAGCTGCTATACTGGGATGACCATGCTTACTAATACAGATTAATATGTCCTATCTGAAAACACTGAAGAAAAGCATTGGAACATCTTCCCCTATGATATGCCTTTTCAACTTTCTCATCAAATCAAATTCAAAATATACCAGAAGGAGCTGGGGAAAAAAAAAAGGGTGAGGGGGGTGGGAATTCATAAGAAAGCATTAAAATCAGTAAATAACCCAAAAGAACAAGAGTCTGGAAACTTTCACAGGTAATTCAGAGGCACAAACAGAATTCAAATGAGCCAGTAATATTTACAGGTGAAAACACTAAGCTATCTACCTCCAATGCTGAGTTTGAAGAGTTTCATAGTTCAGGTTACGCCATTTCTAAAGCTCTCACTGAGGTATAAAATATGACTAAGTTAATTTACTTCCCAATATGGCATTAAATTTAGCAGTTCTTAATGATCACATATAATCCATTTAATTCTGGTGAACTGCAGCAGTGTAAGTGAAAATTGATGGAAGACTGATATAATTATACCCTACCAATAACCAGATTATTTTAAGAGGCTGTCAAAAAGATTTAAAATGTAAAGATTTTCTAAAGCCATCCTGGAATAGTATTTAATAGGGATCTTTCTTTGTTCAAAGAAAGTGTTTTTTTTTTTCTTAGCTCAAAGATAAAATAAAATAACCATAAAGAGAGCTAGATTTTATTAAATAACAAAATATCTATCAAAACAACATGTATCATAGAATCATAAAATCATGGAACGGTTTGGATTGGAAGGGAACTTTAAAGGTCACCTAGTCCAACTCCACTACAATGAGCAGGGACATCTTCCAGCAGATCAGGTCACTCAGAGCACCATCCAATCTGACCTGGAATGTTTCCAGGGATAGGGCATCTACCTACTCTCTGGGCAACCTGCTCCATTGTTTCACCACCTTCATTGTAAAAAATTTCTTCCTTATACCTAGTCTGAATCTACCCTCTTTTAGCATAAAACCATTACCCCTTGTCCTATTGCTACAGGCCCTGGTAAAACGTTTGTTGCAAGCTGTGTTATAAGGCCCCTTTAAGTACTGAAAGGCCACAATAAGGTCTCCACAGAGCCTTCTCTTCTCCAGGACAAACAACCCCAACTCTCCCAGCCCTTCCTCATGGGATAGATATTAGGTAGTACTTGTTGCAGTATGGACCCCCGAGAGACACAATTTGTTACTGATCTCCACCTGGACATTGAGCTGTTGACCATGACGTTGGATGCAGCCAATCAGCCAATTCCTTATCCATCAAACAGTCTATCCATCAAACTCGTATCTCTCCCATTTAGAGAGAAAGATATTTTTTGAGGGACATGCAAAGGCCTTACAAAAGTCCAGAGAGGCGACATCCATAGCTTTTTCTTTTCTTGTCCGCTGAAATTGTCACTCCATCATAGAAGGCCACTAGGTTGGTCAGGCAGGACTTGCCCTTGGTGAAGCCATGCTGACTGTCTCAAACCACGTCTCTGTCCTCCATGTGCTTTAGCATAGCTTCTGGGAGGATCAGTTCCATGATCTTCCCAGGCACAGAGGTGAGGCTGACAGGTCCTTTCTACCTTTTTAAAAAATGGGTGCAATGTTTCCCTTTTTCCAGTCACTGGGGGCTTCACCTGACTGCCGTGACTTTTCAGGTATCGTGGAGAGTGGCTTGGCAACTACATCAGCCAATTCCCTCAGGAGTCTGGGACGCATCTCATCAGGTCCCATAGACTTCTGTGCGTTTATGTTCCTCAGGTGGTCACAAACCTCATCTTCTCTTACAGTGGGAGGGACTTTGTTTCTCTAGTTCCCGTCTTGCCGTCCACCCACTCGAGAGGTGTGGGGAGAGAGATTGCCAGTGACGGCTGCGGCAAAAAATTTGTTGAGTACCTCAGCCTCCCCCTCATATGTTGTTAGCAGTTTGCCAGCCGTGTTCATCAGGGAGTTACACTCTTCTTTGGCCTGCCTTTTCTGGCTGACATACCTACAGAAGCCCTTCTTAGTCTTTGTTTCCCTTGCCGAGTTCAACTCCAGGTGCGCCTTGGCCTTCCTGACCCCATCCCTACACAACCGGGCAGTGTCTCCATACTCTTCCCAGGATCCCTGTCCCTGCTGCCACTCTCAACCAATATATTTTAACTCTATTTTGAACAATGTCATAAATGAGGAAAAGAAGAAAAATTAAAAAAAAAAAAAAGAAAGGAGAGGAGAGGAATGTGGAAAGAGGAACACAAAGGAGAAGTGAGAATTGGGTCCACAGGGATTCAGGATTTATATTGTTTAGCTGATTTTTATAGGACTATGCAGCCTGGCATTCATTATAGCACAGTGCTAAACTTACACACTGGTATATATCGGTCTTTTTTGTAATGGGTGTCGGTGCTCGGTGCTGGCAGCAGCGGCGGGTGCTGCCGGGCGGCCCCTGTGTCGCCGGGCCGGGGCTGCCCCGTGCCGGCCCCAGCCGGTTCCAGGCGGCTCCAAGGGCCCCAGCGCAGGGCACAGCTGAGCCCCTCAGCCACGGGCGGGCGCCGCGGGGAAGGGAAAGCCGGGGGCAGAAAGGGCGAAACGCTGCCCGGCAGCCAGGGCTGAGGGAAACCGGGTGAGAAACAGCCCTGCGAGCCCCGAGGGGAGAGCGGGAGGAGGGGAGCAGGGGCTCCGGGCGCCCCCGCAGAGAGAGACCCCGCTGGGGCAGGGGGTTCCCGGCAGCCCCGTATTGTAAGTATGTGATGAAACCTGTGGGAGGGAAAGGATTGAATGGCCGAAAACTGCCTTTGTTTTTCATGGTATTTTGGATGGATGCAGGTAAGGAAGTTAGAAAGGACAACGGCTGTACTTTTCTTTTTGTGAAGAATGATGAAATAAATAGAAAAACTTACGGGATTTATTATAACAGATAATAAGTGCTCATGAACTACAAGGCAGCGGTTTTGTAAACAGCATAGTGATCCATCTAAGCTTGAGTTCACTCAGATGTCAAGTATTACATTCAAACAGGAATCTTATGTACCCAGTATAGGAATAATATATAATGGATTCCAATGTTTTCCACTATTTAATAATTATTTTAAATGTTGCAACATTTACAGTGCAGTGCCACTTAGATACACTTGAAAATCAAGTTTTTGAGATGGCAATGTGTGCTTCAGATGTATCAATTATTGATCACTGCGTTCCTAAAGTTACATCCAGACTCCTGCTCTTCAGTAAAAGTACCTTGATTTTCATTTATCATGCATACTAACAAAATCTACTTCAGTTGCATTTTAGCAAACTTCTGGGAAAAAAATTGTAACTGTTGCTTCTAAATTTTCAAGGGAAAGTCATGCCCTCTTTGTATTAATGATGTAACAGTAGACTAAACCGCTAGGCAATACTGAAAAAAACCCACAACAAACAAAACCAACAGCCAAAACCAATTACATACAAGCTGGTAGGAAAACAGTAATTTTTATTTAGGAAATATAACTTCAGATTTGAAATGGTCAAGAATCCCTTATGCTCAGCCTGATCTTCATACTTAAAGGCATCTCCTGGCACTGACAACACAGAACTCAGTACAAATGCAAAACCAACAGGCACTCTGACTCTGTTATCCATGTTTCCAAAGGTAACCTTCTCATTCTACTCTATAATGCCAGCCTGTGGCTATTCTGCATACAGAGGAAAGGTAGCTTCTCTGGGAGAAAAAACAGAATATGTGAAGTATATGAAGGTTTAACCAGCCTTGGTGTCCAGTAGAGTCATGAGTTGGCTTTCACATAAATTCTCTGCTTGAGGAAAATGTCGGCCTATTTGAATTACTGCAGCTGACAGAGATAAATATGTAAATACATATAGAAATTCCTAGAACCTTGAATTTTATTCATGCTATACTCACTTGCTTAAAGAACTAAAAAACAAGAATAAATAGATGATAGTCATATAAAATGCATTCTTCTTTTCTAAAATCAGGAACTAAATATTTGAATTCCTTAGTACCACTCAGACCTAAATACTGAGTGGGTTATCAGACTTTTTTGAAACGACCATTTCACCATAACTACAAATGTCTGTGTAGCTGCGTGATTATGACACAGTTCTAAGAAATAAAACTGGACACAGGAACCAAAACAAATTATTAATACATTAGAAATATGCCTTATCCTTCAGTTACTCAGGTATGTTGACTTACAGCATTTAAATGAAATGTCATAGAACACAATTACTTAGATCACAGTTACCAATTACTGTAGAGCAAATATAGCTCATGAGAAATAATGAAAAACCCAATTCTGTAAATCTTTATTTATAATTGCCTTTCAAGCTACTGTGATATAGCTTCAGCTTCTCAGATGACAGGGAAAGAGAAGAGTAAAGATGCTGGTTCTCTTAAAGAATTCAGACACCATTGAGACCCAGATTACTCTCATAGCTAAAGACTACATCTTTATGACAAAATGGTTGTAATAATGACTAGTGTGTAAGACTTGCATGCTCTGTTGTTGTTTTTTTTTACTACACATTGTTTCAGACGTGCATTATGAAGTGTAGACTACTTCAAATTGTAAACATATATGAAAAAGAGTTACAGTAAACTCTATACTGATTTGTGTAAGAATGGGTCAAATTTCACCTTTAACAAAAAAGGGAACATGACCTTTTTTTAAAGTACATCTAGAATAACTTTTGTGGATGCCAACAACTAGAGAATATATTGGTCATCACTAAATTAATTAAAAACTAGGTAATTGTCAAATCTCAAATTAAATGTATTGAAGAGAACACAGTCAAAGAAAACTGGATTACTTGATAAGTGATGCCCTTATGTAGCATTTACTCTGTAGAGCCATATATACAAATATAAATCTAGAAACAAGGAATTCAAGCCATACCTATTCAGTGAATGACTGTTTCTTATATGGAGTATTTGTTTTCTTAGAAGGTTTTGGAAAGCTGGTTGATGCAGTTTAGTGAGTTTATTAGCCTGTAGCCCATCTGCAGAGTAAAATGTTACATTAATGTAATACTAAATCATGATCTGTTAGAGGCTGGAACAGCAGCATGGACTAGAACAAGCTCAGTGCATGCTAGAACATGTAAATCACATTTATACTTGTTGAATTTGTAATCATTTTAGTGGCCATGCATTTCTTTCCTTACTTTATCTCATGTGATATTTGTCACTCATGACAAGGAGGCTTACATCTAATTTACACACTTATTTTGTGGACAGTCTTAGTATCTGTGCAAAGAGCCTGTTTCTGACTTCTTTGTCATTATTTTTTTAAGAGCTGCTTTAGTAGGAAGCTGTTAGCAAATTTCTGTAAGACACCTTAGTATAACTCATCCTGGGATTAAAATACAGAGTAATATTACAGTGCTTGGGCATGCAGTGGCAACGGTTCTGAAAATAACGTAGAGGTCTTGATAGACACACCTGAATATAACATAGTAAAGATTTTGTATGATACTGTGATATAAAAAAGTTATGTAAAAGTTAGCTTTATGAATAGGGGAGTAGTGACTTACCAACAACCCCCACACATGTATTGTTTGAATGGACTTGGAACATTATACTTTTCTGTATGTACTTTTCATTTTAAGAGGGTGTTGAAAAAAGGGGATGCATAAAAGAGCCATGCAAATTAGTCTCTAGCTGAATAAGCTTTACACTGAAGGATAGACAGAAAACAGTGTATTTAGCTTTTAAAGAAGAACTTAGTTGCAATATACAAACATATCTATGAAGAAAGCGTACTAGACAGTACTGGGGTATTTAATTTATCAGTAAAAAGTATAACAGGAACCAGTGGCTTGAACCTAAAACCAAGTGAAATATCATGTGTCTTTTTAACCAAGAGTGGGATAAACCCTGGACAAAGGAAGGTGTGAAGGGAAATGCACTCTCTGTCTATTAATGTTTTAATTAAAATTGTATGCCTTTTTTGGATAATAAGCTTTAGCTAAACAAAAGTTACTAGCCTCCATCAAAGGATTCCTGGAGAACTCCAAGAATGTCCATGGAAACGAAAATGCATAAGGATGTTTCTGTATTAGGAAGATGAAAGCAACATTACCTTTTCCAGAAAGTGTATAAACAAATATATATGTCAACGTAAGTGTACATACATGATAGGAATACATGAATTTATAAGCTTTTATCAATTCATAGTACTGGTTTTCTAGAGCCAAACAAAAGCCATTGAAAATTATTTTGCTACTCCCTTGTTTCATCAATGTTCAGAAATCTGTCACATTTCATGATTTTTCAGAAATCCTGATACTTATACTCTGTTTGCTTGTCTCCTTCCCTGAGAAGAAGAGAGGCCATACAGTAGTGGCACCCTGTTTATCTCTAAGATGACTAGATCACCTGGTCTTTACCATTCTCATTAGTCTCAGGGAAAGAGAAGGACTCATCCTTTATTTCTTGAGTGGGCTCAGGGTCTCAAAGTTTAGGGTTGTATCGTCTTTGGCCATAAACTCAGAATTCGCTGTTTTTAATCGCTGTTAAGGCATTTTATCTGTCACAATACTAATTTTATTAACTTCCTTTGCATGATAGTACCTCTTCGGTCTCTGAAAGAATTCCCTTGTGGAAGATAAAAGGGCATCTCCTTTGCTTTAAAAAAAGAATGATTAGAAGGGTTTCCTAACAAAATAAATATATAAAGTTATTTTATTGTGTATATGGCATATACACAATATATATATGCCCATGCTGCCACATACACAATATGGCTTATACACATTGTAGATATGCCATATTGTGTATGTGGCAGCAGGGGCAACAAACAGGAGGAGATGGAAGCCATTGTGCAGCAGGAGAACGATGAAGTAGCTGCCATCACGGAAACATGGTCAGATGACTCACACAACTGGAGTGCCTCAATGGATGGCTATAAACTCTTCAGAAGGGATCTGCAAGGAAGGAGAGGTGGTGGGGTAGCCCTGTATGTTAGCAGATGTTATGATTGTCTAGATCTTAAAGGTGGTGACGATAGGTTTGAGTGTTTATAGGTAGGAATCAGGGGTAAGTCCAACAAGGCAGATACGGTAGTGGGTATAGACCACCCAACCAGGTTGAAGAGGCAGATGAAATATTCTGTAAGCAGCTGGGAGAAATCTCACAATTGCTAGCCCTTGGTATCATGGGGGACTTCAACTTACCAGATGTCAGCTGGAAATATAATACAGCGAAGAGAAAACAGTCTAGAAGGATCCTAACCTGATTGCCTTCTATGATAAGGTGACCTGCTTAGTGGATGAGGAAAAGGCTGTGCATGTTGTTTATCTGGACTTTAGTAAGGCCTTTGACACAATTTCCCACAGCAAATTCTGGAGAAACTGGCTACTCATGGCTTGGAGGGGCGTATTCTTTGCTGGTAGAAAACTGTCTGGAGGGCTGGCCCCAAGGAGTTGTGGTGAATGGAGTTAAGTCCAGTTCACAGGTGGTCACAAGCCATGTTCCCCAGAGTTTTAACATCCTTATCAACGACCTGGACAAGGGAATCAAGTGCACCCTTAGTAAGGTTGCAGATGACACAAAGTTGGGCAGGAGTGTTGAATCTGCTCGGGGGTAGAAATGTTCTACAGAAGGATCTGGACAGGCTGGATCAATGGGCTGAGGTTAATGGTATGAGGTTCAACAAGGCCAAGTGCCAGGTCCTGCACTTGGGTCACAACAAGCCCATGAAATGCTACAGACGTGGGGAAGAATGGCTGGAGAGCTGCCTGGAGGAAAAGGACCTGGGTGTATTGGTCGACATCTGGCTGAATATGAGCCAGCAGTGTGCCCAGGTGGCCAAGAAGGCCAATGGCATCCTGGTTTTTACCAGAAATAGTGTGGCCAGCAGGACTAGGGAAGTGATTGTCCCCCTGTACTCAGCACTGGTGAGGCTGCAGCTCAAATACTGTGTTGAGTTTTGGGCCCTTCACTACATGAAAGACATTGAGGTGCTGGAGCATGTCCAAAGAAGGGCGACAAAGCCGGTGAGGGGTTTAAAGCACAAGTTTTATGGATAGTGGCTGAAGGAATTGGGAGGAAAGGAGGCTGAGGGGAGACCTCATCGTTCTCTACACCTACCTGAAAGGAGGTTGTAGCAAGGTGGGTGTTGGTCTCTTTTGCCAAGTGACAAGTGATAGCATGAGAGGAAATGTTCTCAAGTTGCACCAAAGGAGGTTTAGATTGGATATTAGGAAAAATTTCTTCACCAAAAGAGTTATCAAACATTGGAAGAGGCTGCCCAGGGAAGTGGTTGAGTCACCATCCCTGGAGGTATTTAAAAGACGTGTAGGTGTGGTGCTTAGGGATATGGTTTAGTGGTGGACTTGGTCATGTTAGGTTTACAGTTGAACTCGATGTTCTTAAAGGTCTTTTCCAATTTAACTGATTCTATGATTCTATATATGCTAGGTATATATATTGCAAAATTAGTAATAAGATTAGGAATAAATAGAACCCTATTTTATCCAGAATAGTGGATGTTACACATCAGAAAAGAGAAAAGCAAGTATGACTAACCCATTATACATTCCAAATATTTGCAACTACCATTTTTATGTTTGTTTGTAATTAGTCAAATATTTTTTCATGTTTCGGAATGACTCCTTCTCAGATTACAGAAATGTTATGGCCATTAATAAGATACATTACACATTTGTATCTATTCATGTGCATTAATGAGTGGAGTAAGTGTCATTTCCCCATTACACTAACTTGAGCAGACGTGCAAGAAGTCTCATGATTGAACACCAACATTTCAAAAGCTCGTTTTCAAAACTGTATTTGCACTGGTGCATTTTTTTGTGCAAATAATAAATCTTGCTTCAAGGTCCTGTCTGTCTGCCCCCTCCTGTGGACATGTGACCTCAGAACTTTGCTTTAAAATGCTGTAGAAGTTAAATGCTGCAAATTATGTAAATGCTGTAAAATGCATTTTAGAATGTGCCCCATCCATGCTGCTTATGGAAGGTAGATTGTTTAGGGCAAGAATTGTGTTATGTGTGCACTTTGATTTTTTCTGAATCTAGGCTGTCCTTCACAACAGAAACCTCGTAGTCATTTAATCAGCCTTTGAAAACACTGCCTCTTCACCAAAATAAATGTACTATTTTTGGACATATTGTGCATACAAAAAAATTATCTCTCAAGTAGGCATTACTCCCCGTAATATCAAAGTGTTAACATGTTGCCACTTATTGTAGAAGTGGTATCTACAAGTCATTGGTCATTCATTTGGGGTGAATTCACATGGGCAAGTTTTGGGTTTTTTTCTTGGTTTTTTTTTTTTTTTTAACAGCCATCTGTTCACATAGATTCCACAGATTGTGCTTGTGGTTCTGGCTGTCAGAGAACACGAAGACTTAGCAAATATATCTAATATACTTTAAAAGTAGTTTGGAAACGATTTAAGAACATGGAGAAATGTGTAGGCTCCAGGCAATCTAGTACCTTAGAGAATGTACCCATCCCAGAGCTGTAAACTCCAATAAATCATATTGTGAACATACTGTAAACATTTTCATTGTTCCAGCTGGCAAAATGTTTTTTCATGCACGCAATGTAGGCCCTGTTTCCAGCACATTTTTTTGCTCTTGTCCAAAAGGACACAATTACTTTCCTTAAACAGTGTTTATGTTCTGTGTTGCATTTTTTGCATTCACTTAAAATACAGTACTCTCCTTTTGACCGCATCACAGAGAAGCTGAAGAACAAATGATGAGTAACTAGAATCAAAATGTAGAAATGGGCAGTTAAAATATGACACAAACCAAAAATAAAAACCTGCCCCACATAAAATTAATCGGATCTAGTTAGTAGTCGTGTGAACATAAATGGAAAAAAAAACATTTATAAAGATCTCTTTCCCCCAGAGTTGCATTGAGTCTTGCGAATGGAAAAGATCTGAAGAGAACTCTCCTATAGACTACGCTACAGAGGTTCTTTCTTCATTAGTAGTGGATAAGCAACGTGGAACTACATCACTATTATCTCTTGGACTAAAATTCAATTGGTGAGTGACTTTCGATTTTGAGTCATTATTTGCAGATGCTGACACATAGAGGATTTTACGAGTTTCGTCATGTATGTCAGAAACAAGACAAAAGATGAAGTAAATGAGCAGAAGTTAGAACTTTATTGTGAAATCAAAGAGAAAATAAAGCACAGATACAGAATAATATTTCATCTTGGTGCACAGAGCAGACTGAGAGAAAGAATAAGTCAGGACCTTGAGGGAATTGTTAGCTGTTGCTGTCCCTGCCTGGCAAAGTACCCCATTTCAGCACCCCTAGGGCCATCAGTCTGTGGTCTCGTCACAGAAGGCAATCAGTCAGTTTACCCTTGGTAAATCCATGCTGACTGTTGCCAGTTACCCTATTGTCCTCTTTGTGCTCAGAAATGTGTTCCAAGAGGACTCATTCCATGATTTTCCCAGGGGCCGAAGTGGGGCTGAATGGCATGTAGTTCTGTGGATTTTTGAAGGTGTTACAACATTTGCCTTTCTTCAAACATTAGGGGCACCATACACACTCTGTGACCTTTCAAAGATGATAGAAAGCAGACAGCAGACTTGCTAAGACACCTGCCTGCTCTCTCAATACGCTGGGATGTAGCCCATCTGTCCCCATGAATATGGATAGATTAAGTTCTTGGAAATAATCTCTCCCTTGATCCTATTCTACCACTGGAAGTTCTCTTACGTCCAAGTAGAGGGGTCTATAATGGTGATACATAAGATAAGTCTCCAATTCAGAGTTCATAACAATCCCAAACCACCTGTACCCCAGTCACCCTGCTGAAGAGCTTCTCACAGTCCAGTCCATCATGAGTACTACTTACCTTACTCCAGAGAATCAGACCTTCACATCAAAACTTCCACCCTCCTACTGTTCCGTTGCTTAGCTCCCTGCTTATTCTACTTCTCTGTGGAGGCCAGTTGAGTAAAAACTTCCTGATAATCCACTTTCATTACCTCCATATTCTATGGCATCTCACCTTTCTCCTCCAGGGAAAATGTTTTAATCAACAGCCGAGCAGAGGCTATGCTAGGCAGGTGTGATTCCTGACAAGTGCTGGGTAGGATTGATATCTAAATTCATTCCCACTGATTTTGAGCTTCCAGATGTGGCTCATGGTGTGATGGCCGTTGTGATGGAGGAAACAGACTAAGGAGATAAGAGGAGCCCAGGAGAGAACTGCCTGGCATCCAGAAATCTTACTTGCTCTGTGTGTCAGAGGGCACCAACCTGCCCAGGGGATTATAACAGTTTGCCTTGGATTACATCAGCAAGGTGGGATGCAAATGACAGTTTCAGAAACAATGTAAATGACTTCCCTGAGTCTCTGTCTTGTCACAAATAATAGAATCCTAGGCAGAACTTCATCTCCAGCTTAATTGCACAGCCTCCAAGAACTGCTGTGGCTTCGTCCTGTCACTCTCACTTCTGCCTTGCTCTTCATGCCATACCCTTAGCCCCTGTATTAGTTGTCAGCATCCTGTGCCGCCTTCTCATGAGCTGTCATATTCAACTGAGCTCATGTCCTTAGCTGAACTTTACCTCTTAATTGGCCAAGCCTGCAAAAGAGTGCCACCTTGTACATCTGACCAGATTTCACAAAGCTGGATACAGCTGGTTTTTGTGAAAAACTAACCCTCATGAAAATAGGCATTAAAGAATACACGTCCAGGAAAAATTATATGCATGAGTAGGAGAGGAGGTATAAAGAGAATACTCTGGAGATAGTGTATTGATATTTATGCAACACTTTGCATAAATGGGTTGTGATCCTCAGTAAATATAATTTAATTAATCAGCATCAATTCTTGATCCAAATAACGTGTCACCATCTTCCGTCAGGGATTCAATACTAAATCAGGGCAATAGGTTTCACAAACCAAATATATAAACCCCATTTTTCTGTAATTTTCTTGTCCTTTCTCTTCAGTGAATCGTATCAGTTTCATCCTATGATATCCATAAGAATATAGCCCAAAAAGATTTTATTCCCTGTGCACCTATTGCAAGACACTAGTTTATCAATGTTTGTACTAAGGTTTAAAGTATAACAGCTAACTAATATAAGGCATGAGACCATTAGAAATAATCATATTTGAGAACAAGTTTAATGTAAGTGTTATCTCCTCATTTTCACTTTAATCTAAAGAATGTTAAATATGCAAATCATATATTTTTGATAGAAAATGTCAGCCAAAGATTTTAAAGTATGTGCTTAAAGTTAGGCTCATACATATTTAATTGTACTGCACTATGTGTTGTGCCTACTTACTGAAAAAGATATTTTAAGTCTGTTTTTTCAAAGTGCTCAGCACTTATAACTCATTATTCTTCAATTCAAATAATCACATGCTCAGCAGTTTGGTGTAAGAGGATGTATTTAGTGGTTTGTAGATGTAAATATCAATACAGAATCCTAACTTCAGGCAGTCAGGTTTCAAACTTTCTTGGTATGTTGTATTAAATTTATTTAGAAATATTCATTGTCCATCTGTGTACCCACAAGTGTACTACATCTCATATGGTAAGAAAATCTGTAGCTTTTTTTTTTCCTATGTGGCTAAGAATCATTACTTGCATGTCACTTTAAATTTAAGTATGGATTGCAGAGAAAGTATTTTGAAAGTTTGTGATAACCTGCTGCCAAAAGACTGTTTACATTGACAATTTAATAGAGTGGAAAAATGCTTGTTTTCTATTTAGTAAAATTTAGGACCTGATCTTGATGTGAATTGCTTCCACGGTAGATCTCGCAGAAACTGTCAGGCAATGGGTTATGTAGCACTGTAAGTGAAATGAAATTTTGAAAGGTAATATACCTTTGCCAACAGATAATTGGACACTCTGCATAGGTTACATCTCAAGGAGGAAGTTTTTATCCTATATAGCAAAAAACTACTGAACCTTGCTGATTTCATTAGTACACTGGACATTCTTAGTGTTTATTGAGCACGGGTACTTATATTATCTAAGCATCATTACATCTGAGGATTGACTTATTCTCTAAGTGTTTGAAAAGCAGAAGAGGTAAAAGAAGCTTAAATGGAACAGAGTTAAACCCAGCAAGTTCCTCCCTTGCCCGTCGTTTTTTCTGATGTCGCACAGAGAAGCATATAGTATGGATTATGCCTTGTCCAATAGTCCATCTTTTCAACACTGCTGGAAAGCCAGCCACGAAGGTGTGACTCTCCCATTTTAAACTCATGAATGGCACTATCAGCCAATCATAGCAGAGTATGTAAATCGCTTTTTTTTTTTTTTTTTTTTTTAATAATTTCCCGTTACCACCCGATGGCCCACA
>VYZM01008500.1:0-23358 GCA_013398915.1 Dromas ardeola | reverse complement strand
AGTTGCCAGGTAATCACCAGTAGCCCAAATCAATTAAAATGAAAAATATAGCTAATTAGAGAGAAGGAACTTAGCCTTTGTTGTCTCCAGCTCCAGTGATCACATGAAGATTGCACTCTGTCTTGCCTGTTGGCATATGGTTTGATGAGATTTTCCCACAGCACTCAAGGGGCTTTAAATCTTAATTAAAAGATTTCTGGTTACTTCCTCATGGTGTCACAGAAGCGAGCTGTCCTGAACAGCTCACTTATCGAACAATAGCAGAATATGAGGCATGGAAGTATAAGAGAGAATATTCTGAAGAGAATATTCTGAATCACTAAATCATCTTAACTGAATTCTACTTATTGATAGTGATTGTATTCCATTTTTGAATCAGGAATAATCAGTGACCACTGTGCATTCCTTTGTCTGTTCACAAAATCGAGTACAGAAGGAATGCTGCTAATATCACCTATATTGAAGCTGAAGTTGGTGTACCAAATTGACTAGGAATTGGCTGATGTGCCATGGCCATGGCAGTTCCCAAAACCAAAGTCTTGTACGTGCAAAACTACTTTTAACATGTTTGGAGCTTTTCTTCCCTATCTCAATAATTTAAATGTATGCTTTAAATTAAGTTTCCATACATATCTATAAATGAAATTGTGCAATACAATTATATAATCTATAGAATTAAATGTATAGAATATATACTGAATATAATATAAAATGTAATGGAAATTATTAATAATTTGCATATGACATCTAGATGAAATGTAAACTGAAAAGAAAGAGCACAATTAATTAAGGAGAAAGGAAGTAACTTCTAACACATAAAAACAGGATACCACATTGTAATAAAGCCAGATTCACTCATGCAATACCATTGAAGTCAGTAAACCTACACAAACAAAAATACCTCTACACACAGGGGTGTTATAGTGCATCTTATATCTTGGAAAATTTTAACTATTAATGAAATGTGAATTCTTAATGTTAAAGAGTGTTGATGAGTGAAGCATTTTATCAGGAATTATGATACACTGATTTTCTCTGGAAATTTAGAAATCCAGATTGGAATTTTTTCTGCTGCATCTGAAGCAACAGTTGTTTCAGAGAATTTATATTATTTATGCTTCATTGTAAATCAGTCTAGATAGGGCAACTTTTTATGGTGCTTTAAAGAAGTTTCTTCCAACCTTTTCCAGTGTTCATTAAATTATTAGAATAAAAATGAAAAATATTGTGGTAACCTTGATATTTCTTCCAATATTTACTGTTCTCAGACTTTTTTTCCATTTAATAGTTACAGAACAGTATTACTTCATATTATATTTTTCCCCAGGTACTTTGAATTCTAGATACCGTGGCTAATCTTTCTCCACACAATATTTTCTTTTAGTTTCTGTACTTTAATCCTACTGTTGTCTTGAAGTTAGACTCTATGTGTATTGTTGACTTTATCAGAGTAAGGCCCGCTCCTGAAAGGAAAGGATTTAATATATTTTCTCACCTCTGACATTTGAAAGTATGTCTTAAATTTGTCAGATTTTAATAGAATTATAATTTTAGAACTTTCCAAGTATAGCTTTTTTTTTTGTTTTTAATATTTTGATAAAGTCCATAATGCAGTTAAACACACATCAGTAAACAGAGAATCCCTTGCTACCTGCATGATTTGTAGCATAAAAAGTAATATTTATTCATATGAGTTAGACAGTGTCAGGACAGGGCAAATTTGAGCTTCTTCAGATTTAAAGTGCCCCAAAAGAGATCACTGGATCATAGGATATAATCTAACACACATTTAAATCAATGCAATTACATTTTTTAAGAATTAAATTATGTGGATTTTTTTTTGCAAATTTTATACCCTGGAAGCTATCTGATCGCCATGAGCTGATAGCTAGAGACAGGTTCAGCATTTTACTGGTCAGTTTGTTTTGGTCTTACTTGGTACCTAATGGGGATGCTGAATTTTTTTGTCAGTTTGTCATATACTTGGATCTCTCAGCTGATAGCCATAAGAGAGGCTACAAGCTGGCTAACTGATGAAAACACTTGAACATTGAAATCTGAACTTGAAATTTTCAACAAACAGCCACTGTCTTCAAGGCATCATTTCATTATTTCCCATTAGTTGATAAAGGAGATGCCTCAAGTGCATAGGAGACGTGATCACTTTGGGAGAAAAATCAGCTTTTCAGTAACTTTCAGATCATATTTGTTTTGTTGATTCTTCATAAGCAGCTCAGCATATTGCAAATATTGCAAATAATATTGCAAATTTTAATTGCATCTGCAAAGTTAATGGAGATACACCTAAAGCCTACACAGTGCCTCAGTAGTTGACATTAAACAGAAACTGATGACATTTAATGTATTTATTTCCTTGTCATATATTTAGTACATAGTAAGTGATAAGAAAAAGACTGAAAAAATAAATAAATTATCAATTTAAAGCTTTTTTAAAAAGTTTGTATGCCATTTTCAGGTACTGACTCAAATTATGTGGAAAGTTCACCTTCATTTTCTTATGTTATCATCAAATATGTAAATGCCAGAAGAAGAAGAAAGGATATTTTTTTCTGAGCACAAGCAACTCATACACAAGTTGAGAGGCAAAGTTTAAAAAATTCACTCTTTTAACATGTTGTAGAGATGACTGTGGATTATTTATTTTTGGTTTATCATAATGTGTATGTAATGACTAATTTTCAGGTACCTTTTGGGGTTACAGTAGAGTCAATAAAAATGTTTATGTTTTTCTTCTGATAAACAGTACTATTTACTGGTCCCCCACATGTTGATTTCCTGCTTAGGGCAAACTGCATCAAATGAAATCCTGGTATTTTTTTAATTATAACTTACAAGGTCCCTGTAGTCGTATAACAGAGTTGGCCATAGTGGTATTCAGATGAATTTGCCCTCCTTTAGGGAGCAGTTGGCCCTCAGTCCTCCTTGACACAAATAGTACACAAATAGTACTACGCTTCTGCTGAGTGAATTGAAACTCTTCTGTTTCATTATGAATTTTAGTCTAAATATTTTTTCTATAAATTGGAATATGTATTTTTTAGTTTCAGTGTCTGTTCATTTAAAAATAGGATTTCCTGAATAATCATGGCAATGGTATCTGCCTGGTAGTTATGCTGATTTCAGCCAGCAGTTCATGGAACGTAAGCAAAATCTGGCAAACTGTCATGGATGTTTAAGAAGCCCTCAATGCTGGGACCCTAACACTTCTCTTGACTCCTATTTTAAAGTGAACTCAGAGTTGACTGCTGAGTTTCAGACTGGTAAGGAACTTGTCCTGTCTTATTTAGGCCTTCCATATGGATTTTGTGCCTCCAGTGGCAGTAAGAGTAGATTTTACTTTAATTTTCTTTGGAAATAACAATGGAATTCCAAGTTAATTCAGTAGACCTATTACATTTTGATGAACTGGCTACAACCTCACAGCTTCAGATATTCGTTGTATTGTTTGCGTCCTTACAAATAATAGATCACGAAGAACACAAACTCATGATTTCTCTTTAAGCAACAAAAAAGCCAAAAGTTAAAGCCTGCACTAAGAGGAAGAAGTTCCTGGGGTATTGATTTTAAGCAGAATGAGTAATGGTATGTTAATAGGCAGTTGTCTGTTCTCCCCTTTATACCTCTGGCTAGTGAGTGCCAGCTGGTGTACAGAACACAAAGTAAACTTGGATGAACAACACTGTTCACAAAGATTCCAGTCTCCTGTGTTTCTAATATATGTAGAATTCACTGCGGAATCACTTAGAGAATAATTAAAATTTTAGAAAAAAAAAAAAATCTTACAAGTTTATGCTTTTGTAAGTGGTTGTGATGGTAGATTTAGTAAAATAAGCATGCTGACACTTTGACAACTGGGGAGAAAAGCAGCTTCAGCGTAGAAAGGGACTTGCAAATTCACAAAGTTATGCAGATTGTAGGAAAAAAGATTAGAACCTATCATTAGAACCTGTAGCTTTCGTCAGACAGTTGTGCAAGGAGTGTAAGACATGCTATAATACTGACCTGGGAGACATAAATCCCTATATTTACTATTTTGTTGAGAATAATTTGCCTGTCCATAGAGTTTGTTTCTTGCCAAAACAGCTCCTCCACTCTTTGTTGCCAGAAGAAAGCTACGTCTGGCTCTGGATGTCAGTTCAATTCTTGAGAGTCATATACCAATGAGGAAAAGAAAAAAAGCCCTTGCAATATTCAGAAGCAGACTCTGCTCATTCAAGTAAGAAGCCTTAGAGATGTAATTACAAAGCAGGTGATCGACTACTATGGATGCTGATCTTTAATCAAGACATACTCAAAGCTAGAAACCCATTGTAGAAGAAAATGATTAGTTAATTTAATAGCTGAAGGAAAGTCAAATGGGAATATGTTAAGAGCAGCCTGACAGTTTATCACTCTGCTAGCATTTTGTGTCAGTAAAACACCCATTTATTTGGAACCTATATGATAAATTTATCAAAAAAACCCAAATTGTTAAAAAGATCAAAATGTCAATCACCAGCTACAAACATTTTCAATGAATTGTAGTCTGAATCTTCGCTTTATATTTGTTAGCTATTTTTCCTGCCTTTTTGTGAAGATTGATTTAGAAATATTAAATAACGACATTTTAGCCTTAAAGAGCCATGGGATTAGGTGATTCTGTGTCAATGTACCTCCATTAAACAGAATTTTCCCTAATTTACACCAGTTTAAGAAAGGATGAAGTCAAGTTTGTTTTGGATAAAAATAAAAATGAGAAGTCATAGAAAAATGTGACAGAGTTCAACATTTCCCTGAGTTCTTTCCCTTATCATAGACAAGAAGGTAAAACACCCAGGTCTGCTCTGATTGCATCATAACTGTATGAACTGGGTACCACGTTAATCCATATAAACTATGGTTATGCAACTAGATACTTTCCCTTCCCAGGCAAAGGTGGATTTCCCCTTTGTAAATATAGGTAGCTCCACAAGTAGCAATACTTGCTCCAATATGCAGAAGAAGTACAAGTTGAATGCTATTTGTTGTTTTACATACATTCCTATTAATTCCATTGATCATTGTTGAAACGAGATACAACAAAAATGGCAAAAGTTTGACAGAACAATAGGAGTCAGCAAAGGATATGAACAAATATATAAAATGAAGGTTAAAAGGAATTCCTGCTTTTAATCAGCTGCAGAATTTAACACATTTACATTATGGCTTCAGAAGAATTGAATTTCTTTATCCCATTTGTTGTCTGTTTGGATCACTTGAGCTTTTGATTTCACATTATCAAGTGACTGAGTCACAATAAAAACCAGCACTTGTGAGAGTACCCTACCTTTATGTGCCTGTAAACATTATAAATACTTTTTTTAAAAATAAAGAAACAGCACCTGGGAAACAATATATTACATATATACGGTTCTATAGGAAAAAGTTTGAGTATTATCAGAAGATCAGTTTAAATGCTTAATGCAACATTTTTGCTTAAATGTATAACTTTTGGCTATACATGGTGATAATAGTTTATACTGGCTTTAAGATACTGCTGTGGTAGCATTTAAAAAGAGTAGGAAATTTCGTAAATGTGTAGTATGTTCACACCTAGTAACATCCTTCGCTTTAGTCAGCACTTAAGGTAGTGAGTGTTTGGTTACTCTTCTAGAAAGCCTTTTTTTTCCTTGTCCCCTGGAGTCCCAAGTCAAATGTGTGCCGACCAGGATTTAAGTGGTTACTTTTATGACTGTAGCCCTGTAACTCCGATTTCCTCCTGTCTTCTGTGGGAAGTCGAGTACTCCAGGGAGAATTAAAACCTGCCTGGAGAGATTCTGATTTGGTACTTGCTGGATCCTGACCCAATTGAGTGAAGAGCTCATGTAGTAACCTTCCGCTGGTACAAAACATTGCTCTAAACATTACATGCACTTCTTTTTTATTATTTTATTTCTTGTCTCAGCTGTGTCATCCTTGTTTTTCTTGTCATTCTTGTCTGTGGTTTTTTTGACATAGTGAAGAGCAAAAACGGAACCTCTCAGCAGATCTTTATGAAAAAGAGTCTACTGAGTTTTAAAAGGCTGAGTTTGTTAGAAAGAGAAGAAGTTAGCGGGTGGAGGTGACTGGTATAACAAATGTAATAGAAAGTCTGCATGAAACAAGGCAGGAGAAAATTATATACAGAAAAAGCAATATATTTCAATAACAGGGGTCTGTGCAGTACAAGCAGCTAAATGATAGATTACAGTGAGTAAATGTAAATATACACATTTCTGCATTCAGTTATTGAACTGGCTTCAGTAAATAGATGCCTCTTGTAACCTCCATGCAGAATAAATAGAAATTGGATTCTGCATGAGCAATGAAACCACATTAGTGAGCAATATTTTAAACGTTAGTCTCAATAAAAATACACCCATTTTACTCAAGGAATACATGTCTGACAGGGCAGATTCCCAGAGTGAATTCAATTGTATATAATTTTTTGCTGTTTAACATAATTTTCTTTCAGTCCACGCCTTCTGAAAGCCAAGTTAATTTACAGACGTATTTTACTCTGTAATCTGATATTAAGGAACAATCTGATCTTCTACCATTTATTGATGCATTTAATAATAGCTTTCACTACTAACTGGGTTTATGAGTTCCTTAAATGCACTTTAAGGTCCCAATTCAACAAGGTACTTAAAAACAAGCCTACATTTGAGCATGAGTGCTAAAATCAATGGGATGACTTAGGCACTTACAGTGTCAGCTCAAGCATCTTGCAGATTTGGAACGTGCAAGTGAATTAGTAGCAGATGGCAGCACATCTCCCATTTGGTGGTTAGCAGGGACGGAAGCATGTAGGCTGCATAACAGGTTTAAGGTTTCGGAGAAACTCAATAGTGTGGACAGGCTGGAAAAAGGGTTGTCTTGCAAGTTTTGCTTCTGATTTAAGTCAAAGTATATCCCCTTACAGAATCTCTAGGTGGGCTGCTGCATTACAGACTTTCATCTGTCTCAATCTGTCTGGTGTATGTCCTCACATAGCTTAAAATTTCAGTTTTAGAGGAGAATCACAAAGTAGCATTTCTTCTTCTTCTCCCATATCTTGTGTTTCATGCTACATTTGTCTGGAGAGATGTGAATCCCTGCAAGGAATCCTTATGTTCTTTATTGGATATAAATCATGTGTTTATATTTAAGAACAAAAAAAAGTCAAATTACAGTATCTCAATAAATGCAGGGACTTCTAATTAAAAGGAGGATTTAAAAAAAAATTGAAAAGTTACTTAAATGTGGGTTAGGAAAAAGGTTGGTATTGGTTTGGTTTTTTTCCCTTCCCATTCCTTCTTTGGAGTGCTACAAGATTAACACTCTCAATTTTACTTTCCCTTGTATTAGAACACTGCTTCTTTTGGCATTGTTAAGATTGCTCTTTTCTGTTTTTCCTCCATCTTCTCTGTGGTACTTTTCGTTCCCATCATTTGTACCTTCTCCACTTCCCTTAATTAGAAGTCTGGGAATGCATGTTGGTTAACTATCTATCATACCATAGGTGAGCTCAAGGGGTAATACAAGCTTGTGGTTGCGTCGTATATCTGCATATATGATAGATTACCTTTGGACAGTGATACTTAGAGAGTTCACCAATACACAGACATGCACACGCTCTCATGCGTGCACATCAGGACATTAACAGAGAAGACAATTAACTACTCGTGATGAATAAATGTGTAGTGAATGATGCTCATCGGAGTATTAACAGAGAAGACAACTACTTGTGATGAATAACTGTCTAGTGAAAGGCAATTTATACCAATTCTGTGTTCAGTCCTCTTCTACCTGCTGTGGGGGGAGCTCTTAGGATTTATATATTGCAGTGGGATGTTAGCAGGTAAAAATACATGTTGTTGAATATTAAACTGTAGTATGACTTTTCTGTGCATTAGCTTCTCCATAAATTCTGCATGCATCCAGGTATACATGCACCCACCTCACAGCATCTCAGAATAAATATGATCTGGGTCACCTCTTCTTTGAGCTTTCTCTGATGGATAGGCTGCTACTGTTTACTCTGGTACTTTGAGACATGTGTTGCAATATGTCTGTGATTAACACAAAACATCTGATTCACTGTAAATTCAGCTTTGCTGAGATACATTTGTCTTGGAATGCAGGAATTTGTGATAATTGGAGGAGAACTGATATTTAAATATGAAAGCCACTGAGATATGGCAAAAGGAGCACTGTCTGAGAAGCTGATGAAGATGTTAATATTTGTCTGATCGAGCCAGTACCAATTGGCTTAGTGATATGCTGAAGCTGCAGGTACTGCTAGTTCACTGTTTTTCACTCTTTTAAATAGGGAAGGGAAATGAAATTAAAACTGAAATTAAAGTCAAAGAGCATGTACTGTTGAAGGTGTCTTGGTGAAGTGGCATCTT
Source organism: Dromas ardeola (assembly GCA_013398915.1). Taxonomy (NCBI): domain Eukaryota; kingdom Metazoa; phylum Chordata; class Aves; order Charadriiformes; family Dromadidae; genus Dromas; species Dromas ardeola. The sequence continues at coordinate 14,947 of VYZM01008500.1, read as the reverse complement.
ATTTGTTCAGGTTCAGTTTAATTACAGCCACAGTACCCCCTAAAATAAAATTCTAAACAGCAATATCTATTGACATTAGCACCCAAATTCATAAAGTGGAGGGAAATCTCTACTCATCTTTTCTTTTATTATTTTATACATATTAAAATTCATATATATTCTTGTTTTTCTTTCCCTTCAGCGTCATGAAAATGAATAGGACTGTAGGAATGGGTGAACGCATGTACAGACACAATATTATGCATTTTTACCCATATTTTTATGGTGACACACTTCTGACTAAGCACAGTTGAAGAAATGTGTTACAAGGACAGATAAATAAAGACCTAAAGAGAATTTTCCTGTGAATAATATTTTAACCTGTAGGAAATGGTTACTTAGGGAGGTAGACCAAGATTTAGTGGGTTTATGTTTGGTTCTTATTGGTCAGGAAAATCTCTGTGTGACAAAAAGGATGTTGAATGGTTATAAACTGTCTGGGAATAATGTGAAAATTGTCTCAGGGACAGTATGAGACTCTGTCTGCAAAAAGCAATATAGCATTTCTATCCCTGTTGCAATTAAATAGAAAAATGACACAGATCTTCTTCTTGAGCTGCTTGGAAATTACTCTGCTAAAAAGGCTTGCGTCTCTCAGTTCCCCTCCAGCATAACTACACTGCACAGTTGTGTTTGACCACTGTTGTAACTGAATACATAGATCTGCATATCTGTTAGGAAATGAGATACCACTGTGATGGAAGCATTTAAAGACTAATAAATCGGGCCAGTTTCAAACTTCAAAGCAACTCTTCACTGGATTGGATACACATTGTCAGTGTTCAGTTCTTAACAGCTATCAGTCATCACGTCATCTACAAAACAATTAGTCATTACAAACTTACTCTAAATTATCTCTTAGCATGCAATGCCATGTAACATAGGAAGTATAGTTAGAACTGATGGCTGCAGTCCTTCATGGTCAAGATGATCAAGCTTGAGAGTCTGTTGATAAGGAAAGCCAGAATTGAAACAGGCCTCCTCTTTTTTTTTGCTATCATTCCTCTTTCATCATTGTTGTGCCAGCCCTATCCCCAAAAGAAAATCATAGAATCATAGAATCATTTAGATTAGAAAAGACCTTTAAGAACATCAACTCCAACTGTAAACCTAACATGACCAAGTCCACCACGAAACCATATCCCTAAGCACCACATCCACACATCTTTTAAATACCTCCAGGGACAGTGATTCAACCACTTCCTTTGGCAGCCTGTTGCAATGTTTTATAACTCTTTTGGTGAAGAATTTTTTCCTAATATCTAATCTAAAGTGCCCTTGGTGCAACTTGAGAACATTTCCTCTCATGCTATCACTTGCTTCTTGGCAAAAGAGACCAATGCCCACCTCGCTACAACCTCCTTTCAGGTCTCCCCTCAGCCTCCTTTTCTGCAGACTGAAGAGCCCCAGTTCCCTCAGCCGCTTCTCATAAGACTTGTTCTCTGGACCCTTCACCAGCTTCATTTTTCTTCTTTGGGTGTGCTCCAGCACCTCAATGTCTTGTAGTGATAGGTGCAGCCTCACCAGTGCTGAGTATAGTGGGGCAATCACTTCCCTCGTTCTGCTGGCCACACTATTTCCAGTACAAGCCAGGATGCTATTGGCATTCTTGGCCACCGGGGCACACTGCCAGCTCATATTCAGCCGGCTGTTGACCAATATCCTCAGGTCCTTTTCCTCCAGGCAGCTTTCCAGCCACCCTTCCCCAAGCCTGTAGCGTTGCGTGGGGTTTTTGTGACCCAAGTGCAGGACCCCACTCATGTCAGCCATGTGGATGACAGCAAACTGGGAGATAATATAGATTTACTAGAAGGAACAATCACTATTCAAAGAGATTTAGACAGACTGGAAGATTAGGTCAGCAAGAGTTGCATGAAGTTTAACAAGGATAGAGGAATCCCGAGTGGCAGTAAAGGCTGTGGTCTGACTGTCTGTAGTGCACCTGCAGAAAAAGACCTGGGGATCCTGGTGGACAAGAAGTTGAATATGTGCCATAAAAGCACGCTTGCAGCAATGAAGGCAAACTATATCCTGGGTTTCATCAAGACTATAGACAGCAGATCAAGGCATGTGATTACTCTCCTTGATACTTTTTGGCCACAGCTGGGACACTGTGTCTAGTTTTGGTCCCCACAGTCCAAGAGACATTAAAAAAATGGAGAGGGTTCAGGAACCACCAAGGGCACCATCAAGATGGCAGAAGGGTTGCAGAATTTCAATATAAGGGAAAGTTAAAGGAATTAGATTTGTTCAGCCTAGAGAAGAGAAGTGTATATGTGGGGGGAGTTATCACAACCTTCCAGTACTTAAAAGGTAGACATAGAGAAGACGGATGTGTTCCCTTCACAAGGATGAGTTGACAGGATGAGAGGATATGGGCACAGGCTGCTTCAGGGGAAATTCTCCCTGAATATAAGAAAAAAAAATCTTCACTGTCAGAAGAGTTAAACAATTGTTGCCCAGAAAAGTGGTGTTATTTTTCCTGTTGGAAATGTTTAACACTTAGCTTTACAGGTCCTCAATAAACTAAGACCCTACTTTCAACAGCAGGTTGAATCAGATGGTCTCCAGAGGTCCCTTCCAAGCTAGACTTATCTCTGATTGTAGGGTTCTGTAGTCTTTCCTGCTTCTTCTTCAGGGTTGTTCTAATACTACTGTACACCCTTCCTGTTTGTTCTGCAGAATCATGCTAGTTTCCCAAGCCATCTTTCCTGCCTGCAGATTTTATATCTTGCACATATTTTCCTTCCCCCCCCATTTGTGCAACTGTACTGTAAGTCTCTGTCGGCCTCTTTGCAGTTGTGGCTCAGCTGTGTTACAAAATGCTATAGTTGGTGTTAAAATGTTATAAAATACTTACATACTGTCACCAATTTTTTGCACTTCTATCTGGGTTCAAGATAGCAAATACTAGTTTTGTATCTATGGTATCTGTTTTGTATTTTGCTTAGTATGTATCTGTTTTGTGCATGCAACAGGCATGCTTTGGACACACCACATAACATGCCTGTAGTCGTTATGGACAAAGGGATTCAAAGGAGATGGGAATAATTATCCCAGGCTAAGGTGCTCTGAAATGCTGCAGCAAATGGTAAGAAGGGAAGCCATTAATTTTTGGGGGCATTGAAAACCCAAAAGGTGCATAAATTGGAGACTAAAGGCAAAATCAGTTTGTGTTGAAATAACACAACTGTTATCTGAATTTTCCAAGGACTGGTGGGTGTGCATTTTTGCTTTTTTATTAGGAAGTGAATATATTTTTGCCCATGTAATTGGGGAAACCGCTAACAACAAAATCTATTGGACTGTTAGGTAAGAGACTAGCCATCTGGAAGTACCTTGTGATGACATATGAAAAGGTTACTTGATTGGTGGGCAGGTGGACAAAGGCAACTAATGACAATCTCTTGGCCAGATAGAAACAAAAATGAGGCACGACCTGCACTGTAAGAGTTATTGCCAGATAGCTCTCAGATTAATTAATACACTGAAACCTAATTAAACCACAATCCTTTTATCTTGTCTTCCTCTCTGCATGTCTAGGACAAGTAGAAGTCTTCATAAATCTGAAATATTATGGATCAATTAATATGCACACAAGCTGTATATTCTGTAATGGGAATAGAGTTAATCTAACATAAATTCCTTTTGGAGACTCAGAGTAACACTAAAATATTTGTCCCAACTCTGGTCCTACTTTGCTGATTTCTCACCAATATAATATTGATTTCAGTGGTGTAAATTGAGAAAACTTTTTGCTTGTTGTCCCCAACATTTAAAGTATATGGACTTCATTGTTCTTCTCTGTTAGTTAATGGAAATTTAATGTGCAAATCTAAGGTAAGTAGGATAATGATTCATTTTAAACAGAATTCTTCAATTCTATTAAGCTTATTATAGACCACATAGTTTAACATCATATTGCTCCCAATGGTTTTGTCTCATTAGTTATTTGACCACTGTATTAGCCTGGACACTCTGAGTTTGGGAAAAAAATATTTTACATAATTCTGTACATCCAGACATGCAAAGGCAAAGACTATGAAGAGTGCCTATTAGAAATGTATTTTGAATGCATTTCCAGTTATTTTGTAATGCTTATTATGATACTAGCAGTTTTATTACAGAACATGTTAAATTCTTGTCCCTCCAAATTTAAGACTGAACAAAGAGTGGTATAGGTCAGATCCACGTTCTGCTAAACCAGCTACCTTGTGTCTGACAGATGCTGTCTGCAGCAGGTGCTTAGTTAAGAGTAAGAGTACAGCAGCACAAGGTACAAATACACAGCCCCTGTCCCAGCTTCCATTAATTTATAGCTCATTGAACGTCTGATTTCCAAATGGTGCCTTTTATTTCTAGGATAAGCAGTTTGCTTTTATTCTCACAAATTTGAATTATGGAGCTAATAACTTTTAGAACCCTTATTAATTTTTAGTATCCACAATGTCTCCCAAAAAGTGTGTCTTCTGAAAAGCAACCTACTTTTTGTTTATTTTGAAACTCCAACCAATTTAATCTGACATTCCCTCATTCTTGTACCAGGTGTGTATCCCAGTAAATGTGATTTTTTCACTATTAACAGAAGCCCTGCAGCCCGCCGGAGCCCAGGGGGAGCAGAGTTTGGGCCCTGTGGGGCTGCCCTTGTCCTGGCACTGGCTGACCTGGCTGCCTGGGAGTGAGTGGTTCTCACTCCCACGGGGTGCAGTAGGGCTGTGAGGTACTATTGGTGGTGTGGGCCATGCTGAGGAAAGGTATAAAAATAAACTTAAATGGGCCCCAAACTGAGGAGGAAAGGACCCCCTTCATGAGTATCAGATTCCTTGCAGTGAAGCCCTGAGGGTGCTGAAAGCTTGTCATCCTCCTCCTCTCCTGAGGGAGAGTGAAACTGTCCACCTGAATGCCCATAAGGATGCCCAAGGGGTGAGCATTAACACTAGGGAAGAGGGCCAACAGTAGGACAGTGAGGAGATTTTTGCCATGGCAATTTTAACTGTTTTATTAGCAAGGCTTCTCTGTTTTGGTCTATTAGACTTAATATTTTATTTGGATTAACAATACATTCTTATGTTCAACTGTATGTTCTGCTCTCTCTTGCCTGTAGCAACATATAAGGTATTGCACATGATTTGATGATGACTCTGACTTCGCACAAGGCACTTTGGACCAGTTTTCTGTTCTGTAGGCTTGAAAAACTTTAATAGCATTTTTCATAAGGAGCAGAGACTTGTGTTGAGGTTTAAAAATACATTAATGAAAGCTTGTGTTTCTAATTCACTTGCAATATTGAAAATCCCATCTCTAAATCAAGGGACTTTTCAAGCACTTCAAAACCTTCATATGGCATTCAGTGCTGTTTAATGGACTTTAATGGATTTTAAAATTTCTCCTGTTAAGTGAACTATGAAATAGTTTTTACGAATATACAGAATAATGTCAAAGACCTAAGTGAGACTTTCCTGTAAATTCATTTAAAAAAACCCAAACAAACCCGAAACACGCAAACCAAAAAAAAACCCAACAAACCAACAAAGAAACCACCATGGTTTATTACTTATGAAAACAAATGTTCTTCTGAAATATAATGCCATGTTTTATTTTGTTGGGTTTTTTGGTTTTTTTTTGCTAAATAGTTCAGAACAAATATGGAAATATGCTATATCCTGTTCCTACTATTATACATTTGTGCATTGTATTGAATATATTTTATTTTATATGATGGGACTGTGGAAAATCTTTGTACCTTCAGATTAAGATTCTGATAGACTAGTATTATTCATTTCACAGTGCAAAGGAGAAATTATTTCCTTGACTTTCTTTTTGGCCTTAATTTTCTAAGAATAATTATTTTCTTCAGGCTTTTGTGTATTTATACATGTAATTACTATGGAGGACTACCACTACATACAGTGATACAACCAATCTAGATGAAGAGAGTATCCTGCACGGTAAAGGTCTGAGTAACATTAAATATTCTTGCATTGTTTTTAAAAAATATAATGGAAAAGGTGAGTAGGAGCAACGGGATGGAGGTCATTTCATGTCATCGTATCAGGAACTAAGACTGTGATGTGTAGACTTCAGGAGCTGTAATGGGAAGTCATTTGTCTGTCATTGTCTATCTTTTCCTCTCGTATCAACATATGAATAAAAAATTTTAGTCTGTGAGTGCACTCTCCCCTATCAGTCACCAAAGCAGTAAAATGGAAGCATCACAGGAATGGCAAAGCTGTACATGTCCAGGAGCGTTTTTGTTTTCTCTGGTTGCAAGCTTACAATTGGGCATGTTACTGAAATACATTGAAATATAATTGCTTAAAGCATTCTCTCCAAAGTGGATAATAGACTGGGTTTTGTTTGTTTTTAATGTTCAGCTTTGCTTTAGCTTTCAGTGGAGAAAATGTGCCCTATTTTATTACGAGTCGAGTATGGAATAATTTTTTATCAGTTTTACATTGATAAATCCTACAGGAAAAGGAAAGACCAGAATAATGATATGTATAAATCTGAGAACACGCCAACATATTTTTAGCTCTGTTACAGAACAAGTTGATTTGGTTCAGCCAGCACCACGTCTTCAACAAATTTGAAAAAGATCACATTTTATAATGGGAAGGGTCATCTGACAGTATGGGCCAGCTGGTGAAAGGATTTAATCTCCCATTTTTGTTGCCATGTAAGAGCTTACACATCATTTGCATTCCTAGCATGTCATTTCAATTTCTGTCTAAATACCCTAGCACTGTCATGTGGAGATAAGAAGGTGGAAAGAGGCTGCAGTGCTGTGCTTCCCTGGCAATAAGAATGTCCTCGGTGTCGCTGAAGTTATGGGACTAATGAGAAATATTCTCCATTCCCCTTCTAGTAATTCTGCACATAACAGAGAGAGAGAGATATAGCAGCACCTGTACATATACACAGGGTTGTAAACCCGTGGGAAGAAGATCACCACTGCAGCAACAGATAGTTTACTGTGGAGATACAAACCTGAAAGATACGGGCACCCCCCTCCTTTTTTGGATCTGCTGAGCTGGGTAGCTATTTAGCTAGTGCTGGTATCAGGCATTTGCAGTTCCAAACAGGACCATGCTCCAATCAGCAGAGCAGCGTACAACAGTCATGGTGCTGAAGCATGAGTGTGCACTGTATGTGCTGATTCATGTTGCAAAGTAAAGATAGCAAAAGAAGACAGGGGATGAGACTGCTGTTTGTTGCTGTCCTGAAGTCCTTAGCAGCTGCAAATGATCCATGTGCTGAATGGATCCCTAATAGAACAAGTAATATTTTAGTTAAACCTGTATTCTGAATGAGTAATGAGAAAATAATCTAATCTTTAGCTTGCTGCCAAGTTTCAATATATACTTCAAAATGATTGTTCCAGTTCAGTTCCAATTTGAGGAGAAATTGTTTCGGTTCAGTTAGAAGCAATAATTGTTCCCATTTTTTGTTTAATAAAATCTTCCATTACAATGAAATTTAAAAGTAAGGATTCAGAAATTTGAATTTCCATTTTAAATAAATTGTATTGTAATTCAATCACTGCAACTCAGAGATTCTGATGACCTATTTTCTCTATATGAGTTACTTTAATCTGAATTTGTTGTCAAGCTTAGTCTTTATTCCAGCTTCAAAGAAGCATCATCAAAACTGATACAAGGACTATTCCAAGCCAGAGGGCATTTCATCCTTTCTTGCTGCTTGGTTTTATACTGGCTTTTTACCAAATAACTTCCTTTTGGAATTTAACATTACTTGTGCTGGGATTTGCTTTATTTGAAAACTCACTGTGGCAGGTTTATTAGGTGCAGACCATTCACAAGCAATATTGGGATCATGTGGCTAAACTAGCTTGCCACAACAGAAGCCGCCGTTGAATATAATTTTGTTTTAAAGAAATTCAGATCGCTTCCACTGTTTTAGGAGCAGCTTTGCCTTCCCTAGCAATAACTATCCGGGGGGTGTAAAGTAGATTACTAGTGCCTGTCAGCCCTAGCTCCCATTCCCAGTCAGTGATAGTGGGAAAGGTGCTTTTCCCTGGGCTCAGCTGGGAGCTAAGCAATCCTGAGCAGCACAGTCTCGTATCTGCTCATCTCAGAGTTCAGAGGGAGCTCAGGCGGGTAACAGCCTTTCACAGAGGCAAGCGTGGCTAGGAAGAAAAAGAAGACTGCATAGTTAAGGTAGCTCATTAGTGCTTCAAAGGTCTGGAGTTCTGTCTGCACCACTGTCAAAGACTCTCTGTGACATTCAATCACACAAAGGCAATTATTAGTTGTGTATTTCTCATTTGCTGGTTGCTCAGTTTGGAGGAACTGGTAACTGCAACAGAAATTAATGCATTTTAAATACATGAAGCTAAAAAATGCAAAGCAATCTGGAAAGTTGGATTCTGTATCTCTTATATTGGCTATGTGAATACAGTAAATTCTTTGATTTTATAATCTTTGTCCCTTGTCTGTATAATCATGCTACTATGCCACTGACAATTAACAATGGTGTTACAAATTTAAATTTATTAAATGCACTTCTATTATATTGATGATCCTTGTAGAAAAGTTCATGAAGAAGCTAATAATTCTGTGTTCAGAGCAGGAGTTGAATACTGTGCAGTAACTGATCCTGCACCTAAAAATGGGGCTGAATGTGACTAGCTCTTCATTAACCAAGGACAGCCCTTCCATTGCCGGAACGATGTATGATAATATGGAATAAAGTACTGTGTAATTATATATCTAAAGAATTATCATAATCACACAGACAGTGAGATTAAATTATTGCTTTGCAGACAATCCATATGCTAGCTTTCCCTAATTTGTGAACGTTTTTGACTTCATGATGACTTGATATTGTGTAATAAAATCTTGGTGGGAGGGAGTACTAGGTAATACGGTAAACTACATATATTAAACTAGCTCCTTTATATATTTACTACTTCTGAAGAAAGGTCAGTGAATATTTACATTATCAAGACTTTATTACAAGTTCACAATTGCCAGCATATCATTTTTATTTCAGAGAGAAGGAGGAGATGAGGGAAAGTCATTAAAATTGAAGTTAGGGAAACAAGCACAAGGTTAAAGTAGCCATTTTACATTTATCTGCTGCTGATCTCATTGTTCTTCTTTTTATTTCGTTAGTGTTAAGCTTCTTTGGCCTTATTTTAGTATAAACTAATATTGTTTTTCAAAAAAGTAAACTTTTATTGAAAAAAAAATTTAGGAAAATATTTTGACTTGAAAATACAGGAGAAATGCTTTGAATGCCACACATCTTTAAAACAATATGCATTCTGAAAGAAGGTAGTTTTGAGACCTGTTCTTCAGAATAGGTCTTCTTTCAATTACTTAAGTTTACTTTATTTCTGAAAGCAATATTGCCTTGTGTTTAGCAGGAGAATGAGGAGATCTTAAGTTAAAGCTGAGAGAAAAGTCCCATTTGGTATGGCAACCTTTCCCCTGCAAGTTTGTGATGCAGCCTGCTGTCAGTGGACAATAAAGGTAATACCTGTGTTCTTCTGGATGCTGGTGTTTTATCTTAATGACTTAAAATGCATTTGAATGATCCTGTTACTATGGTAAGAAAGTGAATCTCTCTGACAGAGGAAGTATGAGAATTATCCTTCCCCAGGCTATTTGGAAGGATAAATGATTTCTAACTCTGACAGGACTTCTGGATTGGTCTGAGGAAGAAGGGTTGTATCTGTGCTTTGGTTTCAGGAGATGAGGGGTCCTGGTTCCTGGTGTGGCACTTTGAGGCCAAATCTTTACACAACTAAGACAGGGCCACATCTACAGTATAGTTAGAAGCACGTAGTAATACTCTTGCTCCACAGTATAGGCATCTGTTTTGCTAACATTTCTGCAGAAATCTAAAGCTGATGAGAGCTGCTGCTTCCCTCTCTTTTTCTGAACAGCAAAGAAAGAGAAAAGGCTTAATTATTGGTCTTATTTCTGGATTAGGTGGGAAGTATATGTAGGGGACAACCAAATGAACAGGTAGGATTTGCACACATTTGCAGGGAGTCAGGGAAACAACTTCTCCTGTAGTTTGGAAACAGCCCGATGTCTCTGGGCCCGATTGTCTTGTTTCTTCCCATTTTCTCCTGACAAAGGTGACAAGATGGGGAAAAGAGCAATATGTGCAGCCTATTTCTCCTTGCACATTGTTCTTGTAAACCAATCAACCAAACTAAAAATCTCCTAGCTGTATCCTCAAGGACTCACTTCAACAGAAAAAAAGTTACAGTGGCAAAACTGGTAAATTAAGTTCTCTAATTCCTTCCCTCTTGCCTAGAAGAATTTGCCTGAAAGTGCACGCAACAGAAGGAGGAGGGAACTGACGCTCACAGAAAATTTAGCTGCTGAGACACTTACGAGGTTTGACAGTAAAAAAGCTTTGTTCTGGAGAAACAAACAGAACCAGTCAGGAAGGATATGAGCTTAGCCAGATGGATGAACCATGTGTAAATTCTGGCTAGCACTCTGGGTCATCCCAGCTGTGCAAGCTGAAGAACAAGTTTGTACCGGTTCCTGCCACTGTGCTGTTTTGGATCCTAATTTGGTAAGAGTCCTCTGAGCATGAGGGTGAAATGTTTCATTTTAGCTGCTTTTTATGAGTCTTTAACATTATATTTTATAAGTCTCTATCATTCTGCTCACGTTCATCATATAGGAGGTCTTATAAAACTGTGGAGTGAACAACAGTAGTTTTCTCTTTATCATATTCCCCACGTTTTCCTCGGTGTTGTTTTTTTCCTTTATCTTATTTGGATATTTTATCAAAATCTAGATTGGAAGGAAAGAGACATCAGAAGAGATGACAATATAAAAAGTCACAACCCAAAGGAAAGTAAATGGTGTAGAAAGAGGGAAAAGGCACCAGGTATTTTCATTTGAGAGAAAAAAGAGCAAAGAAGATCATAATGTATGACTCAGCGGGAATCAAGGAAAGGTGGTAAAAAGACTGTTTTAACGTTATCCAAAGCTCTCTTTTTAATTTTTTTTATTTAAGTGACAGATTTTTGTATTATTTTGTAGCAATGTGGCGACCTCTGTTTACCTCACTGTTTATTTTCATCTGATTTGTACAAAGCAAAATATTTGAATAGTTGATGATTTTTCTTCTATTTCTGCAGTGACATTGGGTCACTTCAAAAGTATTACTCAAAGGTTCCTGTTTTCTTCTCTGACTTCAGAATAAAATCTTTGCTCTAAATCACACATTTTGTATGGGAGGTATATTAGTTGCACATTGAAAAATGTATTTCTATTGGCTACACTGGTGAGGAATTATGGAGGTGATCACAAAATAGGTGAGGGGATGGAACTGATTCCCTTCATGTCTTTGAGCTTTATTTTTTCTAGACTGTGAGTGGCAATAACTCATGATTCTCATGATGCTTGGAAGAAGAAAAAATAAGAAAATCAGTCTTTCTGCCCTTTAATAAATACTACCTGAAACAGAAAATAAACCATGAACACCATTAACACTGTGAGTGCTCTCAAAATGCTTGCTTGTTTTTTATAAGCATACAATTCAAATCACCCTCAGTTCTAAAACCTACTGAAAGAGTGGTTCTATACTACAGAGAAAATGGACAGATGCATGAAGAAGCAGAAGTGGGGGCATACTGTCCAAGAACTAGGGAGTGGAAAAATTTTTCCCTATACTGGCAAAGAATTAAGATTGATCCTGCCTATATGTGGGTGCACATATGCATTTGAAATAGAGAGTTTTTATGTAAATTTTCAATCCATGAAAATTTCTCACAAATACTTCAGTCTGGAATGCAGTATTTCTTCACTTGGTACACAACGGTACTTTTACAATAGATGTAAAAAATGGTAAACAAATCAAGAAAGTCTTGTTTCTTTGTTTCTTGCATCTCTTGATTTAGCACCGTATAATACAGTCATACATTCTTAGTTGGAGTCATTTGGCAAGTGCAACAGCCATGCAATAGGTGTCCACCAGAAAAACTTCACCCAAGAATGAGCAACGAGCACAAAATCGGCTGTCCTTACTTAGGTTTCTCAGCAGACCCAGGAGGTAATCCACTAGCATGGTCTGCAAATGGCCATTTTGGGATGGAGCCTAGGACTTACAGGGGAGCGGTGGGCTTTTATTCATGCTGATATATCAGCTTTTGATTCATAACGACCCACACCAGTTTATAAAGATTGAAAGGAATGAATTAACAGGAGAAAGGGAGCATTGAACACTCGCATGCTTGTTTCTGCCTGCTTTGGAGACAGTCTTGTGCAAGTTTAGAGCTGATTCTGTTTCCAATGTCTTTTAAAAGTGCTTTGATTCCAACTGAGCATTTCTCATAATGTCATTCTAAACAAAGTTAGCATTCAGATGACTCTCTCATCCACGAACAAAGTAGTTGAAATGGCTTGTAAATATATTAGCAGGGCAAATATGTATTAACTTGCTGCCTTAGGTTATAAACCATCTTTTAAAGGAAGATAATATTTGTGTAGAGTGAATAGCTTTATTGAATTATAACTTATAATGCAGCATTACAGGCTGTCAATAAATGACATCATGTTTCTGTAATGGTTGTATTTGAGGAGAGTCACCATAATTTCAGAAAAGCACCTACTTAAAGTAGAAGATCTGGAAACTTTATCAAATCTGTTTTGTTTTGTTTTGTTTTTTTCCAAGGGTAAAGGCTGGAAACAGAACTCTTTTTTACAAATACCATTTTGTTCTAGTAACTAGGCTCGTGGTCCATCATTTGTTACCAAAGAACAAGTAAATGTTAGCATTTCCTTTTAGTCCAGACTTTTCAGACTAACAGTCTTGATGGCTAGTTTACAGTATTAACTTCATGAATTGCAACTTTTGCACCCAGATGCTTACAAGACAGAAATAAAAAGACTGGAAGTTGCACAAATTATTTTGGCCAAAACTCATGGTGCTTTAAAAATATAAACTTACAATTATGTTTCTCCAGTGTGTGGATCTCTTCAGAAAACTCAGGTCTACAGTGGTTAGTAGAATTAACTAGTCTTCCTAGGATACAATAATAAAGTTGATGAGCTCATTGTAACTATTTCATATCACATACACTTATTTAAAAGGGAAAAAGAAAAACAAACATCCTGATGTACTTTGAGATCTGTTGAGAGATGTTACCATTTGATTTCACAGGTTCTACAGTATATATATATTAGATAAACAGGCCAACAGTCTGACTTTTCCACATATGGCACTTTTGACAGTACTGCTGTAGGGTTGGCAGATGGAGCAATTATACATTTTCTAGCTAGGAAGTAACCTTTAAAGTAAGACTCTACTGTAACATAGAATATGCTATGATTTAAGAAATTTCTACTTGAGTTCTCACTAGGTAATAACTTTCAGTATTATATCTATTGGACTATTGAGATCAGTTTCATCTAATTAATATATCTATGCAGCAGTCCTCTGACATTCAACTCCTACATATGGAAATATATCTGAGTTGAGTTGTTTGATGAACAACAAATTAAGTGGGTTTTTTAATTAATGCATTATATGGCTTCATTTTTGCTGTTGAGGAATCAGAAAAAATATTTAAGAAGTATCAGCAGAACTATTTTAGAATAGCCAATTTTTTAAAGATATTTCCTAAAAATTAACTTGAAAGGAGTTTTTATCTGTGTTCTCTTTGTGTCATTTTTGGTTTTTCAAGCACATTCTCTTAAACAGGAAAAACATATATAATTTAAACGAGGTGTGTTGAAATACTCACTCTGTAGATGGACCTATTTTTTCATATTCTAGCCTGTGACTTCCAGAATTCTTTCATCAAGAGTTTTGTTTACTGAGATGTTGTTCACAGTACACTGGAGCTTTAGCCTTCATCGAATGTACCTCAGCCTTCAACTTAATAGCTTGTTCTTTTCTCTTTAATGACAAAGAACAAAGTCCAACCTGACAAAAACAGAGGAAAGAATGCTACTGTGAATATATTAATGTAAATTGATTTTTATGTAACATTTTATATTTTCATTTAACTTGTAGTTATCGGGAGATTACAAATAAAATATTCAGCAAATTTACAGTCAAGATATGCCTCGTGGCTTATTCAATCATGACGTACAGGTATCTGTAGCTAACCTTGAATACACGCTACTAATCAAAATTTAGCTTATGCATAAATTAACTATTCTTGGACAGCTTACTTGACTCAAAAAATATGAAGATAAAATTTATTTTCATCAAGTATTCATCATCAAGTATTTATATTATTTTCCTTACCATTGTGTAAGGTAGCAAGTGACCGGTAGTATGGCTCCTTGAAACTCATGTTTAGCTTAACGTATCTATTGACAACCAATACAGCTGCATGAAAACAGCAATAAGGTTTTAATAAGAGCTTAGTATTAAACAGCATACATAATAAATCTTTTTCATTTCAAATTTAGTGATAAAATCACAAATAGAATAAGGAGGGGAAGGGGAAAATATAAGAGATAAAGGATTATCTTCATGTCTCATTAACCAAACAAATGAGCTTCAGGATCTATGAAAGCTGTGTCCTACCATTTAAGTAGAATTTAGAAATGTGCTGGTAAAAAAGCAGAATTCCTTCCACAGTGCACCAAGAAGAAACCAGACAGACGCTCACCTTTAATGATGACCCACAGCTTCTGATCACCTTTATCCTGTGTTGGTAGTTGTATATTTTTACTCTTACATTTAATCTAAAGACAGTCAGTGACACATCACAGAAATTATTATTCTTTAATATGCTTTTTAAATTTTTGCTCTTAAACTATGTGAATTAGAGGTGCTGACAAATACTGAAAGAGAAGATAATGTCAGTGATGACATCTGCTTCCAGTATCCCTCTTATTTTCTCTCCCTAATTGCTTTTCTTGGCTATGTGAATCAGCATAGAGAGAGAAGGTGGCCTTTT